>PRKT01000018.1:1543960-1658298 GCA_003671525.1 Saccostrea glomerata | reverse complement strand
ATATTTAATATGTATATTCCTTGTGACAAGACCTTACTTTGGGTACCACCAAATTTGACCTTTTGACCTTTACCTTGGAGTTTTTGGCCATAATTTTTAAACGGTAGATACTAGTACTCTCATACTTCAAATATGTGGTTTTTTGGCATTACCTTTCATTGGATACTAAAAGCCTTGACCTTTTGACCTTGGAGTTTTCCGTACTTATGATTTTTTTTTACCTTGGCCATAACTTTTGAACGGTAAGGTCTAGGGTATTCATACTTCACATATGTAATCCTTGTTACATTAAACATTTTCTTAAGAAATCATCAACTTTGACCTTTGAGTTTGACCTACCTTTCAAAAACTTATCCTTAGCCATTACTTTTGAACAAGTGGTGCTAGGGCTTTCTTATTTTGCAGTTGTATTTCTTGTGAGAAGACCCTACTTTGGGTAACAATATATTTAAACTGCATTTAAGGTCAGACGACACGTTCCTCAAAAATATATAATTTTTCCTAAGAATTTGTCACTGAGATAGAAGTACTTTAATAAGTTTCCTCACAAAAAATTAGGGTACCTTACCAGGCATTTGGACAAGATACCACAGGGTCATATTTCTTATATAACCCTTATGGGTAATCTTTTGAATGGCCTATATCATAATTTTAGTGTACTTATATCTAAAAACATTTTGAAAACAATGTAGAAATCAGAAAAGAGTGACAAATATAAATGATTTATGATATAATACCAAGAGAAACATGACGTATATTTGAGGAACGTGTCGTCTGACCATAAGAAAAGTTTAATCTTCGCTATGTTGCCATACAGGGGCATAGCTGTTTCACAAACACATCTTTTTTATATATGAGGATTTGCGGATAACAGATGGATACCTCAAAGCGTAACAGACGGACGGACGGACATCCCGATCACTATATACCTTCCCGCTTTTCAAGCGGAGGATATAATAATATCTAATACAACTGCTGATTTTTTCTGTCAGTTCTATGATTTCCACCATCAAAAAACAATGTTTACCTAACCCTTAAGGCTTGATAAATCTTTTACTCCTTTAGATTCTGAATCATTGCATTTACCTTAAAATATAGCTATAATTGTATAATGTTATGAGATCAACATATCATCAATTTATTCCCAATAAGCTCAGGTGAGCATTTTGGCCAATATGCTCCTTTATCCAATTTTTCCCCCCCCCCTAAAATTTTTAGCTTTAATCTACAGGGAGTCATTTTTCTACGGGGGTCATTTTTCTTCACGTGGGTTCTGCAAATTTTTGGTGAAGTGACACTTTTTCTACGGGCAAAAGGGTCATTTTTCTACGTCGAATAATGACCGGGGGTCATTTTTCGCTGTCGAAAAATGACCCCCGGTCATTATTCGATGGGGGTCATTATTCGTCTTTACACCGGCCTTGTTGCTGACTATTGTCACGTTGTTTGAGACAGGAAGGGGTTGACACCGGCCACAATCGCCCAATTAAAATTACGTATAAAATTGTTATCCTTACCCTTAGCCGCTTTTGATTTATAATAAATGTATGAAAATTAAATATAATCATAAGATAAAAAAAATAAAATATTCATAAACGGTTTGTAATAGATAATTCATATGTTGAATAGGAGAGTCTGATCTTCTGAAAAGTATAGGGGGTCGACCTTTCAATGAATATGTTCAAAAGTTAAATGATGCGTTTAGAAAACAGGGGGAAGGGGGCAACACCACCACCCCATGTTACGTGCCTTGTCAATACGTTAGGTGCCTCTTAACATATATGTGCAACATACACATAGAAATTTCATGTTACTTTTTATAGATGCAGGTAAGGAGGTTTTTGTTATAAATATAACTCATGTATGTACAAGTGAAATCTGAATTACTAAAATTTTATTTCCATCAAATGTTCCGAATATTCAACTATCATTCGAATAAAGTAAATGAGAAGTCGACTAAGGTATAAATAAATATTTTGTTAATAAAATTTATCTCAATTTATCCAAAAGAGGAATCTAAATACATTATGATTCACATTAACAATGTAAAGATATTTCCACAATCCACATAAATAAACTCTTTGCCCATCGTTTTAAGTTAATTTGAATGTCCTTTGCATCCTCTTTAACAGGCTTACACTACGAAATAAAAAGTAAATAAGATCAATATTAGAATCAAGAAATTTTAATCATAAGAAAATCAATATACATGTATTTCTTTATACAATTCGATGATGCCTTCTCTACAAGAGGTTAACTTTACTAAACACATCCACAGACCTTCTTAATATTGGATTTCATTTTAATAATGCAAATTATGTTAGACATATAGGCCTACAAAATAATGCAATAAAACCCTGCAAGATAAAAATTTCCTTGATATGGCTATTCAGACATATGTAATAAACATGTACACTCTTATGATACGTATTCAAACCCTGCTGATGGACAAAGGTGCACAGACCCTCGATAATACACAAACCCTTGGTGATACACATATCCTTGGTAATACATGTACAGACCCTTGGTGACATACATACATACCCTTAGTGATACAGATCCTTGCTGATAAAGACCCTAGGTGATGCATAGACCCTTGATGATACATAGACCACCGGTGATATACAGACCCTATGTGATGTATAGACCTTTGGTGATACACAGACCCTAGGTGATACATATACCCTTGGTGATACACAGACCCTAAGTGATACATAGACCTTTGGTGATACACAGACCCTATTTGATACACAGACCCTAGGTAATACAATATATACCCTTGGTGATACACAGACCTTCAGTATAATTCACAAACCCTTGGTGATATACATATCCTTGGTAATATAGACCCCTGGTGACATACATACCCAAAGTAAACTTATCCTTGTTGATACAGACTCCAGGTGATATATAAACCCTTGGTGAAACATAGACCACTGGTGATACACAAGTCCTAGGTGATACAAAGACCACTAGTAATAGACAGACCCTAGGTGATACACATACCCTTGGTGATACAGAGACCCTAGTTGATACACCGACACTTCGTGATACACAGACCCTAGGTAATACACATACCCATGGTGACAAAAAGACCCTTGACGACACATAGACCACTGGTGATACATAGACACTTGGTGATACATAGACCCCTGGTAGAACACAGACCCTTTATGATACACGTTCCCTTGGTGATACACATAATCTCAGTGATACACATAATCTTGGTGATACATAGACCCTTGGAGATACATTTACCCTTCGTGATACACATTATCTTGGTGATACATAGACCCTTGGAGATACATTTACCCTTGTTGAAACAGACCCTAGGTGATAAATAGCCCCTTGATGATACATACCCCTGGTGATAGAAACCCTTGTTGAAACACAGATCACTGGTTATTGACAGACACTTTATGATGCACAAACCCTTGGTAATAAATATACCCTTGGTGATACATAGACTGTTGGTGATAGACACCTTTAGTGGTAGTACACAGACCCTTAATGATACACATACCCTTGGTGATACCGTAATCTTAGTTATACATAAGGCCTTAGTGATAAAGACCCTGAGTGATACATAGAGTCATTTTCCCCTTGTTGATACTGAGACCCTTGAAAGACCCTCTGCGATGCACATACTCTTGGTGATATCAAAACCAAACCTATATAAATACAGACTGTTGGTGATAGATCCTTGTTGATAACGAGAAATAGGTGATCGGTATATAGACCTTGGTGATTAATATATAGGTTCTGGTGATGGGTATACAGACCCTGGTGATGGGTATATGGACCCTGGTGATGGGTATACAGAGCCTGGTGATAGATAATACAGACCCTGGTGATGGGTATACTGACCCTGGTGATGGGTATACAGACCCTGGTGATAGAGAATATAGACCCTGGTGATGGGTAAATAAACCTTGGTGTTAGATAATACAGACCCTGATGGGTATATAGACCCTGGTGATGGGATTACAGAACCTGATGATGGGTATATAGACCCTGGTGATTGATATACAGACCCTGGTGATGGGTATACAGACCCTGGTAATAGATAATAAACACCCTGGTTATGGGTATATAGACCCTGGTGATGGGTATACAGACACTGGTGATGGGTAAAAAAAACCACTGGTGATGGGTATACAGAGCCTGGTGATAGATAATACAGACCCTAGTGAGGGGTATACAGACCCTGGTGATGGGTATACAGACCCTGGTGATGGGTGTACAGACCCTAGTGATAGATATTATAGACCCTGATGATGGGAAAATAGACCCCGGTGATGGGTATACAGACCCTGGTGATAGATAAAACAGACCCTGGTGACGGGTATATAGGCCCTGATGATGGGTGAACAGACCCTGGTGATAGATGATATAGACCCTGGTGATGGGTATATAAACCCTGGTGATAGATATTATGGACCCTGGTGATGTATATATAGACCCTGGTGATAGGTATACAGACCCTGGTGATGGGTATATAGACCCTGATGATGGGTATACAGACCCTGGTGATAGATAATAGAGACCATAGTGATAGGTATATAGACCCTGGTGATGGGTATACAGACCATGGTGAGAGATGATATAGACCCTGGTGATGGGTATATAAACCTTGGTGATAGATAATATGGACCCTGGTGATGGGTATATAGACCCTGGTGATGGATATATAGACCCTGGTGATAGGTATACAGACCCTGGTGATGGGTATATAGACCCTAATGATGGGTATATAAACCCTGGTGATAGATAATATGGACCCTGGTGATTGGTAAACAGACCCTGGTGAAAGATAATACAAACCCTGGTGATGGGTATATAGACCCTGGTGATGGATATACAGACCCTGGTGATAGATAATAGACCCTAGTGTTGGGTATATAGACCCAGTTGATGGGTATATAAACCCTGATGATAGATAATATGGACGCTGGTGATGGGTATATAGACCCTGGTGATGGGTATACAGACCCTGGTGATGGGTATACAGACCCTGGTGATGGGTGTATAGACCCTGGTGATGGGATACAAACCCTGGTGATGGGTATACAGACCCTGGTGATGGGTATATAGACCCTGGTGATGGGTATACCAGCCCTGGTGATGGATATAAAGACCCTGGTGATGGGTATACAGACCCTGATGATGGGTATATAGACCCTGGTGATTGATATACAGACCCTGGTGATGTGTATACAGACCCTGGTGATAGATAATAGAGACCCTGGTTATGGGTATATAGACCCTGGTGATGGGTATACAAACCCTGGTGATGGGTATATAGACCCTGGTGATTGGTATACCAGCCCTGGTGATGGGTATAAAGACCCTGGTGATGGGTATACAGACCCTGATGCTGGGTATATAGACCCTGGTGATTGATATACAGACCCTGATGATGGGTATATAGACCCTGGTGATGGGTATACAGACCCTGGTGATAGATAATATAGACCCTGGTGATGGGTATATTAATCCCGGTGATAGATAATATGGACCCTGGGGATGGGTATATAGACCCTGGTAATGGGTATACAGACCCTGGTGATAGATAATAGAGACCCTGGTTATGGGTATACAGATCCTGGTGATGGGTATACAGACCCTGGTGATGGGTATACAGAGCCTGGTGATAGATAATACAGACCCTAGTGATGGGTATATAGACCCTGGTGATGGGTATACAGACCCTGGTGATAGATAATATAGACCCTGGTGATGGGTATATTAATCCCGGTGATAGATAAAACTGGTGATGGGTATATAGACCCTGGTAATGGGTATACAGACCCTGGTGATAGATAATATAGACCCTGGTGATTGGTATATAAACCCTGGTGATAGATAAAATGGACCCTGGTGATGTGCAAATAGACCCCGGTGATGGGTATACAAACCCTGGTTATGGGAACATAAACCCTAGCAATACATAAACAGACCCTTTCTATAACAGAGAGGGAGAGAGAAAAAAAAATTATAGTAAATGAAAAAATAAATAAATAAATAAAAAGATAATTAAAATAATAAATAAATAAATTAATTAATTGATTAATTTTAAGAGAATGTTAACAAAAAGGAATAAATATGATAGATAAATAAATAAATAAATAATTTATTAGTAAATCAAACATTTACTTTAATTATCAGGAATAATAAATAAACCAATAAATAAAGAAGGAAACAAATAAATAAATAAACAATAAAGCAAAATATAAAGTAAGTAAACAAATAATCAAACAAATTAAAATATAAATGAATTAAAACATAAATAATAAATTAATCTATAAATTTATTAATTAAATAAAAGAATAAATGAATAATAAATAAATAGAAGAATTGATTACTCATTAGAATAATTAATTAATGAAGAAAAGAATGTATTCATAAATAAACAGACAAATAAATTTCCTAATGAATAAATAAGTTACTTAGTTTATCAATAATTATTACAATTAAAAAAAATAAAAATAAATAAATAAATAAATAAATAAACAAATAAATAAATAAATAAATAAAAGATTAAATAAACAAATAAAAACTAATTGCAATGTCGACTTATTAATTCTTCGGCTTTTTAAATAAAATCTTATGAATTATGCATAAATTTCCCCTACGCGAAGAGTGCTCCTATTTTACCCAATTCTTTCTCCGAAACTAACAGTGCATTTTCTAAATGTAAAACGTAAATAAAAAATTTTAGATGAAAAATAAACAAACAAAAGCAATAAGAATGCATAAAAATGAAATATCTGGGCCCATTTAGTTAAGAAAATTCGTAAAAATCATATATTTATTCGTAATCCTCTAAGCTTTAGAAAAAGCCCGAGAAGTTGCGATTGTCCTTGATGAAGTCGCCCTTTCTGAAGGCCGTTATGGAAGCTGCATAGCAGACGGCATAAGTTCAATGCAATCGCATAATAGGTAGGTAATAACAATAGTTTTGTAGTGTGCAATACACCAAGTCGTTTATGTCTGCTATCTTCAAAACTGCATTATTCTTTGCAAAATCATTGAAATAACGGGATATTTAATGCATGTACACAGTGGTGGATCTAAAATGCGTGTTTTTATAGTTTTACGTTTTTTTTTAAAGATAGAGCACACTAATGTTTTGTCATTTTCAATTTATATTTTTTTATACTATTGTCAGTTAAAATACCTTTAAGGGAACAAACTTTATTCTGGATCAACCGTACTTGCCTGTCACAAATGTTCATGTAGACCTATAAGCAAAATCATGCAGCCTTGACAATTTCCAGATATTCTGTCATGTAAGCTACTTTTTAGGTCAAAGTCTTTTAAATTTAGAACATGCTAAGAAAGGTAAAAAGTTCAAAAACAACTGTCAACTGCTGCAAAACCTCCTCCATTTACTGGATGTCGTATAAAATGCAGAAAAAATATTTTGATTCAAATGATAAAAATTTAATGAAAAAAGTATTTTTAAATATAATGAGGCATAATTATATTAACTTTTTAAATGAGTCATAACTCTGAACCACTATTTCCCTGATCAATATATTAATTATATACAGTTTTGATTTCCCTAAATATATATATATATATGTAAACTGAAGGGAAAAGAACAGAATTTTTAAATCATTGTGATGCCTATTTTTAAAGTGCTTGACATTTGGCTCCCTGCTATATGGGAATGTGGCTTCTCACATCCCACTACATCAGGACTCTTACTAGTTATTTCAAATGTGTGCACTAAATTCTTGTTTGTGTTGTCCATGTGCTTGAAAAAAAGACAATATTTTTCCGTTAAGCTTTTATACATATTCAATATTATATACTCCACAGACAACAGAAATTAAAAATTACAAAGCTATAGAAAAATAGAATTACATGGATTTGTTTCAATTAAATTACATTATATTTTGTTTTGGAATGTGGATGCCAGCTTGGATTTTATATCAGTGGTTATAGAGCAGCCACACATTTTCACCTTTCCTATCAAAGTTAAAATTGAACTAATTTTTTTGTCACTGTCGACAGCAGAGAATGCAAAAACAAAAATTTTAAATATCATTTTTGATTGTATTGGTAATGATCAATATCAGAGATTTAATTGGATCTTGAAGAAAATTTTTACCATAAAAATCATTCATGTATATTTTCTTCCATTTAAGAGTGAAGGGGAAATCATGCTTACCAAGCAGATCCGAGTTCTGACCCTGAATGGAGGAGAAAACAGGGAGACAACTCTGTATAGATTACAGAAAGGTGTGAAAAATTAGAAATCAAGCCATTACTGAATAAATTTGTTATTTGGTTAAATTTCCTTGATAATCATTTTATGATGTAAAACATATGTAAAAGAGTTTATTTTCACATGAAACTGAAAAAAATAAAAAAAGGTTTTTTGTTTTGAAAATATGATAATAAATTTTGGCGAAAATGAGATTTTTTCTAACTTGGTAACTAGATTTGGTCTATGCATAGTGACAGTATGAAATTATATAAGAGAAAATGTATATCATTAATTTCTTTTTCTCAAAATGCAAAGAAAAAGTACTTCAACATGGAAAAAAGATTTTCAATTATTTATTTGCGTGCTTTTTGTTCAATTTGGAGTGAAAATGAAGTACCAGTACTTATATAATGACATCCTTTAAAAAGTACTACCGAGGTAGTCATCATTGGTACATGTATGAAAATATTAGAAAATATTGAATACTTGTTTTGAATATCTTTTAGGATGGATATTAAGATTTAACCTGGGACCTTCACTGTTTGTCAGTCCTGTACGATTATTTTGTAATCACCCTACAAAGAAAAGTGAACCATTTGATCGAACCAACTACACAGAGCTGAAATGGATCAGCCCTAGTGGTTCCAAGATTGACAGACATGATGTTTATGCAGAAGTTCACATCCACACTGCAGGGTCCTTCAACTATTACTTTACAGCAGATAAAAGGTACAGTGCCTGTTCTTATATGTTATACATATAAATATTAGTATACCTAATGTAGCCTTCATAAAGTATTCCAACATAGAACGTTTGAGAAACTGTACAAAGAAATTATTAAAATATATTAACCAGGTAAGTAGATGTAGCTGGCAAACATTTACACAGTTAAATATCAAACTCTTTCTTTTAATTCTGACTATTTCATAAATTGTTTTAAAAGTACCTTAAAAAAACAAAAAAAAAATAGCAATGAACCTGCATGGATTGGCATTTAGCTAATATTATTCAGTAAGCACTTTGAGTAGCAAAGGGTGTGCCAAGCATATCATTTGTCAATGATTAAGATACTCAGATTTTTTGACTGCTTGAAAAAAATTAATAAACTCATTCCTTAAAATTTGTATTTTTATAGGCATCATTTGCATGTAAATTTTTGTAGCAAGAAAAACTAGGGAAAGTTGATTTTTATGTGAGTTTTACTATAATTATGTAAGTTGTTCCTTCATATTATGAACTTTATCTATAGAAACTAGTTGCTGAAATAAAGCAATTTAATACTTTTCATCAATTGTCTTCAGAATAAATGTAAAGATTTTAGAATATTTTATACTATTAATTTTCTTTGTGCTGAAAGTGTGGAATGCATTGATGCAAAAGAATGTGAATGTTCCTGTATGTTGGCTGACATCAAATTACAGTTTGTATATTAAGCTTCAGCACCCTCTGTGATTTTTTTTTTTGGGTTGACTTAAAATTGATTTTTCTGGTAGATTTTTTTGTTGTGGTTGTAAGAAATATGGTGTTTGTTCTTTTCTTGTATCCCTTTCTCTTGGTATTGATCTTAAAATAAAAAATATTGCAATATTGTATCTCAGGCATCAATTTTCAATATACTTACGAAGAGATTGATTCATTTCTAAGAACCAACAATAGATATGTATAAGCTACATATGTAATTTATCTATCAAGTGTAAATATGTTTTAAACAGAGCAGTTTGAGTTGTGGCCATTTTTTAGACATGTATATTTGCACAGCATTTCACACTTAATTTTATCATCCACAAATTTACCTGGAGATGTTTTGTCTCTAAATGATCACTTTGGATTCTAGATGCATTGACAACATAAGCATTCACACAAACTTTATTTGGTGATTTAGTCTGTTTAGTTTAAGAGTTAAATTTTTTTAATGTAAGACTTGATTGCTTTGATCTCTTTACATTGAACATGTTGAAAAGATACTTCCAGGTGCATATTCATATATCAAGTCAATTTAATCAAATATAAACATATAAATCAATCAGATTTATTTGTACACGGGGTAGTTAGATCTTATTTATCTATCTTTCCTTTTTCCCCAAACATCCTTCTATTTCCTTTTGTCAAGCAAAGCAAAATTTAACTATGCAATGCAGTACCGGTATTTTAAACTTTTATAAAGAATACATGTCTAAATACGTTATTAGCCAAAGAGCATTTTTTTCCTTGATATTTTTTTATTTTAAAAAAATCACACTTATTAAATGTTATACATATCATACATATAAATATTTTAGTCAAATTGAAAATCTAAGTGAAGGAAATCGAAAATGATAAATTAACTATTAAAGTAAAAGGGAGTCAAAAAGTGTTATACATGTATATGTAATCTAAGTACCGTATGTAAACTACATGTATTTAACTAGTAAGGTTGTCAACAGCTCTTCCTTATCATTATTATATGAGGCATTACATTAATAATATATACTTCCTCCCTTAAACTAAGTCATGTTTGCGTACATGGAAGTTTTTTTTTTCTGTTTATGGGAGTTCAATATCAGTCAGAAAATTTTCAAGCTGCTACTTCAGAAGTAGTACTTGGCAAAAATATTTCAAAAATTAAAAATTTTATAGAGTATTGTGTGTACTTTTATTTGTTATGCTTAATCACTATAAACATTTTCTTTGAGTTTGCTTCCTATTGCTCATATATGTACCACGCATAGTTTACAACACTCACTGATTCATGGGGTAATAAATGACGTAAAATATTTCCTATGATTGGAATACTTAATTGTCTTGTCATTTGTGTTAAAATTGAGTCAGAACAGGATATGTGCTTTTGAGTTGTTAAGGAGACTTGTAAGCTGAATTTTTCAATATATAGAACTTTTGTCTCATGTTTATATACCATATCATAGGTTTTTTTCTGCAGTTTGAAACTTCAGTTTAAATTTTTTTTAAATCAAAGCTTTTTGGTTTGTCCATCTGTTTCTTTGTTTGTTTGCTAAAACATTGATTTTACCAATAACCTTTCATTGGTTAAAGTTAGAACTTTTTTTTTAACATGTGTATTTCTTTGGACAAGGCCTTTCTTTGGGTGAAAAGATATTGATGGAAGATACATGAAGCTAGCGCCCTTGGTCGATAAACTCCATGTATCCACGGTCAATATCTGTCATCCTGGGTCAATTTATAAATGCATATTGACCAATATTGAGTCCATATGTTTTACCTGTATTTTCCTTGTGATTTTACTTTTCATTATTGGGTACCAATTATATTGATCTCATGACCTTGAAATTTGAACTGTTTCTGAATAATTGGCTGTGAGCTGCAACAGGGGTCCATGCATTTTCACAAACACTTTTTGTCTTTACATTGAATCATTCTTTAAGCTTTTTTGCTGTAGCATTTTTATACCCCCCGCTTGAAAAGCGGGAGGGTATATAGTAATCGGTATTTCCGTCCGTCTGTACGTCTGTCCGTCCGTCCGTCCGTCTGTCCGTCCGTCCTTCCGTCTGTCCGTCCGTCCGTCTGTTACGCTTTGGGGTACCCATCTCTTATCCGCAACTCCTCTCATACCACTGAAGGAAATTTAATGAAACTTTCACAGAATCTTTATTACATATTGCCATTGTGCACCTCCTATTTTACTTTTTGATCTGACATATATTTTGGATTTTCCAGAGCAAAACATTGATACTGCTAATATATTCATATGGGAGGCGGGGGGTATCATTTAGTGAGCTCATTGCTCACAGTACCTCTAGTTTTGTTTTTGTGTTTTATAGTATAGCTTCTAGGTCCTTTTTCTTGAATTCTAGTTCAACTTTCTCCAAACCTGATATTTAGTCTGGGTTTATTTGGTAGATGTAATAGGCTCTATGTACATACCTGTGTTTTTGATATATATGGATTTATCATTTTTAGTGTATGTTTGACAGTTGTTTCTATGTAAGAATCATCTTGACATGCATAAATTTAATAAGTGATGCAGTTGCATGTATTAACAAGATAGAATGGGGGCATGTCTTTCATAACCACTGCCTTTTCTTTTCATATGAAGTATAATCAGCTCTGTTTTATTTGACAGTGGGGATAGACGGCATGCAGATGGACAGGGATACTTCTTGGTGGACCCTGTTCTGTCTCTTGCTACTGCTGAAGCTACTGATGAGGATGATGAAAATGAAGCTGAGGAACTTAACCTGGACAGCATACAGTGTCAGTCTGTCATTTCCAAGCTTTTGGGTCCCTTCCCCGAGTGGGAGGGGAGACTCAAGGTGGCTTATGAGACTGGGTATAACATGATCCATTTCACTCCCATTCAAGAACTAGGACAATCTAACTCTGCTTACTCAATCAGAAACCAGTTAAGACTGAATCCAATTTTTAACACCACAGACAAGACATATGAATATGATGATGTGGAAAGACTTGTGAATGAAATGGTGAGGAATTGGAAGGTTTTATCAATGACTGATTTGGTTTTGAATCACACAGCCAATGATTCAGCTTGGCTAAGTGAACACCCAGAATGTGGGTACAATTTAGTCAACTCCCCACATTTAAAGCCAGCTTTCCTAGTGGACAGAATTCTTCTTCACTTTAGCAAAGACGTTGGGGAGGGCAAATATGAATCCAAAGAAGTACCTGCAATTGTGGACAGTGTTGGACATTTGGAGGTAATTCTTTTTTATATAAAGTATTTTTGCTTATTATTTGAACATGCTTAGAATTGCATGGAAGAAAAAAAAAACTATAAATGACAGTCAACTGCAATGTTATATGGAAAGTTTCTAATTTGGTTTATTCATTACTTTGAATACTTTTCTGCACAAGAGCATTTTATTCTACCATTAATTTCTTTTCTTTGCTTATCCTGTTGTTTCCCTCTAAATAGGCAATTAGCAGAGTTTTACATGAAGTTGTTTTTCCAAACTACAAGATACATGAGTTTTTCACAATGAATCTTGAGGCTGTGTTGAAGGAATTCAAGAAAGCAGTTGAAGGTATGTGTACTTGAATGTTCAAGAACACTGACTGGAATGTTCAAGAACACGGACTGTTCACTATAAAAGTTGAAGAATTTTATAGGCATATTCATCTTAGATTGTTATTCTCGATATCATTTTTCTTTCAATAGAGGCCAGACCTCTCTCCTCATCCAGACCACAGCTTGACTTGATCCAGGACCCCCAGTTCAGAAGGAATGAGAGCACAGTGGATATGAACACAGCTCTCCATCTGTACAACACAGACAGGTATAGTGGGATTTAATGGATAGAAAGAATGACATTTATTACATATTGTCATTCTGACTCTTCAATTGCCCTACTTATTCTTATGGTCATATGTTTTTCTGTTGGAACAAAGGAATTAATGATGAAGAGGAAGTGCAGAAAATGTACAAATTTAAGCAGTGTTAAAATTAGGGATGTCAACGAATAGTCGACTATTCAACTACCAGTCGAATGGACCGACGATTGAATAATGAAACGACATTCAAATATTAAATAAATGCAAGAAAAGGGGGTGATAATGAAATCTTTATCTCAAAATTGGCGTCCTTCCTTATACATGTACTATATAGTGTAGGTCCTCAGATGACCAAGAACTCAAAGACAGTCACAGTATATAAATAATTTTCCACATTGCACATATGGAAAATACAGTAATTACATACCGCGATAATTATTTCTCAATCACTGACTTTTTTGTTATTGAAGTAAATTATGCAACGCTATACTGAAGTATGAAAAGAAGATGGGGGAATAAGCCGGGCAGAATGCCTATAGCGCGCGACAGATAAGAAGTGAAAGAAGAAAAATTTAATTATATCCAAATTTTATGTCATATTTCATCAAATATTAAAGTATACTTAATGTGAAATATCTATAACTTGCAAAATTCTCACTAAGACTGAAAATATTTGCCTATGAAAAAGCATACACAAATTTAAAGGAACAAAAACAAACCTGTTTTCATACTTTAACAAAATTTTTTAATATGAGTGGGTCTTTGCATCATTTTTTTGAAAGATAATCCTAAAAGTTTGTGATAAAATAAATATTTTTTGGTTTACAAAAAAGTGGAGCAAAGACCCACTATACCTTAAAAGTACACTTTTATGACAAAACATTCGCATCTTTCTGAGAAATACTTCAAGTCCATTAAGTCAAGGGTCATATCACAAACATGATTTAAGGACAGATGATACAAACAAAAAAATGGATGCCTGGATTGGTATATATTTTTTGGCCTAATTTCATTGCAAATGATGCAAATAACAAATTTCTAGAATATAAAGACATTGTAAATCTTCTGTGGTGTTCAAAAGTCTGTCCTTGTGAAACCATCCTTATTAATCGATACAAATATTTTTCACTTCAAATCTCATTTTTGTGAAATTTTCAATAAAAAATAAAAAAATAACTATGCGATGAAACTTAATCATTTTACTTATTTAAACATGACCTTCAAATTTTTTGACATAAGTTTGTTTGTATCATCTGTCCTTAAATGTCCCTAAAAATCATGAGCCATGTAGCATAGTGGTTAGTGCGTTAGTCTCATAGCCGTATGATAATTAAGTATTTTATTGCTGGGGTTCGAAAACCCACGTATACCATCTAATATTTTTATAAATAAATTTTTTTAAGAGATTTGTTTTCTCTCAGAAATTTTTTTTTCTCATAATTTCATAAATTTGAATAATGAGAAGTAATTTTAGATACTCAATTTGCATATCAAAGGTAATTTCTTAATATCTGAGGCTATAGGCATTCTGCCCGCCTTATCCCTCCATCTTCTTTTTTAATTGACATGTACCAATTATAATTATTACCCCTGGGAATTTCAAATGCTAGGAACACACAATATTTGCATAGCTGTGATTAGTAATACTAGTATTTATATGGAAGCATTTTCGGGTAGTGTAGAATTAAATTTGTTCAAATCATAACCCCCAAGAGTAGGGTGCATGGGGCCACAATGGTGGATCAAGTAGCCGATTTGCTCAGGTGAGCGATGTGGCCTTTGGGCCTCTTGTTAATTGAACTAACAGTATTTAACAATATCATTGGATGTGTTGATAGTGTGTGTTTACAATTCTCCTTTCCCAACTTATTTCAATTTTTCAATTTATTTTAATTAATAAGCTTTCAAAAACACCATGCTATAAAAAAAATGGCACCGAATAGAATAGTCGACTATCATTTTAATAATACAGTTGAATGTTCGACTAAGGAAAATTAATATTTTGACATCCTTACTTAAAATTGCTTAGAATGAGAATACATTGAGATAACAATGGCAGTGCAATAAATTTCACAGCAGTAGGCTTCGTAGTAATCAACATGAGGTCGTATAATTTGGTTGTAAAAATTAGTGATATATCAACTTGATAAATGACCATCGATGTTTTATTGCTGAATTGCTGAATGCAGAACATTGTAATCAGTTGTTAAAATACCCAATTGCCATCTTCTAATGCTGCGGTGGTCATTAAAAGATACAGTTATAATATGGGTTACACTTTAGTTAAAAATAGATCAAACTACAGGGTGTTGCTAAAAATATACCTGACTCTACTTTCACTTTGTTGTTTTTTTTAGAGAAATTAATTTTGTCTCTTTATATTCTATTAAAAAGAATACTGACATAAAATATGTTACATAAGACCTATATACATATGTTTTACTGCTAAAAAAAATATACTTCACTCTACTTTGTTGTATTTTTTTGAGAAGTTAATTTTATCTCTTCATAGTTCATATTCTATTTAAAAACAAATTACTGACATAAAATATATTACATAAGATCTATGCATGTTTACTTCACTTACTGGTTGATGTATCAATACTAAATCAAAAATAAAATTTATTCAATGTTTTAATGATGATGTTAACGATTTCTGGAATCAATGAATTAATTTAATTTTGAATTAATTTCACTTCTGATCATTTGACTAGAAATTTAAACATATTTTTTTAAAGCTAACCTTTATGAAATAAAAATTATTTTAAGTAATATAAAGGGAGACAGCATTTTTTAGGGAGTTGGATGGTTTTTCCCGATTTGAAAAAATGTCGATAAAAAATCTCCAGTTTTGAGACCCAAACTCCAGCTGAAAAATTTCAAATCTCCAGTTGTGATTGTTCAGTTCTGTCACATGTATGGAATAGTCGACTATCATTTTAATAATACAGTTGAATGTTCGACTAAGGAAAATTAATATTTTGACATCCTTACTTAAAATGGTCATGGTTTGTCTCTTTTTAGGCCAGGGGTATCAAGTAGAGCAGAGCGCATTAAAAGATGTTGTGATGAATTCAGAGGAAAGCTTGAAGAGCTCAACAGAAACAAAACAGCTGAAGTTCAGGACCATATAAATGCAGCTATTGCCAACTTTGTGGCCAATGCCAAGTACAGATTTGTTGATAGCCACGGTCCAAGATTAGGGAAGGTCTCAGAAAAGGAACCCCTTATGCATAAGTATGTACCATTATGGAAAAATGCTGTCATGATCAAGCTATTCACAAAATAAGGCAACTTTTATCTTGTTCCTGGTAGCAATATGGGCATCTGTGCTTCATATTAATTGCATCATTTCCAGTTCACTTTCCTGATTAAGAATTAAATTTATATGATTCCAATAGGTAAAAGTCAGCTTTTACTCATTATCTTTTGACATTCAGTTACTTTGTGCAACCTAAAATGTGCTTCATAATAAGTACATTTCCATATAACCTCCCAGATTTAGAATATTACTGGTATATCTACATGTATATCTCCAATAAGTAAACCTTAGCTTTAAAATTATCTTTGACTTTCAGTTACTTTGTACAACCCAAGGAGTATGAGGGTACGCTGGCTACAGAGGAGGATAACATGGATGGGGACACGGGGAGGCTCATCATGGCAGTCAATGGGTGGGTGATGGGAGACGACCCTCTCAGGAACTTTGCTGATCCAGGTAACTTTGACTTTTAAATTCTTAGTTCATCTCGGCTAGACAAGTGTTTCAGATCTGCTCCTCTCCTCACAAACCAATGTAGTGAATCAGAAACCCATGGCTAGTGAAGATGTTCTCAGTTAAGATTGCTTTAAACTGCAAATTTTAAAGCATTGTGTACCCCTGGTACTTAAGTAAAGGTAAATAGATTTTCAAAAGCATGCTTTAATTTCTTTTTTGTAAAAACAGACAGGTATGTTTATCTGCGGCGAGAATTAGTGCCATGGGGTGACAGCTGTAAACTTAGATATGGAAAAGAGCCCAAGGATTGCCCCTATCTGTGGCAACATATGAAGGAGTACACGGAAACTACTGTTAGAATTTTTCATGGAGTGAGACTGGACAACTGCCACAGCACACCTATCCATGTGGCAGAGGTAAGGAGCAATTGTTTTGAGGTTTGTGAAACATGTTTAGCATAATGCTTCATTGTCTGTCTGTCTGTGTTGATGTCTAGAAGCTTAAAAGCTCATACAATGTATTTTGAAATAAAAAAATTATTAGGACCATAGCATGGCAGAAATTTGACCCAGTCCCTTTAGCTTAGTTCAAGGTCACTAGCAGAATAAAATGGCAAATGTATGTTAGGTTGTGCTTGCTAGTCTATTGGACAAGTTCAGGTGAAAGACAGAAAAAAGTTTTAAATTTGTGAGTCCTGGGGAAAAGAATAGTGTATTTGGGGTTTCATTTTGTGAGCTTGTTAACATTATTAAATTTTTAGATGATTTTTACATTTGTAAGACAGTGTTTTTGATTTAAGTAAATTTTGAAATATGTTTGGACCCATACTCTTTATATTGTAGTACATGCTGGACGTGGCCCGTAAGATCAGACCAGACCTGTATGTAGTGGCAGAACTGTTTACTGGCAGTGAGAGTGTAGACAACATCTTTATGAATAAATTAGGAATCAATTCTCTGATACGAGGTAAAAGAATTGTTTTTATACACAAAAAATAGGTTTGAAAGTAGAGGGCCTGTAGAAAAATGTAATAGATTATCAACATACATTGATGAATAATGGTAAGGTAATAAGGTAAATGTTTTCTTACATAGAGGCTATGAGTGCTGGTAATTGCAGTGACCTTGGTAGACTGGTGTATAAATACGGAGGGACAGCCTGTGGATCCTTCATCCAGCCTCGTGTTCAGCCTCTACTGCCCACCACAGCACAGGCCCTGTTCTTTGATCAGACTCACGACAACGAAAGCCCAGTAGAGGTATATAAGAATTTTGTTGGTTCTCTATATTCATATGGTGGTGAATCATTGAAAACAAGACAATTTCTCCCCTAAAACATCTTCAAATTGTTCATATTTTAAATGTCAAGCAGATTGATACATTTTTTATGTAAGTCATTACGATGTAGGCAACCCAGGTTAAACAATTTAGATTAATTTTTTATCCAATCAAATGATGAGTTACAACCAAAATTAAATTATATGACTGTATTTGTCTGTTAATTGAATGAACAACTATGTCTGCTTAACCTTCAGAAAAAAAGTCCTTACGACCTGTTTCCATCCTCAGCTATTGTCTCTATGGCCTGCTGTGCATCAGGCAGTAACCGTGGATATGATCAACTGGTTCCACATCATGTAAGATTATAATTAAAATTCAAGTAGTAGAATCTTAAATCAGGACAAGGGGTAATTTAAAAAAAACACAACAGCTTTTACAAAGTTAAATATATCCTTTAATTGTTTTATTTTTTTGAAAGATAACTCAAAATTAAATCTTCTACATACAGATACATGTTGTAAATGAGAAGAGGCTGTACATGTCATGGGCTACATGGGAATTTCCAGAACCACCATTTATGAATGAAAAATTTGGAATCACTGCTGGGAAAAAGATGTTGAATAATCTCCACTATAAGCTTAGTCTTGCAGGTTATTCTGAGGTATATTTTTATTTGAGTAAACATTATTTAAGGAATAAATTTAATAGCTACCCATTTAAAACGGAATAAACTGGGTTGGGGCATTTAACGCTTTATAAACCGTGAAGCGGTTTTTAGCTCACCTGAGCTGAAAGCTCAGGTGAGCTTTTCTGATCACCCGTTGTCCGTCCGTCCCTCTGTCTGTCTAGCCGTCTGTCCGTCCGTTTGTCTGTAAACTTTTCACATTTTCAACTTCTTCTCAAGAACCACTGGGCCAATTTTAACCAAACTTGGTACAAAGTTTCCTTGGGTGAAGGGGAATTTAAATTGTAAAAATCAAGGGCCAAGACTCCTTCCAAGAGGAGATAATCAAGAAAATATGAAAAAAGGGTGGGGTCATTAAATAATCTTCTCAAGAACCACTGGGCCAGGATAGCTGAAACTTATGTGGAAGCATCCTTGGGTAGTGTAGATATTAAATTGTTAAAATCATGACCCCCGGGGGTAGGGCCGGGCCACAAATTGGAATCCAAGTTTTACATAGAAATATATAGAACAAATGTTTAAAAATCTTCTTCTCAAGAACCACTGAGCTAGAAAAGCTGAAACTTATGTGGAAGCATCCTTTGGTAGTGTAGATATTAAATTCTTAAAATCATGACCCCCGTGTGTAGGGCGGGGCCAAAATAGGGAATTCAAGTTTTACATAGAAATATATAGAACAAATGTTTAAAAATCTTCTTCTCAAGAACCACTGGGCCAGGAAAGCTGAAACTTATGTGGAAGCATACTTGGGTAGTGTAGATAGTAAATTATTTAAATCATGACCCCCGGGGGTAGGGTGGGGCCAAAATAGGGAATTCAAGTTTTACATAGAAATATATAGAACAAATGTTTAAAGATCTTCTTCTCAAGAACCACTGGGTCAGGAAAGCTGAAACTTATGTGGAAGCATTGTGGGGTAGTGTAGATTCTAAAGTTTTAAAATCATAAAAGGGAAGGGGGTAGTGGGGCATGATGGGTATAGCAAGAGGGGGGAATCTGGTAAAGAACTGCATCACCCAAGTTACTCAGGTGAGCGATGTGGCCCATGGACCTCTTGTTTGGAGTTTGTTTAGATTTGAAATCTACTGTATATGACAAATGTGCTGTGTGAATTGGATATTAAAGCATGTGCAGCACAATGAAAAACAGATATCATATCGGACCCTTTGAGTTTCACTTTTAGAAAATGAATAACTTAAAAATGTGCAGTATACAGATGGCTTTATAAGCTTTATTGCAGTACCATCTTTAAATTATTAAAAAATTTTATCATCTTTTCACAATCAAATAAATAAACCTCATTTACCTTGAACCCCCCATTACATATTTTCAGGTGTTTGTAGATCAGCTGACACACGATACTGTTGCTATAACTCGACACAATCCTCAGAACCATGAATCTTTTGTTATGGTAGCCAGAACAGCCTTTCAGAATCCACAGAATCCAAAAGAAACCGGGTACATTCGCCCTTTACACGTACATGGTTTGTACAGTTCTATTTATTTTAGATAATGCATGTTTGTTGTCTAAACAGGTGTAAACATTTTCAGGTGTGCAAGCAAAATTTCATGGATAAGTTTGTCTCAATCATAAAGAATCTGTTAATATACATGTTGCATATAAGACCTGTCTAAACTAAGTTATTTGTTTACAATCTGAGAGAAGCTTTAAATTCTCTGGTTTCAGTTAAACTTTAAGATATAAAACAGATCACCAACACTTCGTAAGAATGCAACAGTAAATTTATTTGGTTGACCGGTTTCGACCAGAGGCGGTCGTCATCAGAACAAATATACATGAAATGATTATACATGAAGTAAAAATTGCGGACTACGTTACTATGTAAATAAAGAATGCGGACGTCATAATAACTTGCGGACTTGAATTATTACATTATGCGGACTTGAATTTTTACATTAATAATTTAACAACCATAATTGTGTGAAATTGTCACAAAACTTTACATTACATTATAATTTATCATTATTAATTAATTGAACAGTCCATAAATTCCGTGGATGGTTATGGTTCTATCTTGTAAGGACTCCGGTAGTTCATCTTGGCATACTGTTTTAGTAGATTCCATGGATGCGGACTTTGCAGGTGAGGGCTCCGGTACCTCATCTTGGCAGGCAGTTTTTGTACATTCATTTGATGCGGACTTTAATAATGAAATTGGTTGATGTTTGTTTGCCGGTTTAATTCTGAAGACAGGGGTTTTCGTTGATTTTGGGCGGCTCTCAAATGGAGGAACATACGTTTTCGGTTTCTCTGCTGTTTCACGTGGATTAGAACATGTAAATATTAAAGAATCACTGTATTCTTTTTGTGGATGGTCCTTTATAATATGTCTCCTTACGACATCCTTACGACAATACGATTTTTTACATATCTCACAGTAATACCTTGTGACTGTAGGATTGTGGATGAGATTGAAGTGTCTCTTTAAATTGCTTAAATCCTTAAATTTCCGCTCACATCTGTTGCAGGTGATGTTGGTTTTTGGTTGCGAATTCTTAGGGTCATCTGGGTTTTTCCTCTTGGTGTATTTCACTTTAGCCATATTTCTGGTTAAGTCCTAGTGGATGTAGAGTTTTGAAGATGTGGATAAAGACCTCTTCTGTTCTTAAGCGTTGATTAATGTTGTTATTGGTTTTTAATAGCGGCGTTATGGAAACATCCTGTATGCTATGTAATTGTGACGTATCTGATTGTGACGTCGTGGATTGTGCAGTGAAATGGCGGGACACCGGTTTATGTTGATTTGCATTTTTGATGTCAGCGAAGTGTCCATACATACGTTCTCTAAGGGAATTGCTCGTTTGTCCGATATATTGGATAGAACATTTTTTACATGTGATTACATAAATGACTGATGTGCTATTGCAGTTAAGGTTCTGTTTAATGGAATAAGTTTTTCCAGTAGAAGTAATACGGATACTATTGGTTTTCCTGACAAAAGGGCAGATTTTACAGTTCTCATAACACGGACTGCTTCCTTTACCTTCTGGAGTGGGGTTGAGGTTAGAATGGACTAAGATACTTCTTAGGTTTGGGGGTCTTTTGTATGCTATTATAATTCTGTCCTTCAAATCGCATGTGTCAGGTGATTGTTCTAGTATGGTTTTGTATTTGTTTATTATAGATCGAAAATCTGGATTCAAGTTATTAAAAGTTGTTACTAAAGGAATGACACGTTTGCTTGTAGATTTTTGGTTTCCAATGAATAAGTTATTTCGGTTATGTTTTCTGGCCTTCTCTATTGCGTGGTCTAGTATAGATGGTGGATAATTCCGTGCTAAAAACTGTTCTTTTAATTTTATTGCGTGTGCTTCGAAGTCTGTATCAGATGAGCATATGCGTCTAATTCTCAATGCTTGGCTAAATGGGATGCTTTTCAACATGTGCTTCGGGTGGTTAGAATTGAAGTGTAGATATAAGTGGGCATCTGTGGGTTTGGTATATAATGTGGTTGATAATTCTCCAAGCTGATTTATTCGCACTGTGGTGTCAAGGAAATTGATCGCTTCTGTGGACTGTTCATAGGTGAATTTGATAGTTCGATGGAAATCGTTAAGACGACACATGAAGGTGTGTAGATCCTCGCTACTGTGTGTCCAAATAAAGAATATATCATCTATATATCTCCACCATATTAGTGGTTTCTGCACTGACTCTTGGAGGAATTTATTTTCTAATTGGTCCATGAATATAATTGCATAGTTAGGTGCGCATTTTGTACCCATACTCGTGCCTTGGGTTTGTAAATAATATTTGCCGTTAAATTCGAAGCATGTTTTGGTTAAGATAAGATGTAGAAAACGGAGTATAATCCATGTTGGTACAGTAGGATTTTCTCTAGTATCGAGTGCTTGTTTGCTAGCTAGTATGCCATCACGGTGTGGGATTGATGTATAAAGAGAAGAGACATCTGCTGTGACCAGGATGCTATTGGCCGGAACTGTTCCCAATTTATTGATTTTTCCTAGGAAATCATTTGTGTCCTTAATATATGATTTAATATTCTGTGCAAGAGGTTTGAGAAAATAATCAACTGTGGCTGATAGTTTTTCAGTGGGACCGCTCACTGCGGATACTATGGGGCGGCCAGGATTGCCTTGTTTGTGTATTTTCGGTAACATATAGAAGATTGGGGTGCGTATTTGATTACTCTGCAATTTATTAAATTTAAGTATCTCAGGTGGTATCGCATGTTTCGTTTTTTGTAAAAAATCATTGATAGTTTTGATTATTTTTGGTGTAATGTCTGTTTCTAATTGGGCGTAATTTTCTTGGTTGTAGAGTTGTCTGTGGGCTTCTGTTATGTAATCTTCTCGGTTCATAATGACTATAGCCCCACCTTTATCGGCAGGTTTAATGATAATATCGGAATTGTTTTTTAAAGTGGATATTGCGGAAAATTCTTCTCTTGAGAGGTTGCGATGCGGAGCTCTTTTTTCATTCGGTTGATTACACTGGTGGGTTATTATATTGATGAATGAGTCTAGAAACTGGTTTTTTCCACTGGGGGGTGTCCATCCTGATGAGATGTGGAATGGGTTAGGGTTGTCATTTTCTGTTTGGTCTTTGAAGTGTAAATTTAATCGGAGGCGGCGATTGAAGATGAAAATATCTTTTAGGACTGAAAACTGGTCTGGAGATGTAGGAGTAGGGCAGAAAGATAGTCCTTTAGTTAACACTGATTTTTCATGTTCATTTAGTTCATAATTAGATAAGTTGACTACTGTTGTGTTATTATTGTTGAGTGTCCGTAATTTCTTGTATTTCTTCTTTGGGATAAATTTCCTATTGTGTTTTCTTCTCATTTGTTGCTTTCTTAACTTCTTTCAACAAATGAGAAGAAAACACAATAGGAAATTTATCCCAAAGAAGAAATACAAGAAATTACGGACACTCAACAATAATAACACAACAGTAGTCAACTTATCTAATTATGAACTAAATGAACATGAAAAATCAGTGTTAACTAAAGGACTATCTTTCTGCCCTACTCCTACATCTCCAGACCAGTTTTCAGTCCTAAAAGATATTTTCATCTTCAATCGCCGCCTCCGATTAAATTTACACTTCAAAGACCAAACAGAAAATGACAACCCTAACCCATTCCACATCTCATCAGGATGGACACCCCCCAGTGGAAAAAACCAGTTTCTAGACTCATTCATCAATATAATAACCCACCAGTGTAATCAACCGAATGAAAAAAGAGCTCCGCATCGCAACCTCTCAAGAGAAGAATTTTCCGCAATATCCACTTTAAAAAACAATTCCGATATTATCATTAAACCTGCCGATAAAGGTGGGGCTATAGTCATTATGAACCGAGAAGATTACATAACAGAAGCCCACAGACAACTCTACAACCAAGAAAATTACGCCCAATTAGAAACAGACATTACACCAAAAATAATCAAAACTATCAATGATTTTTTACAAAAAACGAAACATGCGATACCACCTGAGATACTTAAATTTAATAAATTGCAGAGTAATCAAATACGCACCCCAATCTTCTATATGTTACCGAAAATACACAAACAAGGCAATCCTGGCCGCCCCATAGTATCCGCAGTGAGCGGTCCCACTGAAAAACTATCAGCCACAGTTGATTATTTTCTCAAACCTCTTGCACAGAATATTAAATCATATATTAAGGACACAAATGATTTCCTAGGAAAAATCAATAAATTGGGAACAGTTCCGGCCAATAGCATCCTGGTCACAGCAGATGTCTCTTCTCTTTATACATCAATCCCACACCGTGATGGCATACTAGCTAGCAAACAAGCACTCGATACTAGAGAAAATCCTACTGTACCAACATGGATTATACTCCGTTTTCTACATCTTATCTTAACCAAAACATGCTTCGAATTTAACGGCAAATATTATTTACAAACCCAAGGCACGAGTATGGGTACAAAATGCGCACCTAACTATGCAATTATATTCATGGACCAATTAGAAAATAAATTCCTCCAAGAGTCAGTGCAGAAACCACTAATATGGTGGAGATATATAGATGATATATTCTTTATTTGGACACACAGTAGCGAGGATCTACACACCTTCATGTGTCGTCTTAACGATTTCCATCGAACTATCAAATTCACCTATGAACAGTCCACAGAAGCGATCAATTTCCTTGACACCACAGTGCGAATAAATCAGCTTGGAGAATTATCAACCACATTATATACCAAACCCACAGATGCCCACTTATATCTACACTTCAATTCTAACCACCCGAAGCACATGTTGAAAAGCATCCCATTTAGCCAAGCATTGAGAATTAGACGCATATGCTCATCTGATACAGACTTCGAAGCACACGCAATAAAATTAAAAGAACAGTTTTTAGCACGGAATTATCCACCATCTATACTAGACCACGCAATAGAGAAGGCCAGAAAACATAACCGAAATAACTTATTCATTGGAAACCAAAAATCTACAAGCAAACGTGTCATTCCTTTAGTAACAACTTTTAATAACTTGAATCCAGATTTTCGATCTATAATAAACAAATACAAAACCATACTAGAACAATCACCTGACACATGCGATTTGAAGGACAGAATTATAATAGCATACAAAAGACCCCCAAACCTAAGAAGCATCTTAGTCCATTCTAACCTCAACCCCACTCCAGAAGGTAAAGGAAGCAGTCCGTGTTATGAGAACTGTAAAATCTGCCCTTTTGTCAGGAAAACCAATAGTATCCGTATTACTTCTACTGGAAAAACTTATTCCATTAAACAGAACCTTAACTGCAATAGCACATCAGTCATTTATGTAATCACATGTAAAAAATGTTCTATCCAATATATCGGACAAACGAGCAATTCCCTTAGAGAACGTATGTATGGACACTTCGCTGACATCAAAAATGCAAATCAACATAAACCCGTGTCCCGCCATTTCACTGCACAATCCACGACGTCACAATCAGATACGTCACAATTACATAGCATACAGGATGTTTCCATAACGCCGCTATTAAAAACCAATAACAACATTAATCAACGCTTAAGAACAGAAGAGGTCTTTATCCACATCTTCAAAACTCTACATCCACTAGGACTTAACCAGAAATATGGCTAAAGTGAAATACACCAAGAGGAAAAACCCAGATGACCCTAAGAATTCGCAACCAAAAACCAACATCACCTGCAACAGATGTGAGCGGAAATTTAAGGATTTAAGCAATTTAAAGAGACACTTCAATCTCATCCACAATCCTACAGTCACAAGGTATTACTGTGAGATATGTAAAAAATCGTATTGTCGTAAGGATGTCGTAAGGAGACATATTATAAAGGACCATCCACAAAAAGAATACAGTGATTCTTTAATATTTACATGTTCTAATCCACGTGAAACAGCAGAGAAACCGAAAACGTATGTTCCTCCATTTGAGAGCCGCCCAAAATCAACGAAAACCCCTGTCTTCAGAATTAAACCGGCAAACAAACATCAACCAATTTCATTATTAAAGTCCGCATCAAATGAATGTACAAAAACTGCCTGCCAAGATGAGGTACCGGAGCCCTCACCTGCAAAGTCCGCATCCATGGAATCTACTAAAACAGTATGCCAAGATGAACTACCGGAGTCCTTACAAGATAGAACCATAACCATCCACGGAATTTATGGACTGTTCAATTAATTAATAATGATAAATTATAATGTAATGTAAAGTTTTGTGACAATTTCACACAATTATGGTTGTTAAATTATTAATGTAAAAATTCAAGTCCGCATAATGTAATAATTCAAGTCCGCAAGTTATTATGACGTCCGCATTCTTTATTTACATAGTAACGTAGTCCGCAATTTTTACTTCATGTATAATCATTTCATGTATATTTGTTCTGATGACGACCGCCTCTGGTCGAAACCGGTCAACCAAATAAATTTACTGTTGCATTCTTACGAAGTGTTGGTGATCTGTTTTATATCTTTTAGTTTATAACTTCAGGTACAGAGCCTATTGAATACCTTTCGGTATCCACACGTGAGAATCTTCCGCAATTTGAACCTCAGGGTGTTGGTCTCCAGTTTTTATTGTTCAGTTAAACTTTGTACACAAGAAGACTTAACCAATTTAATTTTATTAAATGAAAGGGTTTGCAGTTTTAACTAAAATTAGAAATTTATATATGAAAGTCTTTCAAAAGTCTACTCCTCCCACAGTGTTTGTCCAATTTCAGTTAAACTTGCCTTAAAAAAAGTATAAACCAAGGAGCATTATCTTATTTATTGCTGTTGCCATAGTTACACAACCAAGTGCTAATTTTTAAGTACAGACCACTAAGAGTTCTACTCTATTCAGAGACTTCTGGTTCATTTTGTAAATTTGTAACGCTGTTTAATATGATTTACAGGAGACATAATAGAGATAGAGTTTGAGGCTCTTTTTGGTGAAACTAAGGGCTTCAAGTATGAAAAGAACCCTGATTTTATCAATGGTCTGCCAAATTACTATCTGGACGTAAAAGAAAATGTGGAGCCCAGTGCGAGTGGATTAATCAAAATTAGGAAAGAGGGAGACGTCTCCGTAGTAGACTTTCATACCTTTCCACCTGGTTCTGTAATAGTTTTCAAGTAAGTCAATATTTCTCAGTAAATTTCTGAAAAATCAGATTTGTTCAAATCATACATGGTCCTGAAGAGTAGGGAGGGATCACAATGGGCTGTCAAAAGTTTTATATAGGAATATACAGGAAAAAAAATCATGATGAAGTAAAGATTAATGGTCATTAGTGATTGAAGTTAAAGTGCCCATGTCATCTTATATTTTTTATGTTATTTTATGCTTTATTTTTCTTACATTCCAACAGACCCAGATCTGTGAATACTCTCAGCTTCACTCTTATATTTTCCAAAGTTAGAACTTCACCTTGGCTATTTCTCTATTGTAGACAGACCCTTCCACAAAAAGCTAAGAGTGCCATAATAAAAATCCGTCGTGGAGTAAGTCAGTTTGGATATTTAATGAGGTCATACAGTGGAAAGACCATGTTCGATGAGACATTTGACAAGAGTAATTTTCATGCCATTATCAGTAAGCTCTCTTTATCTGACCTGAATTATGTGCTATACCGGTGTGATTCTGAGGAGAAGGCTGATGGGAATGGATTCGGAGCTTATGACATCCCTGGTTATGGTCCCATGGTTTACTGTGGACTCAGAGGTATTATTTTAAATTAACATTGTAAAGCAATTTTTATTTTCTCTGATTAATCAATTACAAAGCATCCTACTTAATGATGTTGATAATTACGATGGGTACATGAATGAAGTATATAAGAATCATTCCATTATAGGGTTAATGGCTGTGTTAGCACATGTTCGCCCAAACAATGATCTAGGGCATCCATTATGTCATAACCTAAGGGAAGGCAATTGGTTAGCAGATTATGTGGGTAACAGACTGAAAGTGCATCCTAACTTGAAAAATGTAAGTAATCGTCTTAGAAACAATTTTTTGTTTAATTTAAAGTCATATACATGCATGTGCCTGATTGTATATAAAGTAGAGATGTCAACGAGTACCCGGTTAACCGGGTACTTGATCGAACGTCCGAGTATCGAATACAAAAATCGGTACTCAGTTACTCGGATGTATTTTAAAAAAAAAATATTTTTTAAGCATATTAATTTTATTAATGCATTAAAAATCTGTTTTAAAACGTAAAATGCTCATTGCACTTAATTATACATACAGTAATTAGGGTTTCCTACGCTTCTAAATGACTGTTATCGCCTGTGGCAGTGTTTATATAGTAATTATCGTGACCAAGCACCTGCTCCCTGGCTTTCTCACCTTCGGCTGTCTGCTACCCTTGTTTTTGGTTTGCTTTAATTACTTGTTTTCACTGAACATAGTTTAAGGTTTATTATGTTTAGATAAATTAGATAATTTTGTCAAATCTCCGAGAAGCGACTGTCTGCCGTAAATTCTCGGGAAAAAGAGACAAATGATATTACACGTGCGATTGTTGATATGGTTGTGTTTGATTACATGCCAATACAAATGGCTGAAGGCAAAGGCTTTAAAAACTGATGTCCATCGTTGCACCAAACTACAAAATATCGTCCCGTAATACTATAAAATCTAGGAGCAAAAAGGTGTACGAAAATCCTAATTCCGCTCTGTTACGAGAATTTGATCACGCTCAAGTTGATACTGTACGTAGCTCTGATGACTGATACCTGGACGTCATACGCAACACAGAGTTACATTACACCTATTAGGGAGTATATTATTTTTATAAACAAAAACACTGTGAACCACTTATGATTTTATTTCTTGGGTTTATCTGATGAATAAAAAAAATGTTACATTAAATTTCCTCGGGCACTAAGTTGTCACAGCAGAAATACACTTACGGGTAAACCTCCTATAAGAACATGTGGTTTTATTTCTACAAGATTTTAGAATGTTTTACAGTCATCAATAGAGTGGTTTACTTTACCGAGTAATCGGGTACTCGATCGGAAAAACGTCCGAGTAACCGAGTATTAAAAATCGACCGATTTGACATCCCTAATATAAAGTCCTATATTTATTTAATGATATGAACTTTTCAATGATACATTATTCATAAAATCATTTATTGGTGTCTTATAGCTTGGTGAATGGTTTGATAGTGTGTTGAGCAATTTGAAAGATGCCCCTCGATTCCTTGTTCCTTGTTACTTTGATACAGTGATTACAGGGGCATATGTGGTGCTTAGAGAGCAAGCCATGAGACTTATGTCAGAGTAAGTAAAACTTATGGATGGGGGGTAATTTATTGTATTATAATTTGAAGGGAAAAAAAGCTTTCGATCACTTTTTATCCTAAAGGGTTGAAGCAATACTTGCATGACAACTGTACATTTTGAAGATCAAAGCTAAAACATGTTTTAAAGGTTGATTCAGTTAAATAAATTTAATTTGAATTGTTATTCTAAGTTTGAAATATTTTTTTTGATTCAGATTCATTCAGGAGGGATCAACCTATGTCCAGATGTTGTCTTTAGGAAGTCTTCAGTTTTGTGGATATGTCAAGAATGCAAAACTTCCTGGATTATCCAAGACTCTGAAATTAACAACCCACAATGCTGACATTGAACACCCATTGTCTCTGGCTGCTGGTAAAAAAATTATTTATATACATGTATAAGCAGAGTTCTCTGTTTTCTTGGGCATAATATTTTTTTAAGTGTAATGAATAAGCAATAATATTTTGTTTATTTTTTGACATCAGGATTTCCTCATTTTGCCAGTGGATACATGAGAAACTGGGGAAGAGATACATTTATTGCTCTGCGAGGTTTACTGTTGCTGACTGGCAGATATGACGATGCCAAGTATGTTGTCAACATTTGATCTGTTTAGGATTACCAGTACTTTATTTCTGTGAAAATTAATAATGTTATATGTTTGTTGCATTGCATTGACTACATATTATTACCATAAGAATCTAAAATTCTGTCTTTTCTGCAGGAAAATAAAATGCAAAACATATATTGTTTATATTTCTCTGACAATTATTCAAGGTTGATCATTTTGGCTTATGGAGGCTGTTTGCGACATGGGTTGATCCCAAATTTACTCAGTGAAGGAAGTGGTGCCCGCTACAATTGCCGTGATGCTGTTTGGTGGTGGCTACAATCCATACAGGATTACTGTAGTTTTAATGGGACAGATATATTGGAGGAAAAAGTGGCTCGACTGTACCCCAGTGATGATTCACCTGTCCATGAGCCTGATGGACAATATGTAAGTCAGCATTCAGTATTTACAGGACAAAATCTTAAAGAGAAAGTACATGTATTAGTTATCCAGAAAATTGGGTGAATTCAGCAAGAATTTATTTTTCTTGACATATATTTTGAGATTTTGTTTTTACAGGATCAGCCATTGAATGAAGTGATGCAGGAGGCTCTACAGAGACATGCTGAGGGACTGAAATACAGAGAAAGGAATGCAGGACCCCAGATAGATGATCAGATGTCTGATGAAGGTATTGTAGTGAGGATGCAAGAAAATCATACCATTTATGTTTTGGGCTTTATGTTATTATTCTGTTTTACTCTTAGATTGCTTTTCAAGAGAAACATGCATAGATATTTCAAATGGAAAAAGCTAGGTTTATTTAGAGTCAGTGAAAAGCATCAGACTTCTCGAACATTTTCTGTCTTCTACTAAATACAGACTTTGATTAATTTTTGACAGGATTTAATAATGAGATAGGAGTAAACTGGGAGACAGGGTTTGTGTTTGGAGGAAATGAACATAACTGTGGCACGTGGATGGACAAAATGGGAAGTTCTACAAAGGCAGGTACAAAAGGAAAACCTGCAACTCCAAGGTAATTTTAATATTTTATAAAAATTTTCAAAACAAAGATATTTTGATTACTTGGGGAAAAAATGCACTTCTTACTTGAATATCTACTGTACTAAATTAAAATTTCTTTAAATGATGTAATTGCTTGAACAGTGAATGCCTTTCTTTAGTTTTATCTTTGGGAGTTTATGTCCTAGGTGTGGCTCAGCAGTTGAACTTGTAGGACTGAGTATGTCTGCAGTAAGCTGGTTAGAAACCATGGCAGAGCAAGAGGTCTACCCTTATGACGGTGTCTCTGTAATCAAGAATGGTAAGTTATAGCCATACTAAAATACATGTATATTTTCTGAATTGGAATTAAATGAAATGTACACGAGTACATGTATATAGATATAATTACACAAGATCAGTGGTATTTTACCATAGTATATAACAAGTACATGTATGTTGTAAAAATAGCTTTCTTCAGCTATTTTTTAACTTTATGAAGACGAACTTGATCCTTGAATTTTTAATTTTAGTATTAAAGTCCCAAGTTACAAGAAACACTGAGTAAATTTTGTAATTCAATGATCAATGGTGATCCTGTACTATAAAAAACGATAAAATATAAGAGTGACTACCCTTTACTGAATCCTCACATAGAAAAATGGAATCATAAAAATACTCATTGTCAAAGCCAAAGGGTTTTATCTCCATTACACTAAAAAGTAAATTTATTTTGAATGTAGTGTACAGAAATACATGGGTTTTGACAATGAAAATACTATGGTATGGTTTGAACTAAAGAACAAATCTAAAATAAACACTATTCTGCAGGAGTTTCATCTAAAGTAACATTCAAAGAATGGTCCCGCCTCCTAAAAGACAACTTTGAGAAGCATTTCTGGATAAATGAGGATGCGACTGAGTACGAGCCTCACCGTGAGTTGATCAACAGGAGAGGAATCTATAAAGACTCCTACTACTCTAAACCATTCTGGACAGATTTCCAGCTCAGGCCAAACTTTCCTATTGCAATGATGGTGGTTAGTGTTTCGTTTTATACCATTAATCATTCAAACTTACTGTATTTGTATTAATATACTGTCAGATCTAGACTTAACTTCCATGTACATGTATATGTATATTTGCAGTGTAACTGAGTACAGTTTGTTTGCTCCAGATGAAAAATATAATCTTAAGATATTATCTTAAGAATATTTATCATTTCATCATTTTCTGAGAACTCATATTCGATGACTTACTTTTGTGTTATTTATACATTACCCACTACTTAACAGAGTTAATAATATAAAAAGTCAAAAATTGAATTCCTGTTAGTTGCCAGGTAAAAGATAGAAGGTAAAATTCAAACATCTGATCATGATAAAGAGCTAGATTGCATATTAGGCCAAGTCAGAGGTCGAACTTTAGAACAGAGATAACTATTGTAGGTGTTTATTTTTTCCCCCTCCAAACATAACTTGTTACCTTTAAAAATTCAATTTTAGGCTCCACAGCTGTTCACCCCTGAGCATGCCTGGACAGCTCTGTTAGAAGCTGAGGATGTAATCCTGGGGCCACTAGGAATGAAAACATTAGATCCCAGGTCTGACAGCTTTATATTTTTCCACTTGTATTTTTGTTAATCTAGTATACTATCCTGCCTTTTGCTAGATTGCTACCAATTATGTAGGAAAAGTATGTAAGGTTGTTACGAGCTTTTTGACCAGTACAGTGCATGAATACATGTTCATTTGGTTTTATGAACAGCATAAAAATTGTTTTTATCTTTTTTTAGGGATTGGGCATATGTTGGTGATTATGATAATTCAAATGACTCCAATGATCCTAAAGTAGCTCATGGATTCAACTACCATCAAGGGCCAGTAAGTATGGAAATTCATGATGATCTGTATATGCATGTACCCAGTATATAAATATTGCAGCAAACTTTTGAAAATTTTGAAACTAAAGAACTTAAATTTCCCTAAAAAAGGGTACCTGACTCCATAATGTTGAAACAATTTACCCTGATATTACATACTCAGTATATGCATACAAGATGAATGAAACTTCACAACTTCTTGCAGGAATGGGTGTGGCCATTGGGATATTTCCTGAGAGCAAAGCTTTATTTTGCTAAGGCATTAGAACCAAAGAGGAAGGGAATTCTGAGGAGCACGATCAGCTTTATTAAGACCAGACTGACCCCTCACTATGAACATGTCATGACCTCCCCCTGGCAATCTCTCCCAGAACTTACGAACTCCAATGGCATGGTGAGTAACATTATTTGCACCATTTTCAGGGACATAATGGTGTCTTTTATTTTAAAAAACACACTGTTGGTCACAACAGCTAGCTTAAAAATAAAAATCCAGTAACTTGAGTCATAAAGTATTACTGGAAACAAATTCTTATGCCTTTTAGCCTATAACTATAAGTGAGTAGTCTTTTTTTAATCAAGAAACAAAGAAATTCAATCTTTTACTGGTATCTTTGATTTTCAGTTTTGCCCAAGCAGTTGTCCAGCCCAGGCCTGGAGTGTTGCGTGTATACTGGAAGTTCTCTATGATCTGGAGGAGGTGGGAATGGTGGATGATATTGCCCCACGAAGAAACTCGCTAGACTTAACACAGAAAACCGTGCTAGTGTGAAAAACAGTACAGACAGATCTGTTTCACTTATCCATTGCTTTAACGTATGAAATGCATAAAATTGAGTGACTCTGACACTGCTTTTTGATGTAACTGTGATTATTTGTTACATGCGTATAACTGGTTAACGGTGTAATAGGCTGATATATACATATATAGGTATGGTGTAATATTGAGTCAATGTTTTAGCAATATTATTGAATGTATACATTTTTTATATATTCATATACATGTACTTGCAATGAGCATGCAAATAAAAGTGTTTATATTGAAATAATTCAGTTGCAAAGGAGCATATAGAAGTAACGTGAAAAAAAAATTTACTAGTTCCTCCACATCAAATATGTTAATAGTAGGCATGTCTAAGTTGTTTAGCTCTCGGTTAACATACATTAATTATAGATAATTGTAGACAATTACCTGATTTTCCTGAAATTGACTTTTTTATTGGCACCAATATCTGTCACCAAGAAGTTGAAGAGCAAGAAATGTAAAGAACTACCATGCTCACTACAGTAATAACATATTAACTGTTACAATAATTTTAATATATTGTTAAGTATTTTCACTTTCATGGTTTTATCAAATTTTATTCGAGATCTGCCATTTATCCTTTTTTTTTCTCCCTGTATGAGCTGTGATAATTCATTTGCTGTGTAGTTTTTTTTAAATATATGTTTTAAAAATAAATATTAAACTGTGAAAAGTACACAAGTCTTTCCTTATATTTTAAAATGAACAAGTCAGAATATTGATACATGTGTAGCATATGACAGCATAATTATGATTGTTTACAATATGTGTGTGTATATTGTAGCCTATTTGAACAAATGTGTGTAAAATTAATTCTATGATTGATGACGGAAGAGATTTTTGTCCCCAATCCTTGTCTGGTTTTATACTTTGTGTTTTCTCCTTCCTGGTACCATGCCACAATTTCAGCTAAGGAATGACCAGGTTACTGTTTTTAGAGCATGTCTCATTTCCAATTAACTATAAGCCTTATGTTGTTCATAATTGGTCATAATTCCGCGGAATCTCAATTTCTGTATAATCCGCTGGTAGAAAATTACGCGGATTTTTCGGACTGTCACTATATACCTTGTATTTATATGAAGTACGCTTGGACAAATTTCCGCGGAAAATTTGTTACCTGTTCATAGCGCAAATTAATACCACGCTGAAAAAAGTAATTCTACAGTATAAGGATGCACATTACCAGGCTTGCTTTGAATACTGGACCTGACCTACATTTTACATACGAGGATCAAAGATAAAGTTTTTTTGAGCAGGTTCATTCTAAAGTAACCATTTGTCATACCATGACCAAACTTGCATTGATGATATATCTAAGGATGCACTCTACTTGACTTGCTTTGGATGCTGGATTTGACATCCAGATAAGTGACCAATGTTTAAGTTTTGGGCACAAGTCCATTACCCATAAACTAGAAGCCTTATCAAAACCAAACTTGTGTGAATGATGCATCAAGGAATGACACTAAAAGTTATTCAGATGCTGGATTAAAATATTTTCTGTATGAGTTTCTAGTTTGAAGTTTTTGGACAAGTCCATTCTCGAGTAATTGCAAGTCCTAAAGATACAGTAGTTTAATGTGGGGCTTAATTTGACTTACTTAAAGACAATATTCATTGAATGTACTTTCTGATAACCTATGTTTATACATTCAAATATATTAATGACAACAAAAGGAATTGAAACTACTTGATACTTTATTGCACTTCTTATATATGTAATTATAAAATATTTTCTTGCAAAATTAAAAAAAAGTATCAAAAAGTAAAAGAATACCCTTTGGCCACCCAACTTATGTAAATAACTTTGCTATGACTTAAGATCTCATAAACCAGAGACGAAATTTAAACCAGTTAGCCAGATTAATGCAGACCAAAGTTTGTTCTGACAAAAAAAATCTCACTTGAGTGGCTTAGATGAGCTAAAAAAGCTGTAGTCTTGTACAACATAAAACAAAATTACTTCAGCATTAATTTACAACAAAACTTGTCAACAAATTTCTGATAGCAACAAAGACATCATTATACAAGGTGTTGTTTGCTTGAAAAGAACATCATTCAATTTGATAAAGAGAATTATCAAAACAATTTCTTAAGTTTATTATCTCTTTACAACTTACAGAATTGCAATGCAACATACATTGAATCCTCGCATCATAGAAATATTACTTTACCATTTCCCCGCAAGCACTTTATGGCGGGGTACAAATTTTTCTAAAGTTTAGCGTAAATAATATTCTGAAATAATATTTTAATTAGAAAATAACTTTTCTTATGTAATGAGATTTAAGCAAGTATAAAATAGTTGGAATTTGGCAATAATTTGAAGATTAAATGAACTTTTTAAAGTGCGTGAAAATGCGTGATTGCGGGGAAACGGTAAATGCGTGATTTTGCGTTAGAACTAGGATATGGTATATGCGTTAAAATGCGTGACTGCGGGGAAGGGTGTTATATGAGTAATCCATATAGTGGAGTCTAGGAAATGTGTATTAAAACATGAAGAACTAGAATTCAAAACAAACTTATAAAAACTGCATGAAAGATTTATTAGCCCCTTGTTGTTTTTGCCCTTTCATACCTTCAGATGAGTTTGCCCCATTTTAAATTTGTCCACACACAGTTGCATCAAAGAGTTAATTCTCTTTTTTCTGAGCTTGCCCCATTTTAAATTTGCTCACTTGATTTGATTGCAAAAGGAATGAAAATCTCTCTGTATACAGAATACATTTGAATTCAAAAACATTACAGAAACAGATGACTACTATTATATAAATATTGCATGTAGTTGAGTGTAACATTGAAAATTTTCACCCCAAGAAAACCATTGTCAACCGAGGCGCAGCCTCGGTTGACAATGGTTTTCTTGGGGTGAAAATTTTCAATGTTACACTCAACTACATGCAATATCTATTATATTATACTGAATGTTTTATACAAAGACATATTACAGTGAACCGTGCGCGCATAAATTCCGCGCAGTCGCTATTTTTTGTAATACCACCCGTCGTCAAGCAATGTTGACTGTTGCTACGCAGGAGGGCGTGGCTTCATTATAAAGCGGGTAGTAGTGTTTTTTATCAAATGTTTCTCGACGAATCAGATTCAAGTAATTTACATGAAAGTATAATATATATTCTTGGTAAATGTTAAATAAATACAAACATCTTTATTGAAGTCCCTTCTTTAGTAATCAAGTCAAAAATTTTCAACAACCTTTAAGAACAACTAACAAATGTAAATACATGTACATGTAAAACATGATTTTTTAAAGACAACCTCTTAACAGTGTAAAATACTGGTACAGTGACTATAAACAGCAGCCACATTAATATAATATCATATTTATAACCATTTCATTGGTTAATAAACCAAAAACAATACATGTAGTATAAAACATTAAAACAAGGAACTCAAGGCAGTGGAAGATAAGCATGTTCTAACAAGTTAATGTCCATTTTAATAAACAGTCTTGATTCACCGTCAATTACTAGATGACTTAGGACAGAGGATTGTTTTCTTTATATCCCTGGATCTAACAGATCTAACCTTCCTCTTCTTCAGTCTCCAGTCCAGACTCTAATTCTGGATACCAAGATTTATTTTCCAGTTTATTCAGATAAAGTATTACTCTGCCATCTTCAACCTGTAATTATTTTAATACATACTGTACATGTAATTCATCTTTGAAGAAAGCACAAAATATGTGTACCATTATAAAACTTCCCATGGGTTTCAAATCTATTTCTACAGTAACTCCTGAAAAAAGATTGTGTGAATTAAATTAGTATATACATGTATGTGTAATTTATAAGTTTGCATCCTCTTGAAGTGTCACAACATATGGCATTGAGATATTATTTGTCTAGATCAAAACATCTGTCATAATATTAACTACTTTTCTGCAATTAAATCTAAATGTTTCATCAAACACATTGATATTTTGTTTGGCTAAAATGGTAGAAAAACCCTTAGAAACTATTTGACTGGTTACAGAGATTTATTTGACTTTAAAGTTTAGATAAAGGAACTGAAGGAGGAAATACCAGTTAATCAGTAACAAACTAACAAACACCAGGAAAAACAAATCAGTACCTCCATATAACTTTTATCCTTAACAATTTCATATGGGAGCTTCTTGATTTTAAGCTGGTAACATTTTCCTTTTAGTTTTCCACTGTCCTTCCCTTTCACTGTGAGATCAAATGATCTGTAATAAAATATTATGTAACAATAAACATGGACATTTCATAGTTTACAATTACAATGAATACTTTGTAAGATTGGTGCAAATTATTCCTTCTATGATTACCAAATACAATGTTTTGAGGATATCGTTTTGGTTTATGGCAATTAAGTCTTAATGTCTCAGAATAAAGTTCCTAACATTCTAACAATTTTAGTGCCAATTAATCTACATTTAACATTTGTGCATGTAATAGAATAATATACCTTTCTTCAAATGTTGCATTAACCTCTGCGTTTTCTGCCTTTTTGATGATTTTGATCCCCTTCAGTGTTCTGCTGGTTTTCAGATCCTTAGCACTGACAATCACATGGACAAACCCATCCTTCTTCTTCTCATCACACACTGAAATTATGCAGAGTTTCATATATACTGTATACAGGGTTATTTTCGCCCTTTCACACTTGCAAACAATTCTGCCCTGTTTTAAATTTGCACAGTCATAGTTTTCTTTAAGAAATTATACGGTTTTCTTAGAATTTGCCCTGTTTTTAATTTGCCCAAATGAGGGTAGGGCAAAAGGGGGTTAAAATTTCCCTGTATACAGTACGTCGTATAATGTGGATAAAAATATTAAAACAATATTTTGGGTAAAATTGTGGATACAGTGTACTAAATCAAATGCCTACTTTTTTTGCTAGTCAAAGCTTTAAAGTCTGCTCCCAGTAATGGGATTAAGCAAAAAGGTCCGAAAACCTTCGTCTAGTGAAAATGTTGAACTTTACAAATTTTAAGAATATTTGTCATTTGCATGAAAAGATGCATTGCTTTCACATGTGCATATGAAGCAAACTCATGCTTAACACGAGTTGAACTTTTTATTTTCATGAAAGTTTTGCTTGCATGAATATATACGGCTTACAGTAGGCTGGTTCCACCACATTTTTAGCTGCTTCATCCCCCATTTTGTTGACATGTAGTAACTAAATGGACCAAGCTACTTCACTGACATGTTCACAGTATCTGAAAATAAAACAAGCATCATAATTAGCCTGTTAATATTCAAATGAGATCAAAATTCATGATGATGATGTAAAGTGCATTACTCATCTGCAGTTTAGAACTAGATTTACCCCTTCCATGCTATTTCAGTATATGTCAAATAAATTATATGCACACAATGTTATAACAAAGAATTGAAAACCAAACTCATGAAAATGAGTGTAAATATAAATAACAAACAATAATGTATTGTGATATTATTGCAAAGTTACCAGCAGAAATGGTTTTGTTATTGTTTTTACTTACATGCAGTATGCTGTGTAAAGGGAGCTAACTCTCGTTTATGTCTATAAACGCGCATGTGTTTATGCCCATGCAGATTGGGTCCGGATATCAAAAAGCTATCAAATCAATTACGAAAAAAATCTTTATTGACTTCTTCATGGGAAAATTCTTTATTTGTAACCTCTGCCACATATGATGGACTTTTGTATAAAATAATTAAAGTGAAGGGGGAAAAAAAGGGGGGGGGGGGGGGGTATTTGAAGAAAAAAAAACATATTTTGCATGTACATGTTTGTATTAAATTTTCAAATTGAACAAAGGTAATAATAGTTTACATGGTACACTTCAGGAAATAATTTCTTAAGTTTTAAAGAGAATTTTCAAAGTAGACTGGTGTGCCATCCCTTGATGCATAAATTATATTAACAACCCAAATGGAAAAGAAATCTAACAAAATACTTTCAAAATATCTTCAAAACCCTACCAAAACATACTTTTATATTTTCTTTTTACGTTTTGAAAGTGTTTCATTTAATTAACGAAACATCAATGCAACACTTTACAGGATGGGGGTGGCATGGTATTTTGTTAATGTTTCATTACAAATTAATGTTAGTGTTTTAATAATGTTTCATTACACTCTGCAAAATGAAATTGCATTTTGAAAGTATTTCATTACACTTGTCTTCATCAAAGTAATATTTTGGTAGCGTTTCATTTGATTTACAGACATTAATCCAAGCAACTTTGCATGGCTATGCATATTTAAGGGATTGAAGTAACTTGGGAATGAACTTCTTCAAAAGAAATAATTTGGGCTGGTCACTCATCCATAAAATGCAAGTCACATCCAGAATTGAAAGCTATGCCGGTATCTCTAGATGAATAACCACGGATGCAAATTAATTTATGATATTTTGAGGCAGGGCTTTTATTCTTGAGGATGGACCTGCTTCGAAAACATTATTTTGTTACTCATCATGAAAATATATGACATATCCACCATGCAAAGCAAGTCTGATAGTTTGCATCCCTCAATGCATCATGATGCCATCATCCATGAAAGTCTGGGCCAGGTAGACATTTTTTAAAATACACTGGAATGAACCTTGCCCCTAATTAAAAAATATATATAGGTCAGATCCAGCATCTGTTTCAAGGATGTGTATAGTGTTCATACATAGATGTATAGTATTGTCCATGAAAGTTTTGCCTTTTATACATGTACATGTAGTTTAATAGTTGGAACATGGAATGGAACAGCTCTTACAACTTTATCATGGACATATCTGTCAAAAGATATCAGATCCAGCATCCGAAGTATTATGGTAGTATGCATTCCTTTATGCTTCATAAATGCAAATTTTGTCACAATCCACCAACAGATGCTTTACAATGGATCTGCTTTTTCAACATATACTTGATTGTTCATCTTGAGAATGTGCATCAGTTCCAGAATTTGAAGCATAGTTGATTGTGTGTTTCAGTGAAACAAACTAAGCCCCCTAAATACATCATCAATCCAACTTGGATGAATATAGGGCACATTACAATAATTTTCAAAAATTTGCTCCAACTACTTTAACCTTGGATGCTGACATAGAATATATTTCATGAATCAGTTTATCAGAAACTTTAGTACTCTATTAAAGAGGCAAATATACTTCCCTGAACATATTCAATAGTCATAACTGAAGGAAAATATGTATATTACCATACAAATTTTTTATACATGTATATACTTTCATAAATTCCTAAAGTCCCCCAATTCATTGTAGCAGAAATTTCAAATTGAAATACATGCATAAAACAAAATCATAAAAATTTTAATGAACAAAAACAAACAATACAATATACTTGCATATTGTATATAAATATAAATTCATTTACAACAACTACAAACATGTGACTCGGCACTCTCCAGAGAATCAAACTGTTTTTCACATAAGCCACACATGTATACAATATCCTGGGTGGCAGGTGCTTGGTAAACACACACTTTCTGAGTTAACACTTGACAAGCGTCACTACAAGTCTGCTGATGGCGTTTCAGGGAGTTTGACGTAGTGTAAATTTTTCCACACTGACAGGCATATTTCTTTTCACCTGTATGCAGAATCATATGTGCTCTCAATTTGTCAGGATACCTAAATTTCTTTTCACAGAAATCACATTTTACTGGATTATATGGTCCATGTGAAGCTTCATGTCTTTTCAGTGCACTACTGTGAGCAAATTCTGCATTGCATATTGAACACTTGAAAGGTTTTTGACCTGTGTGTGTGTTCATATGTTCCGTCCATCCTGTCCGATTGTGAAACTGTTTCAAACACAAGCTACATTTGTAGGGAAGTTCCCTTTCGGTTACAGGTTTATGAGTTTCCATGTGACTTTTCAATTTGCTCTGCTCAAAAAATTTAAACCCACAGAGGACACACTGAAACTTTTTCTCTTGGGTGTGTCTCTTTTTGTGTTGCTGTACATATCTTTTCTTTGCATATGTCTTCAAGCAAATGTCACAAGTAAAAAGATTATGTTTTTCTAGATTATGGTCTTCTATATGGGAGAATGATTGAAACTTCTCCTTACAATCCTTACACTGGAAATCTCTGACTTCCTCTTCATCCTCTGTTTCCATCTGTTCATTGTTAGGACTGTCTGCACCTTCATCACTCTGATCACAGGACTCCTCTCTAGTATCATTATCAAGCTCATCATGTTCATTGTCATCTACAAGAAAATGAAATGTATTTATAATCAAGATAACTCAGCTTTACTAAAGTTGTTCATAGTTTTCATACAAGTCAAGAGCATTAGCAAGTCACTATCTGTGATAGATATTTTTCAAGCAAAAAGCATTCAGTCTAAGTGCAGATCAAACTTATAAGGTTAATTTGATAAAGGATCTATTCCAAAAACTTTAACATGGCACAGCAAGTATACTCTCCTCGACTTGTTGAGGAGAATTAGAATATAAAAAGACCAGTATATCCTTTACAATGTATACTTAAACATTTGCCAAGCTATTCATCAAAATCAGAACCCTTGAACTACTCCACAGTGGGAACAAAGGGATATAGTTTTAATTAGATTGAATTATCTGCTATCTGTAATTTCTCAGCAAAATTATTTCAAATACATAGTTTCTTTATTACAGAACTTCTTCTTTCTATGCCTTAAAAGTACGTATCTGGTGGATATGAAATTCAAGAAATAGTAAATGAATTATATATTCTGTAACTAAAACAATAAATTAGAGGATACCAAACGCACATATTTAATGTAACTGTATATTTTATTATTTTTCATTTCAACTCACCTTTATCACTTGCCTGTTTGTCTTGAACTTCATTCAAAGTACTGTGTATTGGTTCTGCATCTCTAAATTTAACATCCTAAACAGAATAAGTAGACATGTATGAATTACTTCTGAATGGTTGGAATATGGTTGAGATACTGTAATTACATATGGATAACAATTTTTTCCTTAGTTTCAAAAGTCAGTATATTCAAAATTAATCAATTTTATTTTTATTTATAAAGAAAGAAAACACATAAAGTAAATTTAAGGAATTAATGCAATGCACTGGAAAAAATCTAACAGTGACCATCAGAATCAGAGACATGTCTCTGTCAGAAACAAAAAGACAACTGTTACATGAAACCCCTTTATGTTAAAGCTGAATCTGAATATTACAACTTGATACTTCAGGTTGTGCCACAAAAGACTTAGCATGCCACTTGTGCCGACATAACGTGATCAGGCAATTGCAATTACAAATCGAGAATACATATAATTTGAGTTTGTGTTTTCATATAACATTGATGAAAAGCAAAAATTATGAAAAATTTTATAAGTATTGGTTTATTGATACTGGAGATAGCTAGTGTACCAAATAAGCTCTTGCTCTCTGGAGAGACTTCCAGCTTCCATGGACTGTGTAACTGTCACTTTCCACCTGTTTTACCAAGGTTATTCCTGATTGTTGAACAAACTTCTGTATTTCTTCCTCCTCCAGATCTGGAATTATCTTCACTTCAGCACTAAGCAAACCAAACACCTGTAGCCAAATTAAATGAATTAAATCAAATTATATGTCACGCAAAACAAATTCAGACTTACATGCTAAAAGTATCGTCTCGTATCCTATTTTCGACCGTATTGTATTTTCGACCTATTTTTCCCAATCTGCTTCCCATGCAGATACCGCACCGTAGAACATTATTTTCGGTTGCTACACTTCAGTCTTGGAAAAATACATTTCAAGCACAACTGTAGTGAAAATACCCAAAATAATTAATTTAACGGAATTCCCTTGATGGTTTTAGTCCGATGTCAGAAATTCTAGTCTTTTAACTAATGCACATTTTATCTGTTGATTAATCAAAGCCATTATAGGTTAATTAAAAAGATTTTTTGATGACATTTTTCCGAAAGAAAATTAAGATCTCTGTCAAAGAGACGCATTAATATTGAAATGAATGGGTGGATCAAACAAATTTTTTTTCTCTCTTAGATATGGGCACTTTCTTACTGATTTTTACTGAAAAATGCAACGTAATTTCATTGATTTTTTTTTGGAAATGCACAGCTCCTGATAGATGGGTTCAACCAACGAATATATGTATTTGCAACTGAAATATGCAACTTGTTCAATGTTTTTTTGAAAGACAGACAATTGTATTTTTATTGTTTGGAATATCCAACGGATATTTAAAGCCAATACTGATTGGTCGTTGATACTTTATTTAGGTCGAAAACACAAGACGCTAATATTTTTGTAGGTAAAAGTGCACCCTCCCCATATTATGGCAAAAAAAAATAAAATAAACACAACACTGCAATATGGGTTATGAAAATTTTATTCAAAGACACATACATATGCTAACATTTTAAGCCCATAGTTTTTCAGCTTCTATAAAGTTTGCAATAAATTAATAAATTACATCTAAATAGGTCGAAAATACAATACGCCAGAGAAAAAATATTTGCTTTATTACCGATGTCGTCTGCAAATGAATATAAATTCTACATGCAAATTAATTCAAATTGTAAAGGGAAGCCACTTCGTTCGCGTAGCTCTTAAGAAGGATTTGTGCCAGTTTTTCATTTATTTACACTCTTATAAAATAGGCAAACCGACTCCTGAGTCCTGTGATCCAGAATGCTCCCTTGCAGAGACATAGTTTAAAATGTCAAATAGCTAAAAATAATTGGGAAACATAGTATAAACCAACGCACCTTATCAGAGTGTATCTCTAAATCTATTTCTGCTTTAGTATACATGTTCAAAAAGTCCAAACTGCAAGCTTCGTTTGTTTTCTGTTAGAAACTGACACTTCCGGTGTGCAAGGTTCAATCAACTCGTTCTTGAATGAATTCGTGCAAGTGCGTGATGAATTACTTGTGATTATTTGATAGTTCTAGATGTTAAATCAAGTAATTCTTTGGATATTTTTGTATATCTAATTACCACCATCAGAGACATATATACTTTATCTGTTTGTTTTGTCATTATTACCTATTCCTTGTAAGTATTAAAATAAATTAATATACCAGCAAGAGTTATTCATTTTAAAGCCCATCACCCAGCTCTCTTACCCTAAAGTGAGGAAACAAGTGCACAAGAGGTAACAACTTGCTGGAGCAAGGATACATTAAAGAGTAAAAAAGAAAATACTAAGAGGGAAATAGGGACTGAAGACGAAAGGTCCACAATCAGTGACTAGCTGAAACAATCTGACATCTCCCTCTTTTGTATGTTCAAGTATACTCCATTTTTTAGCCCTTCTGCATTTGCACTCTTGTCATATTAAAGAGTGAGGAACTTTATATATAAGCAAAGAAACAGCTAGCTCGCCTAGCACAATGGGTAACGGGAATGCTCTAGAGTTGCAGGGAAACGAGCAGATCCTTACATTGCATGTTCAAATCCACTGCAGGACATGGAGATCAGTCCTTTGGATGAGAACACATAAACTGAGGTCCCATGTCACAGAAGGTGTTGATATAAAAAAAGATCCCTCACTGCTCAATGGCCCTATTAAAAGTGTCTAGACAGTAGTGCATCAAAACTCCACTGGCAAGTGAGGGCCTCAATATGAATTAAAAATTCTCAAAAGGGAAATTTAGCAACAGACGAAACCAAAGAAAAGGTGAACTTTACAGTAAAAACACCAGATAAAAATATTTTAAAAGTCAATTAGAAATAAGAAATTGCTCATATTCATTCAATTTTTAATTATTCTATCCAGATTAAAATTTCATTAACAACATGTATTTTAATGTTTATCGACAATTATTTATTTATTTAATTGCTGATGAATTTTAGTCAGATTTATGAACTGCTCCAACATTAACAGAAGTGTCTTCAGATTTTGCTGCTGCATTTGTTTTATCCACTTCATTAATAATCTCAGTATTTGTACAGTTTGTATTTGAGGATTCCTCATTTTTACACTCTTCTTCTGATGGAACCTCTGCTTCAGTCTTCTTTATCCCACTGTCCACAGTTTCTTCTTCTTTTGTATCTTCTTCACAAACTTGAGTTTTATTTTGCTCTGTAGCTTCATTATTACCACCTTTATCATCGGCAACATCTACATTTTCATCCTTGTTTAATTCTTCTGATTTCTCTTCGCTTTCAACACTTTTCTTCACTATTTCTTGCAAGTTGTACTTCCTAAATTTGAAGAAGTCTTTAACAATGCCTATACAACACACAGACTGAATGACTTCAACGAGGATGACAAAATCTGGGTTGTCATGGCTGACCCGGTGCAGCGGATTAAGTTCCTTAATGATTCCCGCCAAAGCAGGAATAACTGAATCCCGCCCAAGGCCAGTATTGTTCCTGACCTTCACAGTTATACTAAAGGAAAATCCCTCTCCATATGGAGTCTCAAATATTGGAGTAAACAACTCCTTCCCAAGCTTTTTAACATCAGCCTCTTCTGCTCTGCAGCTTCCAGATATGGGAAGAAGTCGGATTGCATACCTGGATTTCTGTACTTTTGTTTCTGACAGATCGGACAGTATGGAGTGAGCCAGCTGACTAGGGCCGGACAATGTGGTTCTGATGAAGATGCAGTTCTTTGCTTTTGTGTTGGTATTTTGGAATCTCCTTTGTGTTAGCTTTTTCTCTTTAATTTCATTCACCTCCTTCATCATGGCCTTCTCTATGTCTTCTTCCTCCTCTTCTTCTTCTGAGTCTTCCTCATCCCTTACACCGGATGTCTCCTATTTGAATTAATAAATTGAAATATATTAATTAAAGTGAACAATCTACTTGTACTACTATTCAAGAAAACAAATGTGTAGAAATTTAGTAAATTTTATCTGAAATTTTCTAATATATTTTATAGAATATATTGTATATTCACTGATCAAGGACCCTCAGGAGGCATGAACATTTATATCAGGCTCATGTATTTATATAAAGTAAATTAAAATCCCACCTTTTCTGGGCCATACAGTTTGTCAGCATATTCATTAAGAATATTGTAGGCCTCTCTGACAGCAGCTTTCTCGTTGTTATTACAGGTGATGAGAAAACCCTTCATGCCTGCCTCTAGTTTCCACACATCTCTCTTGGGCTTTTTGTTGGCACATTTTACGTAATATGATTTTGGTCGTTTCTTTCCCTTTTTCTCACTCATTCTTGCAAAGTTGAACAGATTTTTAAATCTATGTTCTGAAAGAAAAATTGAAAAAATTTATTTTTGAAAAAAAAATAAAAAATTTCAAATCCAGTTAAATATCCACACATTTTCTCTGCAAAATTATACAAGTCCAGTACAATCACTAAATTTAGCTACGTAGATAGAATTACTTACGTAGCTTTATTTACCTACCTCAGGTAGCTTTATTGAGCTATTTCAATGCAACATTTCACGATTTTTCTTTTTATTAAAAAAAGACCAAAAAAAGCAAGTAAAAGACGATTAATATGTACAATAGGGAGGTTTAAAATAAAAACAACCCAAAGCAGAGATATATTAAACATTGCTGCGTTTGAACACATTAAAGCAAACCATGTAATTCCATTGTTTGGGTAACTGTTCCCTATCTTGTGTGCAGTGAGGCATGGATGAGTATGATTACTTCACATTGTGCTAAATGATTACCGATCAATTATCAAGTTAACCAGAACTGGACTTCTTTGTTATTTCATTCAAGGGGTAACTGTTGTATATAGCCCCCAAACTCTCAGAGCTTTGATTGCAATTGCACAGACTAAGACATTTCTTCAAGAGAGATTTTTCATGAATTGTTTTCAGATGAGATCAAAGTTTAAAATGATCACTGCATCAAAATGTTATTTTAAGCACATCCTGTCCTGAGAAAAATGCTTTTTTAAGAAATAAGATTAATTTGGTAGCTAGATAAAACTACCTTTGGTAGGTAAATAAAGCTACGTAGGTAATTCCATCTAACTAGCTAAATTTAGTGATTGTACTGGACCTGTAATATTATCAGACCATTAGCCCTGTCAGATGAAATATACATTTTTATCAACAAGCATTACTAAACTTGTATATTAACACAGATAAATGCATTGGTCAAGTAGGCCCTACCTACAAGCATGTCAGGGATTCTCTCCCAGTGTGTAAAGCTGTAAAGTACATTTGCTTTATATACATAGTTGCAACACACGCTCATGAACATCAGTGCTCAAGTGTGTTTTCTCTTTACAAGAGTGTGATTAACAGCTGCTGTAGGTGTGTGATGCAATTGTATAGAATAGGTATTGGAAGCAAATGAGTAATTCACAAAATTACTGTATAAAAATATTCTAAACAAATACTACACCTTCTCTAAATAAAACGCAGAACCACCGCGACTTAAGCTAATTTCTCTCCATGATCATACACATGGGCGCTGCCATATTGAAAAGAGACTAAATGACGTGCCAATAACGGTTCACTCATTTCCGGATTCACATCGCAGCAAGTTAATTTTAGAAAGACTAAAGGTACCGTGAACACTGAGCTCATTAAATGAAGCCCCGCCTCCCATATAGTTATTAGTTATTAAGACAATGTTTCGCTCTGGGAGACCCGAAATGAGTGCCACTGAGATTAGAAATTCATTTCATTTGAAGCGGTGGAAGAGGTGGTCGGGTACCTCAAAGCGTAACAGACGGACGGACAGACGAATATATACAGACAGCTAGACGGACGGACATCCCATTACTAGTTTTCAAGCGAGGGTATGTGTAGACCAGGTCTTCCAACAATAAAAGTTTGAATTCCCATGGGTACCAATTGCGCCCCATGATTTGCAGACCTATTTTTGTATGTAATGAAGCAGACATTTAGATATATCGACGACGTATTAATTATCAATTCAATAACGATGATGATTTCTAATCTTATGTCGATACGATATATTCCGGTGAACTTGAGATAAAAGACACCACAGAGTCGGACAAATCTGTTTCATATTTAGATATTTTACTTGAAAAAGACGTTAATGAATATCTAACAACCAAGCTCTATGATAAACGTGATTACTTTAATTTTTCAATCGTCAGCTTCCCTCACATATGCAGCAATATACAATATACAATATACATTATATGCATTCATCGCCTGTATACGGAGTTTATATATATATATATATATATATATATATATATATATATATATATATATATATATATATATATATATATATATACATATATATATATGTATAATTTTTTTCTTTTCTTTTCTGAACACGATGCCACCGAGAGCTAAGAAGCGCAGAATGGCTCAACCATCAGCGACTGCCACACAGCAGCCAAGTGGTAGTCAGGCTACAGTGTCTGTGAATTCTCAGACGTACTCGTCGACGGCGTCGGCAGGATGTCCAGTACCAATACCACCGACCCAGGCTCCATCAACTTCTGTTGTGGCGGAAGCGCAACCCATGTTGACAAGAAGTGCAGGGCCATCCTTTGCACCGCACACCCCTGGAGCAACAATCTCAACTCCAAGAGATGTTTGCACCACCCCTGCTCCTGTCCCATCAATACATATGATTGGTATGGATGTTTCTAGCACAGTCAAACAACGTATTATTAGTGGGCAGTATATTGATTCGGCCACATTGGTAACACCAAAATCAGGGTCTGATGAAAAGAAATTAGTTATGAATAGTATGGGTGAGATAATTTATAAAGATGCTAACCCAAAAGAGGTAGAAAATATTGAGCAATGGACTGACCTTATTCTCATATTTGCAAGTGTGTACTTGAGTGCACATCCCGCCAAGACTCTTGACCTACTTAAGTACATACAGACCGTAAGAATGGGTGTTAGCAGGGGGGCTATATCTTGGAAAGAATATGATACGCAGTTTAGGCTACGCAAAGAGCAAAATCCTGTATCTTCCTGGGGTGAAATTGACTCGGAATTATGGTTAATGTATATGCATTCTGGGCCTGCTTATAACGTAACAAATGCACCCAAAACCAATAATGATAAATGCTACAATTTCAATTACAAGGGATCTTGTGACAAATTCCCATGCATGTATAAACACAGCTGTCTTCGATGTGGTAGTAACCATCCACAGATACATTGCATTACACAAGCCTCAAACACTGGGTCCTCACAAATATTTCGCCAACAAAATTCAAGTGGTGAATTCTATGGAAAGTCAAGTGTTCGTCCACAAACACCAATGCAAATACCAACTATAAGGGGTATTCAACCAATGCAAATACCAATTATAAGGGGTATTCCAGCAGCAACACCCAGCGCCCCACCTACTCAAGACCAATATTCCGCACCCCGCAATCTATGGCGTCTAGGTTCAACGCCTATTAATGTACACGCCCTTAAAAAATGTCTCGTCCACTATCCTAACAAAATCGTAGCAAATCGGCTAACTCAAGGCTTCTCTCAAGGGTTTAAACTTCATTATCATGGGCCAAGATTACCAATTCAGTGTATATCAATTTCAAAAAGAGTAAAAATAAGCAATATGCAGTATATATATATCTATATGTATATACCTTGATTTAAAAAAAAACATTCTGAAAGTTTAGTTTCGGCAGGTTTCGTTTTGATTTTGCTTCGTTTCGTCTTGATTTCGGTTCCTTTCTGTGGGGTTCGTTTTGTTTCCGTAGATTTCGTTTCGTTTCTATTTCGTTTCGCTCTTTACAGGTACCCTTTGTTTCAAAATGTTCTATGAAAAACTTTAAAACCTGTGACATTTTGATAACAAATACTTCTTTCACCAGTAATCATACTGGACAGAGCTTTTTTATCAAAACTTGGAAAAATCTCAGCTGAAATTTTTTAATGTTGTGTACGGAAAAGAATTTAATCTGTGTGGACTTTTTTTATGTTGGTGAAATCAAAGGATCACTTAATAAAAGAATATTAGGTCATCGATTTGAATTAAATCATGGGTGTCAGCAGCTTTTATACGAACATTTTAAATTAATCCAATCATTCCTTTCCTTAGATAACGTCGAAAACGACATAAATTTTAGATTAGAAAACTAGGGACAGCATTTCCCTATGGATGCAATGACAATGACGATAGTGTTGGAAATATTTCCAGTTTGAGGGTAAAATGTAAATGTGATGAGACTTTTTTACCATACACAGAGACGTAAGCATAGTCATGGGTCTACGCGTAGTCATGGGTCTACATTATATTTGCACCAAACTTTTTCCGTCCATTTAAAACTTTTAAATAGTGTTCTTAAAATGGGCAGGGAATGCCCATTTCTTGATTCTTCCACACCAGAATCAAGGATCGGATGTGTGATTATGGATATTGCAAATCATAGGCTTTTTAAACCCCCACGTTTTACTAAGAAAATGCAGCTAACACGATCTGTCTTTTCCTTAAACTTTAAAATGCCAATAAAGGAATTGACGCAGTTAATATAAGTAATATTCGTAATCACAAAAGGTTCTAGTCTTGTATACCACGATATTTCAATTTGAATTTAAAGATCTTGTATTTTCTACAAATGTACATCGACTATTGCTTCCAAACTTTTCAATTACATGAAAACTTTACATAGCCTGGATATTGAGTATCTGAAACATAATCCTCCATGGTGTTCATGTTCTTCCTCACCCTATCACTATAGTCCTGCTAAACACGATATCACAGGTGACGCAAATATAGTTAATAACGACGACCTTAGATCACTTATTTTAGAATATCCTAAACAAAGTGAACCCCAATCATTCAACTGGCGACGGAATTTCATAGATATTGTGGATTTTTGTTGACAATTACGCCAGGTGATGGGCCAGATATAAAAAAAAAAGACGTTTACACTTTCACAGAATGAATTAAATGCATCAGATACATGTTAAAATCACGTATAAAAACATTGAAGGGCAACATGAAAACCATCTATCCTTCTGTTTTAAACATCCAGAAGTAAAAAAAAGAAATAAATAGATTACATGATCAGTACGTACTAGTCCCCGCTGAAAAAAGAAGGTAATAACATTGTCTTTGTTGGTAAAGCTCCTTACTAGTATATAAATTATTTTAAAAGAACTTGGATTAATTCTACCAGTGGAAATCAAACCTATATTTATTGTTCCCTCGGGAAAAAATTCTTCAAAATTATATGTCAGTTTTGAATATTCTTAATATCCCAAAGAACCAAGATGAATTTGAACTACCATACATGTGTATATATATTGGATTCCGAAATTTCATAAAAATCCTTACAAAGAAAGATACACAGCAGGTTCCAGCAAATTTCAATAAAGTATTTTTCTTCTTCTAATTCAGATATTAACAGTAGTGAAGAAGAAACTTTAAGAGTACTGTGCAACAACATATTCAAGAAGTGGTGTAAATCAAACATGGGTGTTTAAAAATTAAAAGGTTCTTTTAGGCAATTTGAATTCACAATATTTCACCAAAACAGCTTTAAAACTTACGACTTCTCAATTTAATTCACAACTATTCCGAACAATTAATTAAAGCTTTGGTTTTTTGATATCATTGACAGCTTTTTCAATAAGAATTGAATTCATAAATTTACTTACCTTGCCATTGGTCATTTGCAAAATTATTTTGTTAAAAACATTCTGACTGTACTCACAAGTACTATGAAGTTGAAAACAAAGGGATGCTCGAGTTTTTAATAGGCAACATCTATGTGGTTTATGGAAACCTGGTCTTTCAACAATCTATTAGAATTCCCATGAGTACCAACTGCGCCCCTTTACTTGCACAGCTATTTATGTATTCATATGAAGCAGAATATCTGCAAAATCTTATGCTTCAAAATAAGAAAGCACTTGCTGTGGCCTTGAACTTGACATTTAGAGATATCGACAACGTAGATTGTTATTTCCATTCTTATGTTGATATGATTTATCCTGGTGAGCTTGAAATAAAAGAATCGCACATATATGTTTCATATTTGGATGTTTTACTTACAAAGGACATTAATGGAAATCTAACAACCAAGATATATGACGACTTTAACTTTCCAATCGTCAACTTCCCTTACTCATTTCTCAATGTACCTTCTTCTCCCGGATACGGAGTTCATATATATAAAAAAAAATTCTGAAACGAGGTAAACAATTGACAAATAAGTTGATGAAACAAGAATGTCAGCTGCCTCGTTTAAAGTCATCATTTCGTATGGTCTATGGTCGATACTATGACCTTGTCAGCAAAAAAAAATTATCATTGTGTCTTAGCTGACTGACGTTTTCATATTAGTAGTTATTCCATTATTTATACACTGAATTGACGACGGATTTTTCCATTATTTTCTGATCTTGACAAGGAGCACATGGCGGATGTGACTGTTTGGCAGGGAATGCTAACTTCTCCATGGCACGTTGTCCCAGTTTCGATGTTTTGGGGGCCAGACTGTTTGCTCTGCTCCTATTTTGTACTGTTTATTGGACTTCTGATCTTGAATAATGTTCGTTATCTCCATATGTTTCATGCACTCTTACAAAATGTCTGAAAAAAATTATTTCAAGAGATTGGGGAAACAAACATAATACAGAAGCATCGTAGTAGTGTATTGCAGTATTTAAATGTAAAATACAACAAAAAATATCTACAATTCTATTCTGTATTTAGAAGCATGACATATGACGGTGTTTTACAAAAATAAAATATCACACAGAAAACAGCGACAGTTAAATATGTTAGGTCATTGATCCGGCTTCCGTATCGAAACTATGTGAAAGATTAAATATTTACGGCGACTGCGTCTTCAAATCATGAACTTTTGCACCCTTTGTCTTACACAGGGGTTCAAAAAAGAAGAAAAAACTGAATTGTCTACAGATTTTTCTGTTTTTAATAATTTTAACAAAAATTACATGGCAAGTGTGACCAGTCAATGCTCAACCATGGCATCTGAATCCAATTCTTATGTTTCAGTTGCAGTATCGTACATATCTTCAAACCAACTAAGAATAACCCGAAACTGGACTGGTTTTGGCAATATCTTAAAGCAATAATCATGCTTTTTTGAGTCATACTAAAATTTCGGGTTATTTTCAGCCAAAACTGCCCTAATATAATTTCCTAGTCTGTTATTTCTTTCAAATTGAATACATTGAATCAGAGATGCTTCATCATCAGAATACGGGAGAAAGTAGAAAGAATAGGGTACAGTTTCAATACGAATTAAGCCCGAATTTTTTTCTAAAATATCAAAGTGATATAAGAAATCAAAATTCATTTTTTCTAAATCATAGAAATTCCCTGCAGTAAGAGTATAAAAGTCGTTTTTCTCATATGAAATCCTTAATGCTAATTGTGACGTCATTAACTTGTGCATTTTCCCGTATTTTCTTAAAAAATTGCAAAAGACAACAATTTTCATTTGAAATTTCTTTCAGAAAACATACTCTGCCACCGTCGCCTGGAAAGATTTTGAGATATTTAATTTTGCATAGCATTATACATGTACATAATATATCCAAAAATTAAAGTGGGCAATGGTGGCAGACACTATTTTCTAAAGGAAAATTCGCACAGAAATGAGTCCTTCTAAGGCTTTCCTGCATTAAACTTAGAAATACACCAAATTAATGACGTCATACTTCCAGAAAGATCCTGCCTTTATGCCATATTCTTTCATTATTTATCATATTCATCTACTCAACTATTAGTAAAGCCAATTTCATAACCTTTTGAGAACACTAAAATTTTAAAGCACAATAAAGCTCAAAGTGTACCTTCTTCTTTTTAAGAGGGTGGGTGGGTGCCCTAATGTAGATTTTCCGCAACTTCCATGGAATTCCAAAGCATATTTCATGGAATTCCATGGAATTTTTGTTCCGCGAAATTCTTAAGAATTCTCCGGAGTATAGGGACGGAACTTTTTTCGGAATGATTTGGAAATTTTAATCTAGCCTGGAAAAGAGCGGAACAATGCCAGAATGGAAATTTGTGGAGGAAATCCATGGAATTCCAGGATGTTTGTAAATCTAAGGAATTCCATGGAAATCCATGGAATTCCAGGATTCCAAATTCCAAATACGTGTACAATGAAAACTGAAATAATTACAAAAAAAAATTGATAACATCACAATTTTTCATAGATCAAATCTATATTTTCAAAATAAAAAATTCATTGTTTGTTTACATGTAACAATGTTTTTTTTTTAAGACAAATATTGCATATAATCTAAATGTATTCTCACTGGAAGTATTTTACAACAAAGGTTATTTACAAAAATATCCAGAGAAGAATATGATTACTGGAGAATCACCTTGATTAAATTAATGATAATCATGTTATTATAAGATATACATGTATTTAGTATACTCCAGTCTGCATTTTCTAAAGTAAGAAGTTAGCTTTATTAGATGTCATTGGACATGGAATTGGAGAGGTCATTGAAACCTTAACAGAGTATACATTTACAATGAACCGCCAGTGGCTTATGTACTGGTACAGAGTTAATGACTAGAGTGACAAACACATGTATTAAATGCAAAAAATATGTACTCCACAACTATATTGATACAAAGATCCCATAAAATCAACAGATGCTAAAGTATTTTCCCCCAACGTACGTACCAAAGATCCCAATAAATGAAGATCCAAAACTTCCGACGTGTTTGCAAGAGAATTACTTAAAATTCCTCACTGATATCCCATGAAATTAGTAAATGGTTATGTTATAGGGTTGACAGGTAATTGGTGTCACAAACGCATTCACTTTCAGTACGAAGGCTCAGAAAGTTGGATGATGATCATTCCCACAGACACTTCAAACTTTCCTTGCACAATTTCTGAAAGAAAAGATTACCATTAAGATGCATCATTATTGATATCCATATAAATATATGACAAATAATAAACTAAAATTATACAAAACAATTGGTTTTTTCGACCTGGCAAATCAGTTTACCGTAGAATATGAATTCACTATCTTGCAATTGTTTGTTCAAATTAGGATTTCTGATAAATATAAAAATGTGAAAAGTTTATAGATGACAGACAACATTAGACACTGATCAAAAAACTCACTTAGGCCTTAAAATGGTTCAGGTGAGCTAAAAAGAAAAGGTTAGAGCTCAAGCTCAATGCCTGACGGATACTGAAAAAGATGTGATTTTATTGATTTGAAAATAATTAAGAAATCTGACGTTTTGGGTTTATTTTCATACAGCTCTTGCCCTTGTGAGCATAGGGATTCCTGTAGAAATTAGAATGGATGGTTACTTCATAGTAGATGACTGCAGCATGTTTGATCTAAAATAATTATGCATGCCTGTGCAGTTAGCACGTTTAGATTATCTGTTAGAATTCATTGTTTTAAATTATTAGAATAAGGAATTTAAGCGTGTGCAGCAAATACAATTTTTCATTGAGTCAAATGCTGGCTGACGTTTTAAATGGTGATACTTTTGTTAGTCCATTATTTGCACACTGAATTGACGACGGATTTTCCCGTTATTTCCCAATCATGGCAAGGAGCACACGGCGGATGTGACCGGTCGGCAGAGGACGCTGACTCCTCCATGACATCTGATCCTACCTATAATGTTTGGAGGTCCGTTTTCGCTCTGCTCCTATTTTGTATTGTTTTATGGACTTTAGAGCTTGAATACTGTTCGTTATCTCCTTGTATTTTCATAAATAAAAGAACCAATAAAAACTAAGATTGAACAAAATAGAAGTCTTGTATTTGACTATATAATGAGTGAAAATTTTAAGAGTGATGCAGATAAGCCTCAGGAAGGATTTTTATTCTAATAACGGTACTAAGAGCTCAGTTCTCATCAAACAACTGTTTGTTTTAGTAAACATTTTGTTTATCGAAGGACTGATTTTAGTATAAGCGAAACATCAAGAGGAAACTTTGATTGCATGTAGAATGAAGTTCTATTAAATGCAAACTAACACTAATTCTGCTTTTAAATAAAGACATAATTGCGCTGCAGTGCATTGTGTTGTAATGCTGGAAGACACGTCCAATTTTTGTACCATTTTTAAAAACAGGGTAAAAAGTGAAAAAAAGAACTACTGTGTTTGACCGATGAGTAAACATTTTGAGACTCAGTCAAACATAGCACCGAATAACTTTGTAGAAGAATCAAAAGGGCTTCTCATTATTGCTAAGCAGTACTTGGTAAGAGAGATGAACTCATTATAAGACCAAACTTAACACGTATCTTTACCGTTAAGTACTCTGACCTTTATATTTGATCTTTAGATAATGATTCTCTAAAGTCTTTTGTAGTATAGAGGCATGTTATTCGTTAGCATTTCCTAAGTATTTGTATAAGATAAAGCAGACGTTTTTGCTACGAAGTTCAAAGGGACATTATTTGAGTTATCGAACTTGTGTTATGCAAATTTCCCAACATACAATCAATGGCAAGTAAAAATTGCATATATGAGATGTGTTTTGAGGGTGGATGGTGGGGGATATTTATAGTATAGTGACATGTAAAATAAATGTACTTATTTAAATATAAGTTCAATTGCACTATACTGCACCTTGCTGCAATACAATGCAACACATTGGTTTTTAAACATTTTATTGCACTAAATAAAAGTAAATATATAAAATGGGATAGTGCACAAGTTCTAAAAACCGTGGCTTTAATCGCCCTATCCCTACATGAAATATCACAAGAGGAACGACAAGATTGAGAATGCGCAAAACCCCCAAGACTTAATGAAAACTCTTCTTTGATTGATGGGTGTGTTTTTTATATGCAAGAAAATTGCACTTTATAGCACTGCAATGCCGATCAAATAAAAATAAGTCCAATTTTGTTTAACATTATTTCATTGGAAATAAGGTTGAAATTAATACTTTTTAAAGATGTAGAAATCAGTTTTCTTGAGGGAAAAAGTCTTTAAAACACTGAATAGATGTTTTCTTTTTAATGAATCTAAATTAACAATTCAGTAGTGACATGCATGTCAAGGAACTTTTCGACAAAGTTACATATTGTCATAATTGTCGAATGACTAGTTTGGGTATAAGAATGAACAAAAAATAGAAATCTTGTGTTTGACTAAGGAGTGAAAATTTTGAGAGTGATGCGAATAAGCCCAGGAAGGAAAAATTGGTTTTATTCTAATAACGGTACTTAGAGCTCAATCTCATCAAACAGCAGTTACTTTTAATGATTTTTTTCATTGAAAGACTGATTTAGATATACGCGAAACATCCAGATGAAACTTTGATTGTAGAGTGAAGTTCTCTAAAGGATAATGACCTATGGCTGACAAAAAATTAAATTTCAAATTTTACTTGAATTTTTGCATGCAAATTATCACTGATATGTGTACCCTAATAGAATATTACTTGTAAAAAAAAAATAGATGCGTAATTTGGAAAATACAAAGAATCATACATTAATTGTTCAATATCATTGACACTTTACTACCGTGCCACGGTGGTACATTTAGTACCATTTCTTCACGTTGATTGTAAGTGCAAGACAACGATTAACCAAAAAGTCGAGCAGCTAGTTTCTTCCAAAATAATTTATTACACTGAACAAAAAACACAAGCACAACAGATTGTCTCTCTACAAGGAATATCAGTCAATCGTCGGAGGCCCCGTAAACATGAGTATTTCCCTCCATAGTTGTATGTACCGTGGTCACGGCTGATTTACCTCCTAATGTCATTACTCTGTTCCTAATGGAACCCGGTCCAACTGTCGAATTCACCATATCTGAAATTATACAATTCCGGATGTTAAGAGACATAGAAGGGGTCTGTATATTGGACTAACCTACAACAGTACTCACTTGAGTGATAAAAGCTTACTTTTTTTGAGTGATCAAAGCGCCTTGGTATATAGATCCTGCAACTTCATCATTTTACTATATTAATAGCAAACAAGTGTGTCGAAAATACTTTTTGAATGCTTAAAAACACCTTTCAGTTAAAAAGAAGTTTTACAAGATTTTTTGTTTTTTAAACATTATACAGTCATAATTGTTTCCATTTTGTAACAAGAATGTAAATCGATATACATCTATTAACGATTTGACATAAAAAGCAAGACTTTTCGCTTTGTCGTTAATCATCAGTGTTATTCTCTTTCTATTTATTAAGGTCATACGCAACGTAGTTCGAACTTTATTGGACTCTTCCCTGGAGTTGAAGAGTTCCACTAAAAGAAGAAACTGTGTGCAATACTTTTAATGTCTATGCATGGATTTGTATACCTCTTCTAAAACAAATGTTGATGGAAAAAAATCTGAAATTTATGATTTGTAATTATTGTTTATTTTTCTTTGAAAAATGCAAAAATTTACATTATTTGATATCTTCTAAAAACCACTGATAATGCATACTGATTTTTTATCAAGGAACATCTGATGGCACTATAATCTTTAATTAAGAATATCTCGAAAGATTGTCAGTAGGTAAGGTATCTTACGTATGTCCTTAAGTGCCTCACTTACTTTCAAAGGGAATTTACATATGATGATTAGTAAGAATTTCGATATACTTTAAAAGACATAATTATCAAAATTATGTTTCAAATCTTTTAATATGCATTTTTTAGATACTGTAAACCTTGGAACCTTTATGGAAAAGAAATATAGAAAAAAGCAACCCAATATAAAAAGTGCAATTTTTATTTCCAATAGAGAGGGTGCCAATATCTGATTGTAACGAGTACAACATATACTTCCTGCACAGACGACTTAAATCATCGACATATATACCAAAATGCAGAATACCATTTTCCCTATGTACAACGTGTTTGGGATTCAATCCTAACATTTCGGATCTTTCCGTCGTGTGACCGTTTTTCCGGGTTTACCGGAAAAACCAAAAGAATTGCAAAGGAAAAGAGAAAACATGAACTCACCTGAGTGTACTCGGTTGTTCTTCTTCCAAATGCGGCACCTGAAGACATCTAAAAACCCACGCCTAAAATTCTCATTGAAGCCTGCATACATGATTGGATTGAGCGCACTATTACTGTAGGCGATGTATAGAGCCGCGTACTTCAGAGCAACGATGTACTCAGGTCTCTGAAACATAATTAATATAATGAAGCATAAGAATTAACAGTAAGGGACAAGAGAGAGAGAGACAGAGAGAGAGAGAGAGAGAGAGAGACCTTTATATACCTGTTCATCTGCTACAGGTGGGAAATAGGCGTCGTAGATGAGGAAGGCCCATTGTGGGGTCCAGCAGATCACAAAAGAGACAAGGACCACAATTAACATACGGATGACCTGAAATTACAGAAAATGTTTTTAAAATGACTTAGTCTATTTAAGCTTGGTTTCTAAATTGTCCATTGTATTTAAAATAGGCTAATTCAGTATAAGTTTTAAGTTTATTCAGTAAAATGTTAAATTAAAGTTTTGACAAAATTCATGCTTTCTACTCATTGATCGGAATAGCGTAAAGTGGATGACCTGAAATTACAGAAAATGTTTTTAAAATGACTTAGTCTGAAGTTGTACCTTCAGTTAGAAACAAATTAAATATGAAGTTGAAATTTAACGTCTGTACAATCAATTTTCTGAGATTGTAGTTGTTTGTAGCTCATTTGATAATGCATAAAAAAATATATGTTATTTCGAGACAGTTTAATGTTCACGGAAAAACCAATCAAAATACGAATTTCAAAATTCCTCGATTTCATTTTTTCATAGCTATCAGAGGCTTATACATTTTCATATGATTTGTTCTAAATATATATTTTTCAATTTTTTAAACCGCTCCCTTAGAAAAGTCCGCCTTTAAATGTCTGAAGTCCGCTGTTCGCTGTACGCTATTTCGCAAATGTCCAGTGACAGTAACTCAAAGTACATTTTAAAAAAAACTAGTGCTAATTGTAACGGGGACCGTTACAGATGTTCCCCAAATGCTCCCCAACTCCCTTTTGGTGCCTATTTCCCTGGAAGCTTCATTAAATTAGACAAACTCGATGCATTTGATACTTAAAAACGTTTACCAAGAAGTGTACAAAGTTCATTCAAATTTTAGCATTGCACGCGTGCGCATGTGAATGCATGTGCGTAATGACCATATCATCTTGTCTACACAATCTATATATTTTAATATACTTAATATTAAAGTATTTAATCCAAAAGTATTAAAAAGATACGCTCATTCAATTGGTTTTTTTTTTATTTTGCTCATTTCACGTGCACGCACGTGCATACATGAGCATGGTGACCATACCTTCTTGTAGATGTCCGTTACATCTATCTATGTTCTAAATCCCACCCCGCTTGGTTGAAAACCAAGGGAGTTATAGCTGTTTAAAGTTTCAGCCAATCAGATTGCCGTGCACGTACATGCACATGTATGCATGTGCATGGTGACCATATTTTCTTGTAGTAGTCCAGTATATCTATCTATGTTCAAAATCCCATCCTGTTTGGTTGAAAATCAAGGGAGTTATAGCTATTTAAAGTTTAAGCCAATCAGATTGCAGCGCACGTGCATGCACGTGTTTTCATGATAATTGCTATATATCATGTTGTAGGATATCCTAATGCATGGTTATTTTCAAAATTTCAAAGGATTTCGTCAAAAAACAAGAAAGATATTGAGACTTTAGTTTCAGCCAATCAGAGCAAAGCGCACGTGCATGCGCGTGAGATCTTGCTATTTCGACCATGTCATATTGTCTATGCTACTAATATATCCTTATATTATAAGTTTCAAAGCATTTCATCAAAAATTTAAAAAGTTACGCCTATATCAATTAAATCGGTCATTACACATGTAGCACGTGCACGCTCTTGCAAGCACGTGCGCGCAAAATGACCTTCGTTCCGCAAATCTACATAACATGTCTACTGACCCTAAAAACATTTCACCTTAGTCGGATGTATAGTTTACGAGATCATTCCAGGACAAAAAAGTACCCAGGAAGAAGAAGAAGAAGAAAAATAATAATAATAATAATAATAAGAAACAGAGTAAAAACAATATGTTCCCCAACTTCGTTTGGGGAACATAATTATAAGCTACCCTCAAATCGTTGCTTGCACAAGCAATGTATTTATACGACGTAATATTTCCATTTCTAACCTTTCTCTGTGATAACTCTTTGAAAATTAGCGGAGTTGATTTCTTGATAATTCTACCGGAATTTAAATTAGGCAGTTCGACAGGTCAGGAGCTAAGGAGCCTAATATGCATGCAAATCTCGTGCGCATCCGTCTCTGTGTCTGACGCTAAGGAGGTCATATATGCATGCAAATCTCGTGCGGCTCCTTTTGTGTTTTACATCAGTGGGCGAGAACTATTGAAATTGGCATGAGTGTCCTCGTGTAATTTAAATCTATTTCTACATTATTAATGCGCCCGAATTGATAGATCCGGGGCGTATATTGTTTTTGTCCTGTCTGTCTGTCTGTCTGTTTGTTTCTTAACTTTAACCTTCGTCATAACTTTTGAACCATGAAAGAAAGAGCTTCATATTTAGTATGCATACTCCAATAATTAAGCTCTTTCAAATTACACCAAGGTCAATGACCTTGTGACCTTGACTGTGACCTGTATGGTAAAAATATTTTTTTCGTACCTTTGCCATAACTTTCGAACCATAGAAGATAGAGACTTGATATTTGGTAACCATACTTAACTAATCAAGTTCTTTTAAATGACATCAAGGTCAATGGCCTTGTGATTTCGACTGTGACAAAATATGCTAAAAATAGCTTTTTAAAAAATTTGTTGCTGCCGGGCGCATAGTGTTTCAGAAACACATCTTGTTAAGTCTAAATCGTCAATTTTATTTCACAGAGAACTGGAAATATAAAGAATCACTGTCTAGTTAGTATAGTATGCCAGGGACGTCAACGATAAAAAAGTGTGAAATATGGGATAATTTATGCATAACGGGCCCGTTATGCAAATTATCCCATGTTTCCCACTATCGTTGATGCCCTGGCATACTATACTAACTAGACAGTGATTCCTTAATTAATTTCAGAAATGTTTGCTGTGAAAAGTCATGTACCTTTTTCCTAGCCTTGTCTATAGATGACGTTGCTTTGCCCCCTGGACCTTTACGCTTTACAAGGGTGACACTGATGATTGTGTAGGTAATTCCCATAACCAAAATAGGTATGACGTACATAATGATGAAGGTCAAAGTGTAATACAGCTTCTTTCCTGGTTCTTCTGTTTCGCAAGTTCTGTAAAATTGAAAAAGTCAGTTATCCTAATCTAATGATTACAGTATTATCTTGCATTATAATTAAATAGAAATACGGTTTAGTCAGTTCTGTGCCCTTTTTGGACTTTTCATGCCCCCGTAATCGAAGATTCGGTGGTATATAGTTTTTGCCCTGTCCGACCGCCCGTCTGTCTGATTATTTGTTAGTCAATTTGTCCGCAAAAACTTAAACCTTGTCAATAACATTTTAGAGTGTAGGGCTATGGCTTTTATATTTCAAATGTGCATTCCTTCTGACAAGACCTTTCTTGTGGTTCAACCAATTTTGACCTCGTGTTCTTGACCTTGGAGTTTGACTTTTTACCAAAAACTTCCAAAATAACCGTAGCCATAACTTTTGATTGCTTGATGTTTGGTCTCTCATACCCCACATGTGTATTTACTCTTACAAGACCTTTCATTAGGTGTAAAAAAAAATATTTGACCTTTTGACGTTGACCTTAGAGTTTGGTCAATTTTTAAAAAAAACTTTAACCTTGGCCATAACTTCTGAACCCTTAAAGCTCGGGCTTTTTTTATTTCAGAGTTGTATTTTATGTGATAAGACCTTCCTGTGGATACCAACAATTCTGACCTTGAAATCTGGTCCACTTTTTAAAAAAAAGTTAAACTTTGACCATAACTTTTGAACCGTTAGTATTAAGGCTGTCATATTTCACAGGTGTGTTTCTTGTGACAAGACCTTCCTTTAGATAACAAAAATTTTGAATTTTTGACCTTGACCTTGGAGTTAAACTTGCATTTTAAGAAAATTCAAATCTCGTCATTAGCTGGCATAAGGGGATAGGAGATATCAGTGTTTCACAACACATTTTATTCAAATTAAAACGTTTGGACAGTAAGAGTAACTGCACATCTTTCGAATATGGAAACTCATTAACATTTTAAATATTTCTTTACCTAAAGACGAGGAAGAGTGGCCGAAGGACGTCCAAACAGCAGTATATATCGTAAATAAACTTTAAATTATTTGAAAGATTAAGAACATTTGTCAGAGTCCCATCAAAAGTATTCCCAATACAGTGATTCTACAATCTACAGTATGTGCAATAGCGTTTTTTGACACTGTTCTCTTGTAAAGAATTTCTTATTTACTGTAACCAGTTAACTTAAATTTTTTCTATGCCCTTGTATGATTCTTCTGTAGCATGAATTTTTCTTCCCATGGAACATAACTTTTCCGGATATAGTTTCTTCAGAATAGATATCGGTAACGCACGAGACCTTGAAATCAGGCAAGTGCAGGACCCCGCTCTGATAAATGCTCCTACATGCCTAATCAATGCTTTAAGTCAATGACAAATGCCGATCTTGTACGACAGTCGTAGCAGGCCCGCTGGAAAATGATGCACAGATGATAATTAAAAAATGAAATATTGAAATTCTGTTACATTAATTTCGGGAAAAATGTTTATAGTTGGTAAATAGCCTTTGGTAGAGACCATCAATATCATCTGCCTATGTTTGCACAGAGACTTGATATTAAAAGCAATAAATGGATAAATATTTTAACAAATTCAGTAACCCTAGTGCTGCATGCACCAATATACATACATCAATTGTGACATTTTGTATTAAGAACTATCTCATAGTCATTGCAAACAGCGATCCAGTGAATAGCGATAAAAGTAAACAGATATTAGATCAAGTGATTCGTAAGCATCATGTCATCAAAAGCCAGTTGCGTCATCTGTTCTTTATTACATGACGTAGATAAAGTAATCAAAGCATTTCAGCTCGATCCTGGAACATCCAATAGCCAAAGAGCATATCCATAAATCAAGGTGGCATTGGACAATCAAGCAAATTAATTACGTAACATCCGTTACGCACACAAGGACAAACTAACCCCCTTACAAAAGTACGTCACTATACCCCCCTTCTTCTTCGTTGCAAGTGGATATGTTTTAAGTCAGTTATTCAGAATATTTTATTTTGATTAATTCAGAATATTTTATTTTGATTAGATTTAATTGTAGTATAACATATATCATAATTTAAGGAATCGCTGTCTAGTTAGTATAGTATGCCAGGGCATCAACGTTGGTGGGAAACATGGAATTATTTGCATATTTGCATAACGGGCGAAGCCCGTTATGAATAAATCATCCCATTTTCCCCACTATCGTTGATGTCCCTGGCATACTAAACTAACTAGACAGTGGTTCCTAATATTTCCATTTCATTTTTAAAAACAATTGTAGATTTAGACTTTAAAATGTAGACATAGACGATTACACGAGGACTCTCATGCCAATTTCAATAGTTCTCACCCACTGACGTCACAAAAGCAGCCGAACGAGATTTACATGCATATTTGGCATCCTTAGCGTCAGACACAGAGACATATTAGGCCTCCTCAGCTCCTGACCTATCGACCTGCTTAATTTACATTCCGGTAGAATTATCAAGAAATCAACTGCGCTAACTTTCAAAGAGTTATTACAGAGAAAAAAAAAATTAGAAATAGAAATATATCTGCATAAACCATTTTTGTACATCTGTTTAAACAACCCAATCATCAAAATCTGCGCTCATTTCTTAAAGAAATAATACCTTTCACTTCTTGTAATGCTCTACATTGTTCAAGGACTAATCGTTATCCATTTAGAACTTTAGAACTTTAGATTAATCCTACTTTGAAACAGGTTGCTGTTGCTCAACATTTCTCTTTTACGGAAGAGTTAAAGTATCTGCAGCACGCAAGTGAACAATACGTATAGGTTTAAGTAACATGCATAATTATTAATTTTCTGTATAAAAGTTATACTTATAAAAGTATTATAATTATGTAAATGTATAATTATAAAAAGTCATGTGATGAGATACTGAACTTAAGTTATATTTCAAAGATATCTTTACAACACATATTTTCTATTAAAAATAATAAACATATCTTCTCTTGTACGTCGTTCGTCGATACCCATATGCCTCCTCATAGCGTCTTATAACCACTTCTGGTCAGAAATACTGAAACTATTCTGATGTTTACTAAATAAAACCCTCTTTGATACATCTGTGCTCTAAAGACTGTTCCACATACTTTCTTAACGTCACTTACTTTCTTGGGCACTATGCCGCAAACCTCATAAAACACGTACTTTTTAAGTATAGAATCGTGTGAATGACATGTTTTTCAACTACTAAAGCCGATTTCACACAACTTCATAGGTATGAAAATATCTTTCTTGTGTTTGAATATGATCCCTAATTTTGTCCTGTATACATAATTCAATATAGTTAACGAGATTTATGGGGTTTTTTTTGGGGGGGGGGAGGGCAATTATTGCAAACTTTAATTCCCGCATTAATTAACAAAGATAGTATTTCATTATTCTAATAAAAAGTTTAAATTAAGGGATATTTACCAAAATTAAAATATTACTACTAATAATGATAATTTAAAAATAAAAAAAGTTCTTACCCATTCCCGCTCGATGCAGTGTAATAGGAAGGCCATTTTTCTTTGCATTGTATTCTTAAAAAGTTTGAGAACTGTGTCTCGGTCTGTTTCTTCACCAGTAAATAAGGAAATGCTGTTCCCATGGACACGATCCAGGAGCAGGAGATGGCGACCACCGCCGCCCTGTGGGACATCTTTCTCCGGAGGGGGAATACTATAGCCTGGAATCTCTCCAGAGAAATTATGGTCAGGGTCAGCACACTGGAAGTCAGGGCTGTCACTGGCAGGGAAGAAAAAAACAATTAAAAATTAATTAATTATAAAAAATTTCAAAATTGATTTTCATTGCAAGAAAAAAACATCAAAATTATTAATTTTAAAAAATATAGGGAAAAAAACATTTTCAAATAGTACATTTAAAATAAAGGCAAAGCAGGCGCGGATCCAAGATTTTTTCCCGGGGGGGGGTCCAAAATTCCAAAAGAATCCAACCCAGAAATTTCTTGACAAGCAAAAAAATGAAGAAGACGTTAACAACTCGCCCCCAAAAGACAAAAACCTATGTCATTCCAATTTAACACAAATCGGCTTTATCCAGGGGGTCAGCGTTTTCCAGGGGGGTGGGTTCCAAGGTAACTTTTTACTTACTTTAGCATATGAATTCATAACCTTGCAAATTCCAGGGGCGGGGGGATAAAGGAAAAATTTCATATAAAAGAAAAAAAATCTTGTCAAAAATTATTTACAATTTGAAAAAATCCAATATACTGTAGTATTGAAGAGAAATAAAATTTTAATATGCTTGAGTTACAAACAGACAATATTTATCTGTTTGTTGGAGATCCTATCTTCCAACAATCTGTTGGATTTATCATGGGTACCAATTGCGCCTCGTTATTAACAGAACAATTTTTGTATTCATATGAAGCAGAATTTGTCCAAAATTTTATACACGAAAAGAATTTAAGAAAACACTTGATGTGTCACAATGGCCTAAAACTCGACATTTAGATACTGGTATTGTCTCTTTGCTTTCTTATATATAAACGATATTTCTCGATGATCTATATATAAAAGATCATACATAGTCTGACAGATCTGTTTCATATTTGGATATTTTATTATAATGGTTATCTAACAACCAAGGTTTACTGTTAAATTGTCGACTTTCCTTACTTATGCAGCAATATACCATCATCACCTGCAAACGTGGTTTTTTTTTTACACACAAATTTTTTTAAGCGATCCAAATGCCTGTGGTCAATAGCTGACTGATTTTTTCATACTACTTGTTAGGCCATCATATACACTCTAAATTGTTCACGGATTTTTCCATTATTTTCCGATCATGACAAGACGCACATAGCGGGTGAAACCGGTATGTAGGGGATGCTTATTCCTCCATGGCACCTGATCCCACCTCTGATATTTTGGAGATCCGTCATTGTTCTACTCCAAATTTGATTTGTTTATTATTAAATGACTTTTGCGCTTGTTTACTCCATGAATTATATCCCCATATCCTTCTTGATTACAAAATTCAAACTTAAATATAAAAAGAAGAGATTTTACAGGGTTTTCCACTAACTAGACAGTTATTCCTTAAATAAATTCTGTCTGTTTTACCAATTTCGTTTCCGAGCGAATGTCGAAGAGCCTTTAAGGCATAAGCGTCGGAACCGGGGGCTAGGGGGGGGGGGGGGGCCCCCCCCTCCCCCTTCACTTTCCACAGACACGTTGTATAGGTTTAAAATTCGGAAAGTGGTACTGTTTGGAAAAAAAATTTGGTACTGAAGTTGGAACTTACCCCCCTCAGGAAGACCCTTTTGATTTTGAATTCAAAAGGTCAAAGATCAAGGTCATAGATTGAAACATTCTGTTTGTGTGTGAAACTATTATTTCCGACCGATATCTCAAGAAGCTTTTAAGTTTTTGCAATGAATACCTCGCTTATTATCATAGCAATACTTCAAGGGCAAATTTTGTACTTTTTACACCGTTAGGGAGTATTTGGTACAAAAAAAATGTACAAAAAGTCACAAGTGTACATGAATTATCTGTATTTGTATATGTACACGATCCCCTCCCCTAATTAAGCCGACACGGACTGGTACATTATACCCTCCTCCTGGTCCCTATAAGGCCATTTTTATTCTGATTTTTAATTCCAGTATTTCAGCGAGAATTTGTCTACTTAGTATTTCATGATATCAGGGCTGTAATATTATAATAGAGGGAAAGTTAAGTTTCAATGCCATTGTATTAGCAGTTAGATGTATATATACACTCATTTACAGGATGTTACCTTGAATTAAAGACGTCACTTTACACATAAATGCACCAAAGGGCCAATACAGCCCGGTTTGAAGTTGGGTGGCTAGATGAATCCACATACAAAAACACGCAACCAAAATGTCAGACACACTTAAGTTCAGAATCAGTAAATTTGTAGTCGTTCTCATCTTCTTGTTTAACACCACAATAAGAATGACCAAACTGTTTCCCACGAGGTTCACCAAAATCGGCGGGATATAGAACGTTATTTTAAGAGCCCTTTCCCAAGAAGGGATTTCTTTAGTTGGGATGATCTCTACTGGAACAAATTTTAAAATTTCCATATATTCATTCGATTCCGTCTCCGGTTGACCCGGAATACATTTTTGCAATGGGCCGACACCTCCTGATGATCCAAAGAAACCAGACATATTTCGTTCTTGGCAAATCTTCACATTTTACAGAAAATATTCCAGACAGAATTTCATATATTTTTTGAAAGTGAATAAGAAATCTCACGAAGAACCGCTCACATTAAAAAAAAATATCCATTTCATAGATTAGATCAATTCTAACAAATGATGAAGTTTGGTCGAGAGTTGACAATTAACTCTCATTTGTATCTCCTATGGGCGTAGGATGTCTAAGAATATTTACATTTCATCAATATTTATGAACAGATTGTTAATTTGCGAATTAAGCTGATTTATCAGCTCTAGGCATTTGTACATAATCAGGGATTCAAGTCAACAACTGTCTATGGTTTAATACACGTATCGATTTCAACACAAAATGAAATATGCCTACTTTGTGTGCAGTTTCCCGATTATAAAAAGCATTTTTCTCTGCATCAATGAAGCAGATTTAACCGACACCAGCAGTTACAAGTCAGCGAGTGGAACAAACCAGATCTGTCGCTCCTACAGCAAAATCAGAGAATTGGCGGTCATTTCAATTTAGATATACATTCCTGAAGAGAATTTAATATTTGAAACATCCCTTTAAAAATTAACTTGGTTTTTATTACATGCTTTAAATGTATTGCAACAGGCAAACACATACAAAGAGTTATCGTACAGAACTTTTTGAATTTATAAAGAATACCCCTTCCGATAAAAAAAACCCCTAAGTCTTGAGCTCATGATTCTAACTCTATCGTTTTCTCTAAAACAAGACGCTTGTTTTTAATTCGAAAATTCTTTTTGTCTTGATAAATGTTAATACCTCTACATATTATAAGCAAATACCTCCGAAATCACAAAGAACTACACTATTTTTGACAACTTCGTTTCGGAGTTGTTGTCGTATCATGTAAAATTCTGCATTTTACGTCAAGACCAGAACGTTGTACATCACCAATAAGCACATGTCTCAGAGCCATATACGTGAACGTTGTCATTAATTCAGCGGCTAAATAGTTTACAGCAAACGTCAGTGTTGGAGGCTTATACTGGGAAAGTCGCGGCTATTAATAAGCTGAGTAAACGACGGATGAATCACAGGGCAGATTTGATGTCATGGGGACTTAAAAATACGTTTTATTGTTTATTTTGCTGTATCATTTTGAAGGTGACATAGTCCAAACTGTTTAATTATCAGATTATAAGCACGATATCAAAAGAAACGGTTAACTCCTGTCATGTGGATTTAAGAATACATGTTTATTTTGCTGCATCATTTTGAAGGTGGCATAGACCAAAATGTCCTGTTAAAGGCAAGTGATGTCCAGGACGCGATCACTCTCATTCCTGGGCATTAGGTACTCAATTCCAGCCTCTTAAGAAAACAATTTGTAACACAGTCAACTTTGTTAAAATTGCATTTATTCAATAAACATGAGAGAATAAGTAACGTAAAAAATATAAAATATTGCATTGGTCATGATAAATGCACAACTACACATAATCATATTATTACAATGAACCGGTATACAATAACAAATGACAGTATATAATTGTTTTACAAAATTTTTGATTTGTTTACGTTTTAAGTCCCATGGTTTTAAAGATTAAAGCAGCTATTTTTTCATAACACGTAAACATGAGAGCTGCGGTCAGCACTGTCTGTACCAGCTTAGCCTCCATTCCTCTGTATAATCCTAGAAAACCCTCAGATCTGTATAAAAAACATCCACAAAATTAAGGATTACAAATTATTTATTCACTTTATATAACTTAAAGTTTTCTTTCATTTTTAAATTTCTAAATTTTTTATGATAGATGCTCTAAGCTTCACCCCCTCCCCCTTTAGAAGTCCATGGGCCACAATGCTCACCTGAGTAACTTTGACCCTTTTGTTCTTCATCAGCAGATTTTTTGCTTGAGGTGATCTGAACAAACTTTGTTTGATTCTAGTAGGGCTGGGTAATGGCCTGAGATTTCGTATTGCGATATATTGCGATATTTTTAACTGTATTGCGATATGTATTGCAATATTTTCAGTGTAATAAAAGTGGCATTTTCTTACTTTATTTACTTTAATTTACAAGCAGCATGTACGTAACTTTGATAAGTAACCAACACGGAAAAAAAACTTGTTGATTTCATTTGAGTTATGCTCTGAAATGTTCCCACAAAAACAACTTCTGTCTTAATGTTTGGCTTAATAACAAACTTTCATAAGTCTTTAAGTATATTGCCAATATATCGATATTTCAAAATCGTATTGCGATACGATACTTTTTGTCATTTTATTGCAATATATTGAAATATCGATATTATTGCCCAGCCCTAGATTCTAGGCTTCCACATTAATATGATTAGTCATTGCTTTGCTGTTCTTTAGAAGATTTAGCAGATTTTTTTCCTATACATGTAAATGCACATGTTCAAAACTTTTGGATCCCAAAGGGATCCTAACACTACCCCTGGGGATACCATTTGAATAAACTTGAAAACAAATACTACGTGCAAATGCTTTCATATCAATACAAATATTATCGATCATGGGTTCATTTTCTTATTGAGATTTCAAAAGAATTTTCTCAAATATTTTTGCATGTTTAAATCTTCAATTGCCTATCTGGCCCTACCCTACCCCTACCGGGGATGGGGGTGTCATTATTTAGAAAGAAAATTTGAATCTACATTATCTGTAGATGCTTCCACCAAAATATGCCAGTTCATGGTTTTGCTATTTTGAGATTTTTTCCTATATATTCTCATATAAAACCTTGATTGTCCACAGTGGCCCCACCTTATCCCTGTGCCCCTCTAGGGCAAACAGGAGAAGTAAATTATCCCACTTTTGCCATTGCTTGTTATTTCCCTTTAGAAGGGGGTATTGCCCTTCAGTTCAATAAACTTGAAAAGTATTCTCCAAAAGTGCTTTGTGCTTACATGCATTTTGGTTAAAATTGGTATAGTGGTTCTGAGGAACATGAAAATGAACTACAAAGAAACACAATGGCCAAATCTCATATTCACAATATTAAACTTGAACTGTACATTTTAACTTTTAGATAATCTGAAACAGTATTATAATTTTCTTCTCTTACCTCATTATATCAAGTAAACTTTGAGCAACCTTTTTGGAATTTTCTGATTTTTTGGTACTAGCCTTCAATGAATGGAAAGAATATCTTATGTACTTACATTGAACAAAAAAGTTTTAAAATAATTGCTTTAACAGTAAAAAAAAAAGATTTTCTTTGGAAATGAAACTATGAATTGTCTGATTAATAATCTCATGATTCCATTAAAAATCTGTGCACATTACCTTCAAAGTTAGTTTCAAATGCAACTATAGAATACTTTAAGTATATATCAAAATTTCTTCTCATGTAGAATGTAATACATGTAGTAAAATTTGCTCCAAATCTCCACCATTTAAAGTGTAGTGTCTAAAATCTCTTATTAAATGCAGAAAGTGTTCATATTAAATGTATCATTAATAAATACTTCAAAAGAAGAACTGTTCATCTCAGAAGCCACTGCTTAATGGTTTACTGCACTTGCTTTACACTTACAATACACAACTTTTCATGGATTATAAGTAATCTCATGATGTCAAATGGATGGTAAATAACTTGTTCACAACCATTCATTTGTAAATACAATGCAGAATTATAAAAGATGACAAATACACTTACTCTTAATCGAGACTGCAAGATTTGCAAAGGGTAGGTTACGATGGTGGCAACTGTTTTGGATATTGCTCCAATGGTGAAGTATAAAAATCCACTAAGATCCTGTCCAAATAAAATAAATGTATTCAAGGCATCAAATGACACCAATTAACTTGATATTTACCAGGGTAATAATTAACATATTAATGAAATATTGTTTTATAACAATCTTTGAAATTAGATCAAGTGAATATCAAAGAATTAAAAAAAAAACAAACTTATATTTAGTAGATGATTAGAGTACTTGCTTTTGATTTGAAAAATTGTTGGAAGTATCTTTTGACCGTCTCATACACCATGAATTGTATGGAGGGATTGGAAGCTAAAATTAAGGAAGCTGAGGTTCCGTTCCACAGGGCACGTATGCCTTCCTGTGAAATTATTTTACGTAGACCATCTGTAATAAAACAAATTAAACTCAGAGCACACATAAGCAACAATTACAGGTATATTAATTATTTCAACTTCAAAATTGACAGAGTACTTTTGTTGGTTAAATTTTCTTTCAGAAAGGGTTGAGAAATGAAAGAAAGTTGAAGATACTGCATTTAAATTTTAATGGTATGATTTGATCATGGTATATCATCTTTTTGTTGAATTTTGCATGAATAATTTAATTTCAGCCAAACTAATACCATCAGATTTCTGTAAACAATCAATTTATTCGAAAATTCTTATGCACACAGTCTTATTTATTGGGAAAAAACTGAAACTCAGAATCCTACCCAAGATCCCCCTGTAGGTGGGAGGGGGTGATGTCTTCTGTGTTTCAGTGCCACACTTCAGTCCCTGTAGTTTAATCCTTGTGTTGACAACCCATAGAGGGTTTGTGATCAGAACATTGATAACCCCTGTAATAATTTAACATTTCTTTGTTACCATATAAATAATGCTTTGGTCTCTGCAGCTCTCTGTTTGTCTGTCTGAATTTTTTCAACCCGAGAGCTACAGTTTTGCAGCTGAAAAAGGATAATCCCTAATTTAAAAAGATTAACTTTTTGTTTTACTTACCTGACACAAAAGCCATCAGTAGATCCTTTAGAGGCCCTGGCTTGCTCCCTTCCTCCTGCAGTATTGTTTTCAGACCATTGTAGGTATAGAAGTACACAAAGTTAGAGCAACACAATGTGACCAGTACAGGAAAAAGGCCCTGGTATAGGGACAATCTAAACAACATACACATAGTTATAAAACAGTGGTATGCTAAATATTGCATAAAAAATGAATTATTATTGTGTGTACCTTACAAAAAAAAATAGATTTTCTATCATTGATAACTTAATATATTTTAGGATCATTAAAGACCATTTTATAGACAGCATTTTTTTTTTTTGAAAATTTCTCCCTTGTTGTTTTAGTATTATAGTATCATGATAAAAAAAACCAAAGAAAACTTCCCCTCTTCTTCAAAAGATATGTTTGGTACTTACACTCCTTCATCTTTTATAATGTCTAAAGCTTCCATTGGTGTGTGTTTAGCTTGCCTGTCGACATGAACTACATGTACAAAAAGAAAACATTCTTGCCACATAAACAGCATAAATTTTTGAAAGAAATGTAAAATTAAATCTCCATTGGCCAAAAATTTCAAACATACATAATTCATCATTATCTTTTACAGAATGGTCTAGCTACCCTAATAATTACCCTGTAATCTTGTTCTAACAGTTTCCAGAGGATAAAACACAGTCATTGCAATCACACTGCCCTGCAACAAATAACATTCACATTATGTATCAAAGTACGTACCATTCACACAGTTAAAAACTGTTATTGTTAATCATTTTTAAAAGCTTGGATTTATATTCTTAATTTCATTATCAATCTTTAAATTTCAAATAAAAGTTGTATCATTATCATTTATATAAATAATATGAATTAAAGCTGTACAGGAAAACTTTTGTACTTTCATTTTGATGATACATGCATTTGCATGTAAAATTATTATAAAGGTGAATGAATAAATTCTTATAAAAACAACAAACAACATATAATAACACTAACCGTGGCTCCTGACACAGCATGCACAAAGTTAGAGTAGGTCAGAAGACTGCTCAGTCTGGTAGACATGGTCTTACTATCAACAGCTGCTAGTTTTAAAATCATACTAAATCTCCAAGTGTAAACATTGTTAGAGTTATCTGCCCCTGGTCAGACTAATGTACCATAAATGCCCTTCAAGACCACTTGAGGGGAAATGTTAGCTGGGCAGCATATTAATGTACAAGTATATCCTCAACATTTTAAATATTTTTCTATAATTCTACAGTCAGCTTTTCTATATCATCTGTACATAAATTAAGACATTTCACATATCGATCTAGGTATATGACATGATTAAAGACTTACAAAAAACTTAACCAAATATTCTGACAGAATTTTGAGCAATTAATCATACAACAAATCATAGAGTAATTATATATACCAAAATAAACATCATATATACCTTGACTAACATATAATTATTGTACAGAATAGTAATTCATCAAATTAATAAGAGTCTGTAAGTGCCAATAGACATTGGGTTACAAATTCACAAAAAGTTAATAAATTTTTAATTTATACACATAAAGTTATATTGCAACACTAGATAAATAATATTTTCCACAGGACTTCTATTCAGTGTATTGAGCTGAGATGGAGGATTTGATCCATGACTTCTAGAGACCACGACTGCTCGGCGTTCCTCACTTGAGACAGATCCTGGAGTTTAATGGCATTCACCATAGGGAGCTCTCCACTTCTGACCATAGAAGCAACAACCATAACATACTTTCCTAAATAGAAATGAGTCATATTCATTGAAATAAAAAATAATTTTGAAAGCATGTTACACTGGGTATTAAAATATCTAATTAAACAGTCCATTTTTATATTTCTTCTTTTAAAATAAAGTTTCCAAGAGTTACTAGAGACTATAAACAATTGAAATCATCCCTTCCTGCTAAAAAAAATATTGCTAGGGAAGCAGACTTATAATGCCCAATAGAGAGTTGTCAGATAGGAAAGAAGTAACAAGTCAATAATTCTGACCTATATCTACTGAAGGAGAGATATAGGGTATTTTGTTGTATCCTAAAACTTTCACTTTGCCAGTGCTGTCATCCAACATCAGGAAGCCTTCTTCTTTATTAACCTTTGTGATAAAATATTGTTTATTTAAAATTTGATATTACTGACACTAGATCCCTTTACATATATAGTTATAATATTATGCTATAAGCTTGATTAAGCCTATCTGAAGTTCCATTGATTTTTAAATATTTTATACTTATTTCATTCAATGTCAAGAGATCAGCAGCTGATCAGATCGTCTGTTATTATGTATAAATAAAAATTTTAAATTACTAACATTGATTGTCATTCTGATACTTTTACCGGTTATCAGATTTACATACTTCAGTTACAAGACCTTGGATCCACACCACGGTCACCATAAATTCGACCCCATTGCACTCCACTTTCCACTCTTTATGTCTCTTTCCTACCCCCTCATTCCCATCAATTTCAGGATTTCGTAGACGGATACTTTTACATATATCTCGAACGAAAACTTTTCTTGCAGGATAATCAAGTACAGCCGTCATACTCCCAAGCTGCTACAGCGAGCGGTCAAGTTTCCCGCCTTAGATTTGGGTAAACCTAGGAACATGAGAATACTGATTGTTCGAAGGTTTTTAATTTTTAATATCAATAAAAAAGAGAGTGAGAAAGATAAATTGAGATTTCGATCGCATCGTTTCATAAAAATAAAACAAACGAAATTAAAATTGTCGCGTGTACATGTAATCAGGGACCTATAAACTAGTACAGGTCCCAGCTAAAGTAATTCTATACTAAGCCTAAAAAGTCTATTTGAAATAACATATGCGATATTATGGTTACAAAAAATTATCCAGTCATTATACAGCTCTGCTTTTCTCTTTCTGTTAGTGTTTAAAGAACAAGTCAGATTCTTAATTAGAACCTATATCGTCTATAGCTACGACTGCATGCAATTCTGAGTGACCAGTTTATTTGGGATGTCATGGAGGTTCATGATAGACTCTTTCTCTCTGTTAAGGGATTCGAAAGCCTTGTTCTCAAACATAAACTTAGTTTACAGATGAATAATACTGAGTTCCATAAGGTACACTGCTATGATGTTAGGTACTAGCAATCCTCCTTCTAAAGTCAGCTTATTCATCACGCACAGGTCTACTTAATTTCACACTCTAACTTGGATTCTCTTCATTACTCTTATCATGATTATGATTACTTAGTCCTAAATATTTGACGAGCTAGAGACAACTGGATCTTTCTAGAACTATCGCATACCAATCTTTCACCTTTCTTTAATTGGAATCTTCACAATCAGGTCCTTATCACAACTCGATGGTATAAGTTCTTGCAGCGAATTTTTTTAAAGAGTCTCTCTGTTGCCTCTGAGTCTGCTTTTAACTTCTCCGCTATTACACCATCAACTCCTCCACCTTTTCCAAATCACATCTGTTTCCTTCGTTTTCAATTCTTGATAGGTGTTAAGGTTGAAGGAGTTTAAGCTGCTCTCTTTCTTTTACCAGATTGAAAGGTTTTTGTTCCTTTTCTTTTACTCCAAATATTCTGTCCGTTGTCTGTTGTCTCGTTGTGACCTTTCATCATAAATCCCTAGGTGTGATTGTCTTTAACACTTACTAATTGATTCTTCTAGCACTTGGAATACGTGTTTCGACTCCAACGTTGAGAAGAATAACGGAACAAGAACGATTGATTCTTGGTTTTCATAGTCCCTTTTCTCTAGGTGTTGTAGTTTTGTGACTCGTACTTATTTCTATGTCTCGTATTTATATTATATTTTGAATTTGTTTCTTTTAAATTCATTCTGATCTTACTCCTTTTCAGTTCCTGCTCACCGCTTGTATCAGCTCCTCTCATCGCCAATGTATCTGAGATGTAAGTTCTGTACTGTTTTGATATAAGCGCATGATCAATTTGGTTTTCGATCTTTCCATCACGTGAGATCCAGGAGATCATGTGTCTGGGTTTATGGGGGAATATTTTTTTCGGTAACCAGTAAGCTGCCTATATCTGGCTTCGATCTATCATACTTATACCGGGTTCGTATTCTACAAACAAAGAATTATGTTGTCGGGTTCAACAAATGCTTTATATATACGTAACAACCCAATCTTCACACCTCACAAATTAATAATCTTAATAACGACGATAAGAAACAACTTGCTCCAATGAGATGGTTTCAACTTTTCCATCGTCAAATGTCTTTATTTTTGCTATCACCTTTAGTTGGGGTTAATTTAAGTCTCCCAACTGATTCTAGTCGCCTGCGATCCTTTTGGGGACCCGTGTTGACTTTGCTCCCAATTGCTCTGTTTTAATGGACTTCTAAGCTTGAACTTTGTTATCTTCAAATATTTCTTTCAGGGAACTTTTGAGATTGATTCCTGTTCATTATGTCTTCATATTTCATTTTATGTACAAAAATATAATTGTATACATGTAATACAAAGTTGAGAAAACTGTTATCGCACAAAATAGATTGAACTACATATCTAATCTTGTATCTTTATTAATTTCAATATCCAGTAAATCCCATAAGCAAAGCGTATATCTTAAAGACTGAATACAGATACATTTGTAAACGTGATATCAAAGATTTCAATTTGGTGAAGATAAAAAGTTTCATCGTTTGAAGTCAAAAAACGATGTGTTAAAAAAAATCGCATTAAATTATTTTGGTGAATCCGGAAGACTGATGGATTATCTGAAAAAGTATTCATAAATTTCATTAATAAGTAATTGATTTTTGCAATTGAAATTCTGATGTCCAATATGATATCCGATTCTATTATGTATCATATAATGAATTCTATATAAATGCTGAAGAAACGGTTTCAGACCGTACTCAACTTTTTCTCGGAATCTCTCGATCAAGATGTACAGGATTTTGGTGAAGTTTCTCTTTACCTGTCTTGGTATTTCACATGGAAAGTTTGTAAGGGAAGAGTCTTTTCTTTTCACAGAAAATGTGAGTTACTTTCCGGGAAACGAATTACTAGATTTTTTACTTGGAGGTAAAAATCCTGAAATACAATGTGGTCTTAGAAACATCCGAATGTATGGCTATGGACATATGTGACGTCACGGACTACCAAAGATGTCGTCTGTGGACTACATTGCCAGATGCAAGTTCCTCCAACACATACATTTGCCGGCGCTTTTTTGAAGTGAGTATGATTATTAATTTGTATTGGGAGAGAGGGGGGTACTTAGTATTTTGTGGAACTAAAAATGCTGATCAAAACGGAAATCAAAACCTTGAATCATTACTTTGTTCCAAACATAAATATGGAAATAAGCTGATGCTTAATTAACAACCACGATTTTTAAATGATATTCAATATAAATACCAATCAAATTTCATTCACAAACAAGGAAATCTTATTTCTCAACTGTTGGCAACTCTTTCCTAGATAACCACCGTGTTTCTTCAAGTAACGACAACACAAACTTCGTCTGAACCTGTTCCGACCCAGACAACAGCAATTTCTATTGCCGAGACAACATCAGATTTATCAACACAAACAACAACTCTGTTGACATTCCAAGCAAAAACACCTCCTGAATCGACAATCCAAACAACAACAGGAGCTGACACAACGACTGATTTAGCTACTACACCTATAGGTACATGTACGACATATTTTATGAATAACACTGGCCTCCTTCTACACACACTACTACCTAAAAAATGCTTTGAAATAATTTAGAAAATATCCCAGTCCACTTATCAATCAAAATCGAGATTGACATGTACCGTGGCATCATTAAAATTCGTGGGGGCCAATTTTTATAAATAGTGAATTTTATCGGGTTGTAAACACTTAATTTCGTCTATTCTCTTACACGTACAAAAGGAAATATGACTTGGAACCATATTTCTTAATTCATGGGGTGGGGGGTGGGGGTGAGAGGTACGCTCAAATTCCACGAAAATTAATCCACCTCGAAATTTAATGATTTCAAGGTACTGTAGTGTTTAATCTTTATACATTGAATATCTTTGCCTTTTGTAGATATGAATTGTGCCGAGGGATGTGATTGTCTTCCCATCACTAACCAGTTCGGCCCTAAGTCTGAGCAGTACTCTGTCACTTTGGACGGAAATAACGTTTCTTATGTTTGCAAACTCTTCTCTGGTGAAGTGTGGACGGTGAGGGATATGTCGTTCTCGAAAGATGACATTTTGTTATGTTTCTTGTTGTTGTTGCTTTTGGGAAATGTTCTATTTCACACTAAACGATCACCTGCTTCATTGCTGAATGAGGGTTGATTTTGTAGGTAATTCAGCGAAGACTTGATGGAAAGGTTGAATTTCACAATAAACTCTGGACAGAGTACGAAGCAGGATTTGGTTCCAACTATGATGAATTCTGGATTGGTCGGGATATATTGTATTTTCTTCCACTTCATCAAATATAAGTTAACATAAATAACACATGTACAAACAATTAAAGATATCTTCATAGAACGTAAAACACAAAATGAAAATTGCTTCTTTTTTAAAATTTGCATTGTCTAAGGTTTTGAAAATATTCGAAATATGTTTCTTCAGTGTGTTTCTGTATGTTTATATTTCTTAAAATGTAAACTTTTCTGTACTTCTGTTTACAAACCAGATGATTTTTTAGTAAAGTTTGTTGAAGAAAATGGTAGGAAAATTTGAAAGACAGTTCTCTATGATATCAAATATTCTTCAATTTTGGAACATACAGACACGTGCAAAAAGTAGTTGTATAAACATTGAAACATCGAACTACTAGTATACCATGCTATTGATTTTGAAAGTATTTTAAAATCAATTTCAATTCATAAAAAAGTTTTTAAGTTCAGAGTATCAAAAATTAATAAGCATAAATTTTGAATATGTCCTTTCACAGTAATGCTAAAGTTCCCCTTCAAAGCTGTTAATATTTTTGTAAAGAAGGAGGCTGGGTAGAACATTTTTAGATCACGTTGATTTATATGTATCCGTGCTGATTTTTTTTTTACGAAAATGGGTAAAATCTTTAAAAAAATATTGAAAGTACATGTATTTATGAAAAATGTTGATGCCAAATTATTCAAGAAAATGAAATTTTCTCGCTCTCATTCCAATTTTAGGTTTGAAGGAGATCCATCGTTTAACCTCTGTGGGTTTAACCAAGATCCGTATCAACCTGGGATTTGAAGACGGTTCTGAAGGCTATGCTCAATATAGCCATTTTACAGTTGGGGGAACAGATACAGACTACATGTTAACGATATCAGGCTATAGTGGCACAGCAGGTAAGTTAATAAACATGTTTACATCTATCTTTTTCTAGGATCGATTGACTTTCAATATACATGTAAATCTCAAATTTTTTCTATATTTTTAAATTACACAAAAGGTACTTTGAACTTTCTGAGCTCTCAAAAATGATCGATATGAGTATAACGACAAAGTGCAAAATAGGTTAAATAAGAAGTAATGAATATTTTGTTAAAGTCTCATTGAATTCTGTAAAGTGGTAAGAGGAAGTTGCAGACATGGTGTTGATACTCGTACAATCAAGATTTTTAGTTTTGAAAGATATATAGCATTTCTTAATGTTTTATTAACTGGATCCAGACCATGTAGACACTTAAAAAAGAAACCGTATGATGTTCAATTCAATAACTATTCGCGTACATGAAAAAGCTCACTGGATAGGTTCCTTTTTGGACAAGAACTTAATTTAGTCCTTATTGCAACAATTAAGACGAGGATACCCAGGAATATTTCCTTAAAGAACAATGGGAAATAGATAGATTATTCAATTTCAGGTCATGCTATCCATATACATGTACTTTTAAAAAAATTCCAAAAAATCATTAAGTCCTTTTTAATTTGTGCAATCACACCAGTAGGTCGACGATTATTGAAATTTTCTAGTAATTTCTATGATCAGTTTGCCAAAAAGGCTGAGGAAAAATGGGACTTTAAAAAAAAGATTTTCATGTAGAAACCAGTTTTTACATAAATGCAGGAAGCATTTTGTTTTGTAGGTGATATGATGATTTCTACAGACTCGAACGTTAATCTAAATGGGATGAAGTTTTCGACAATCGATCGCGACAATGATCACTACATCAGCGGAAGTTGTGCTGCTTACTATAACGGGTCGTGGTGGTTCAAATACTGCACATTGTCAAATCTGAATGCCTTGTATAACGATTTTGATAATTTTGCATGGGGTCCACATCCCTCCCTGTTAACTAAAACGATGATGATGATTAAGAAGCCTTGATTCATACGACGCATATTTCTGCTGATATTTGTGCTAACAAAACATGTCGTATAAACAGTGGTAGTGGAAATGTAAATCATGGTTCATATGAATCTAAAAAAAAAATGGTTTGCATGTGCTTAATAATGTGTAATTTTTGTAAAATACCAGATATTGAGAAACTATTCGAGCAAATCAGAGACTGGGATTTTTTATGTCTCGTTTTTCAGGGAATATTCATTCAAAATTATATCATTCTAATAATAGTTCCTTTTATCGTGTGTGATTGCATTTTATATTTCCATTATGAGATGTGATCGAGAGTTTGCTACCAATGAGAACGAAAAAAAGTATGATCTAAAAAAGTGGAAACATTACTGCTGGGGAGGACATTGAAGCCCTTCAGAGCAAGTTGGAGAGTTTGAAGGATGCCTTGACGGAGAGGGAAGCAGCTTCACTTTAGAACACTCGGAGATTACCCCGCCATACACACGGACGGATCAGGGGCCCGTTTTACAAAAGGACTTACGACTTAAGACCAAATTTAATTTTTCATATAACTTTTAATTAACATAATATCGAAAATTATTTTAAACTTTTTAAAAGGAACGTGGTAAGATATTTTTACACAAACAATTTCAAAGAGAATTATTAATTTTTCAAAATTTTACAATAATCTGAAGTTTTTGGTCTTAGTCATAAGTTCTTTTGTAAAACGGGCCCCAGGACCGGCAGCTTACTGTGTGTATAGGTGAGGGAAGGCATAGTACTTCCATAGACATAGTCCCACCCAAGCTACGGAAAGACAGTTCTTATCGATGGAAAAGGGCAGACCCAAGCTGAAGGACCCATTGAAGTTACATGTAGGTTCAGTTGTCTGTTGGTCGGATTCTCTGGAATAGGAACTATGGACTGGAAGGGCTGGATCCCACCGAGGACCATCTCTGCCCCTACTAGGTATAACTCTGGATCATCGAGAGGGCAAAGTGGGAGGGGAAAATCAGTCTACTCCTCTGCCATAAGAGGGATTGGCGCAAGCTGAAAGTTCATTTTTAGATGCCTCCAATACTAGATGTACGAGTATACTTTGATAAGCAGGAAGTACCTATCATGAAAGAAGAAGCGGAGAAGCTTGTAGTCGTGGTTTGTGATATGGATGCTCAGGATCGTTGGAGAAAGAACTCGTGTGATGTTACGTGTGTCTGAGGGGGTGGTGCCCATTGTTTACTTTTAAAAAAAAAGAGATAGGGTCAAATGCTATCTCCTGCCGACCTGTCACACAATCTGTGTGTTCCTGGTCATGATTGGACAAAACGGGAAAATCCGTTCACAAGTCGGTGTGTAAATAAAGGCCTTACAATAAGTATGAAAACCGTTAATTAACATTTATCTTGATGATAGATTTTATATATTGACAAAATCATTATATCATCCATAGGACTTGTAAAATGAAGACTTTAAACGAGATTGTTAATATTCTTGTTTTATCAACTTGTTTGTCAATTACCTGTCTTGTTTAAGACATTGTGTCATTTGGTAAACCTCGAATGATTCCGACACCTTCATCAAATGATAGATGAGGTACAAATCGTCTGGGGTGTGCCGAGTGGTTCTTGAGTATCGAATCAACCGAAAGATATAAACTTCACAGGTAGGTGATAAGAGTACCGGTATATTGCTACAAAAATAAGAGAAATTAACACCTGAAAAGTTGAAGTCATCTTGTTATTCAAATCATAAGAATTTATTGTTAGCTTGCCATTTCCGTCTTTTTCTGGTAAAATATACAAATATAAAACGGATTTGTCAGGTCTTGTGGTATATTTTTTCCAGTACACTTGGATATATATAGAGTCGAAATACATGTATGAATGGAAGTAAATATTGAAATATGTCGTCGATATACCGGTATTGAAATGTCGAGTAGAAGGCCAGAGCAAGTCTTTTCTTCTTGTTCAACTACTTATATTATCTTCAAAATGATAATTAAATCATTATTTTAATTAAATCATGTTATCTGCTAAATGCAAACAAGTTCCTGGGATTTTATCTTTAAAGCAAAGGTTCACAAGCATTGATTGAAATTTTCATACATTCATTTTTTTTCTATTGATTCATATTGTATTCTTTTTTAAAGCTTCTCACCAGTACAACACACAGAAGATGGTTGATTGTCTTTAATATTTACATTTCGAAAAATAAAGCTTAAGCTTATATATATTAAAATTAAAACAACATCGAGATGTGGTGATAATTAATAGTAGTTCATCTTCGGTTACCCACAAGTGATGTTTTTTACTGATCAAAAGTTGATAAGTACAAGACAAGATCACCCATTGGTATCCGAAGAAGGCAGTACACGTAATTGTCAAACAGACCATTATCCTTTTGAAAATTCTTCATAAACGTTACGTTTTGTGTTTTTAAATAACAGAATGTTCCAGTCCTAGGCTAGCGTAGGAACGTCATCCAAGCGTTTAAAGACATCTTCACTTTGGTCTTTTTTAAATACACTAATACAGTACAATGTATATGTATTAGAGTTATCAAGAACTGCTTGAACTTTTATAAATCCTTAAGATGTTCCCTGTTGCATTGTACTCTAATCTTTATACTTGATTTTCTTCAGTTTACCATTCGTCTCAGCCACCAGCAAGTTGTCATTTTTGTCGATGCATAAACCAAATGGCCGATCCAGATCACACCCCTCTATGTATTGTAAGAACTGTCCATCCTGGTCCAAGATATGGATGCAGTGGTTCGCACAGTCTGCAGTAAGGATTTGGTTTTGACTATCTGTTGCGATACCACAGGGTTGGAAAGGTCTTTCCTTGGCAGCCAATGGGTAACCTGTGTATCTAAACCGAAACTCCCCAGACTCTTTGACTACCAAAACTGCTGAGACTTCAAAGTCGGCAACACAGATATCCAAGTTCCCGTTTTCTGTTATGTACTTAATTTTATCATTTCCTGAAAACAGATGTTCTCCTTCGTTGTCAATCATGATTGTTTGTTTTTCGATCGAGCCAGAGTATCGGACAACTTTGGACTGTGTTTTATCGTCACTGAACATGGTAGCTAAGAGTTCGTCACAGGAAGTGACGTAAATAGCAATAGGATTCCATTCAAGTAGCGTGACCAATCTTTTCCGCTGTCCTTTCGTTATCAATTCAATAGTTTTCCTTGCGCCATCTATATAAACTAAATCGCCATTATTTGTCATTGCTATGTCAAATGGCCAGTCCTCTGATGTTGTTTCAATTTCATTGATCAGCAGGGGCGGATCCAGCAATTTTTGAAAGGGGGGGTTCCAGGGTTGTGTCCCTCTAACCCCCCCCCCCCCTTACACACTCTAAATCAAAGATTCACCCACACGTATGAACAGATCTAAGGTTGTGGTAAATAAATAAATAAATATATTTGTTTTACGTTCCCTTTTTTTTCTTTGAAAGCAAACAAACACATTTCAAAAACTACTGAAGCTTTAAAATTGAATGAATTTGTAGCATTTCCGAAGAGTACAAAAAATTTTCTTTTAGAATTTGATAAAAAAAACTTTTTTGAGTTGGGGTGCGGGTTTTGGTTTAAAAAAAAGACTTTCATTTTATTAAGTTCAAAAGATATGAACAAAAACGGTACCTATATACCCAAAACAGGCAAAGGTCGCAGGAATCTAATATCAAATTAAACCTCGCATGATAAGATATATAAAAAGAAGTAGAATATTTTCTAACTTTCTCTCATAAAAAAGGAATAGTGAAGATGAATGGAAGAAAGAAATACTAAATGTGTGAAAATCTTTCTAGTTCAATACATGCGTTAGACGCACAAATATTTATTCTTGGGAAACGTTTCATCTGCCTCTCTCTCTCTCTCTCCCTCCACTTGACAAAAAAATAAAGGGGGGGTTCCAACCCCCGGAACCCCCCCTCTGGATCCGCCAATGGATCAGTGATCCTTGACCCTCAAAGCATTTTATTTTACGGTCTTCTCCACTTACCCAGATTTCTTCCTCATTACAGGTAACTTTGTAAAGGGTTTCGAACCCAGTGTCTATCGTAGTGATAAGTCTAGAAATGTAGAGTTCTATGTCCCCTGGAGATAATGCAGTCGCTGTCCGATTAAAAGTCCCTTCTTGTTTTGCAATGGGAAATGGTAAAAGAGATCCAAACAAGTTTCTAAGCTGTGTGCAATCTATTTCCTTTTGTTTAAATATTGGCATTGAAACTTGAACTCTTCTTGGTGGTTTCATCAGGTCCTCATTTGCTGGTCTGTAGATCAAGGTTAATGGTACATCGCTAGAGGAAAGAATTTCGGAGCATTCGAGCTTTGTTTGCTGAAGTTCAGAATGGGCCTGCTTGAATTCAGTGACGCGTTCTTTGAGCTTCTTAAGGTGTACCTTTTTCAAACGATCAACTTCAAGTTTAATGTCTGCTATTATGATGTTTAATTCTTTGTACCAGTTTTCCCCATGTTTTGAAATTGCTTCAGTCAATTTCAAGAACCCACCATCTGCATTGTTGACTTCAGCTTCCAATTCAGCAATAATAGCTTCATATGCCGGAGAAAATTCATTTTCGATTTTATCAACATCTTCCTGAATCTTCTGCCTTCGTGCGGAATATATTTCAAGGAGACTGGAGAACACGTGTCCTTTGTGAATTTCAGAAAAAATACAAAATGAACAAACATTGATGTCACATCCTTTGCAATGGAACTCACAATGCGTGTTTTCGTGTATTTCGCATTTTGGAAAAGAAGGAACCGATTTGCGTTGACTGATTAGTATAATCGTATGCTTCAAAGGGTCATCCAATATGTGGACTCCTATACACCGTGTACAAAGATTGACTTGGCAAAAAACACAAAACAGCTGTCCTTTTTCTGTCTCACATAACTCACAACGAAGGGGATCTTCTCCATTGTCCTTTGAATCCGTTTTGAAGGCTAAGTCGGTCATTTTTTTTTCAAAACCAATAAACCAATAATCTTAATCTTCAGAAGTCGAGTTATTAAGTATGAATTTTAAGAAGTTTGGTGAATTTATATAGAATGCAATGTTAACTTTAACTTATTCGGAACAAAACTGACATGTGATAAGCTGAAAGTTGATCTTCCTGGTGTATTATTAATGAAGATTGCGCGAATTTCTGGTAATACATCCTTGATCTCACTTGTTTACTCGGAATCCTGTATGCATCCACAATTGAATGCGGCATTTCTTTTCAAATTGAACACGTTTTATAACTTCCCTGAATTTGCACAGTAATTTTTTTTTCTAGATGAACACGTTTTAAAAACGATTTTTTTTTGGCGCATTAAGAAATTCAATACGAGGGCTCTTCAATAAATAATGTTCTGAATAGTATGACACATAATATAGACATCATATGGCATTAAGCTTGACTTTCTCTCATTACTGAATCTGAACCGGATAACATTTGCTGGAAGGGGACTAGTTTTGCTGATTCAATGCTTTCAGAGCTTGTGTCATTTCATACATGTATATAAACTTTAAACATTTTTTTTACATTCTTCACACAAAACGTCCATGTATAAAGAGGTGTTAATAAAGCATTAATTTTATCTGTGTCCATATTAGAGTTGCTGGTGAAGTTTTAATAAAATATATATTTATGAGGGGAAAATTTTTAGTGTTAAAAAATTATTTGTTTAATTGTTGTTTTTTGGTGAATACGAGAAGATAAACATACTATAAAGATGTTTTGAGGAAAATGACATATTTGGGTTACACACCTGTTGCTTTGAAACAGCCTCTACACACACTAAATGGGAGATGAATTATTTTTTTAAAGTTTCCTTGCATTACAGTTTTTCAAATGGAATAATGTACGTATATGCTGAGACACCGAGATCCATATTTTTATTGGAACAGTAAATATTGAAAAATTAATGTAAATCATAACTATAAAAATGAAAATACTGAGCAATTGATATTGCATATTTTAAAACAAATACATTTCATGTATTTTAAGCAGAAACAAATTTTCCTCCTGACAATCATTACATTTTCTGAGTATCATTAATATAACAGTATAACTGACTGTCTGGAATATTCAATGTTAAAATTTTTTTGAATGATCAAGATATAAATACAAAACAATTTGTGAACACTACCGATATTATGCATGAATCACTTTAATTTGTCCTTTTGCATGTTTTGTGGCACCTCATTTCTTGGTCAGTAGATCCTGTACCAGTTTGGCAGACATTACATCTTCAATGGCAAGTCCTGATAATAAATAATAAGAATTTAGATTTAGGTTATAATCTGTTGTTCATGTATTTATAATTATTATGCATTGCAAAGTGGAAGAAAATTGATAAAAACAGAACAAACCCAGGGATTTAAACAATGTTGTTTCCTGGACTTTAGCTTCTTTCAATCCTAATAGCATTTCTCCAAGCTCACTGAAAATTTCTGCCTAAAATGTAAAAGCACCCACAAGCTAGAAGAAACTTTCCAAATATGGATTTTCTCATTAATATTTTTTTCACTATTTTCTTGGCTGTCTGGTAATATGACAATATAGCACAATCATTAATTAATATCGTTAAGAAATGTTCCATTAATTAGAATTAAATGCCCTGTTCACATGGAGAGTTTAATTTGAATTAAACATAAAGTTATACTGCAAATTAGCTTCGCTTAGCGTTCACATGGAGAATTTAATGCAAATTAGTTTAATTCGAATTAGTTTACTGCGCATTAAATTACTTCGCACTAGCTCCGTGTGAACACTAAGCAAAGCTAATTTGAATTAAATTTTGAGTCATGCGTAATGGCAAAATCAGGTCAAATGCCACATGTCCATGTTCAGCTTGAAGTATTTGTGCTATTTTTGAGTGAAAAACTAAGAAAAATTGTGTTAATCACTAAAATGTGTGTACAGACACAGTAACACTAAGTCAAATGCATCTGCTCCTGCATAAGGTGACGTGATATGCAAATGACGTCATAATAGCCTTACTGACGCTTGGCCGTAGAAGTAGATTTTTAATTCGCAGAAGTTTACTTCGCATTAGCTGTCGTGTGAATGCAACTTAATTCGCATTAGTTTAATTTGCATTAATTTACTTCGCATTAATTTACTGCAAATTAAACTCGTCATGTGAACAGGGCAAAAGATAGAATGATTTTGAAACATTTATTATTGAAAATTGACCTTTGAGAGAATAACGTCCCCGCTTTCCTTCTGAGCCGCCTCCCGACTGTCCACATAGAGAACACTGGCCCTCACCAGATCTGGGTCAATTTCCTGCCAGTCCGGGCGACAGGCACCCACAGCTGAAAAAGTAAAAAGGAATTTTAGGATAATGTGTGTTTAAGGATTCTCTGCATAAATTAATGTGTGGATTGTACTTTTAAAAATATTTGTACAAATAATTAATAGTACTTTTGAATTTATAGATATGATATTGAAATAAGTAACAGTTCTCTAAAGGAGGTTTGAATTGCATTACAAATATGCAAAAATATAAGCACATGTAGTGAATTCTTTTACGTTCCTTTTTAGCTTTAAAGCCTCAATCCAAATGTGATTACTTTTCTAACTGACAGAATAATTTCTCTGAGAAATGTCAAAAACATAATTGCCATTAATATGTCCACCAGGTTTTACCCATTCCTTCTTCAGTACGGGTGTTGCTGATGATGTTACTGTGACTATGACGTCTGCATCTGTGACAGCTTCCTGTGCAGTATCACAAGCATTTCCACCCACCTCCTCAGCCAGGGCTACTGCATTCTTCTTGGTTCTACTCCAGATATTTATCTATATAAGCAAAGTAAATATTGAATCACAGTCTTGGAAAAAAAAATTCTCATAATTTTTGCCAATTTTTAAGTTTTAACCAACCTTTTGGAATGAAAAAATGGAGGACAGAGCCTGAATGTGAGAGCGAGCCTGAACTCCAGATCCTAAAACAGCAAGAACCTTCGGATTTGGTGCACAAAGGTACTGTAAAAATAATTTTCAAAAACAATTCAGATATACCGTAAATCTGGAAATTTTTGCTGTAGATAAATTTTTAGCAAATTTGCGAGTTCTTTGCAGGGAAAAAAATGGCCAACATATTAAAATATTCATCTTGCATTTGCAATGATTGTTGTGCCAATCTGAGATGAGGACGATTTGCAATTTGATTTAAATTTTAAAATATACTTTAACTTGTAATACAGGCTCTGGCATAAATGTGGATGAATTTAAAATCAATAAGCCAATGTGAAGTCCCAAGTAAAATAGAAAATGAAGCAGGAATAAAAATTAATGCTGCATGATAGAAACTTCGGGCTGATTTTCAATGCTGACAGATGTCTGGTGTTTGAGGCTAAACCTTGCTGTAGCATAGAGCTTTTGTTTACAAACCTAGAAATATTGTGGGGAAATGGTATATTGTATGGCCACTTAATGGTTTATAGTGGTTCTGAGCAGTATAAACAGCTAAGAAGTAATTACATGTGTTTAGCTCTGCTTCATATAGGCTGTTCCAGTAAAGTTTGCATCTTTTGCCTGTTGTCCATCTGTTAGTGTGTCTGTTTTTGAACATTCAACAAAGGTTTAAAGATTTTAAAAAATTGGGGAGGATTATAGAAATGCTAAACAATCAGTATATTTAAATGACGTACAACTTAATATTCTGGACTTATCCCTTTAAAAAGACCTTGTCTAGGGTAAGAACGTAAACCATACCTGGGCTGATCTCAGCAGACATTGAATGCATAATAATCATGTATAGGCCTGATTGTAGAAAACATGGAAGGCAGAAAGAAGTCATGCCTAGGCCTGATTGTAGAAGACATGGAAGGCAGAAAAAAATCATGTCCAGGTCTGATTGTGGAAGACATGGAAGGCAGAAAAAAATCATGTCCAGGTCTGATTGTAGAAGACATTGAAGGCAGAAAAAAATCATGTCCAGGTCTGATTGTGGAAGACATGGAAGGCAGAAAAAAATCCTGTCCAGGCCTGCTTGTAGAAGACATTGAAGGCAGAAAAAATCATGTACAGGCCTGGTTGTAGAAGACATTGAAGGCAGAAAAAAATCATGTACAGGGTTGTTCGTAGCAGACATTGAAGGCAGAAAAAAATAATGTTCAGGGCTGATTGTAATAGACATCGAGGTCAGAAAAAAAACTTGCCAAGGGCTTTTCGTAGCAGACATTGAAGGCAGCAAAAAATCATTGCTGATCACAAAAGGCATCAAAGACAGAGGAAGTAATGCTAAGGGGCTGATTCCTGTACATGTAGGCATCAAAGACAAAGCTAGTCATACTGATCCAAGCAGGCACCAAAGAGAGAAAAATGCCCAGGGTTGATCAATCAGTCATGTTAGATAGAGTTGATCATGCCTGAGGCTGATCCCAGCAGTCATTGAAAATAGAAGAAAAACTTCACCCTGGGCTGATCCAAGCAGGCATCAAAGTCAATGCAAATCATGTTGGGGCTGATTCAAGTAGATTTAGAACAACAAAACCATATCTGGGCTGACCCAAGCAGACAAAAAAAGCAACAAATCAGGCCTTTGATTAAATCAAGGAGACTCAAACAGCTACAAAACCATGCCTTGAGCTGATCCAAGCAACACTTAGATGACCCAAACAGATAGAAAACAAACGAAAGCCAATGGAGATATATAAATAATTAAAGAGTTTTCTCCTGTTAGTTATTTTCTTAAAAGATATCTACGTACCCTAACATTGTAAATGGCACAATGTTACCGCTAAAACATAACGACGAAAGAAAAAATGAAAAGATAGACAATTTTTTTTTTTCTGTTAGGACCATCATCCACGAATATTTACGTATCCACGAAACTGTGAATTTTACTAAATCCACGAAAATTGATGCCCACGAATATTAATGAAACCACAGTACTACAGTAAGTATAGTTGTAAGTAGTAATTCCAAAAGTAGGTTTCAGTGACCTAACTGGTTGACACACTCCATGACTGAAGATGCAACTACTAGCAAAGTTTGATGATTCTCAGCCACAAAAAGTGACAGCAACCTTGCAAATTTGGTTGCTTAAATATAACCACATATAGACCTACCGGTACATGTACATATGGAAGTCCATCATTGTATATTATCTTATAAATTTGACTCTCAGTTGTGACCCCTTACTAGCCAATAATTGTGAAAATTGAAATAAAAATGTACATGTACTCTACATGCCTGCAAATCAATAAATATGACTTCTTGTTGCCCTGATGCCTTGAGAGGATTTTTAATATGAAATTGAATATAAAAATTGATCCCTTTTTTGCTTCATAGTCCTTGCCCCTGAGGTCATGAATTGAACAAACTTGAAAGCGATGTAGTGGTTCTAGTGAAGTTGAAAATGTGAAAAGTTTTAAGTAGATACTACTGTACATGGTACATTTAAAAAAGATGGTTGTCAAACCCTTTTCAATCCAAGAAGCTTACTTGAGCCCTTGGCTTAGGTCAGCTAAAAGTCAAGATGTGTTTATTATATTTGGAAATTCTTAATAGAATACTGGTGTTTCCCTCTCCTCAAAATTAAAATCACATTGAACATGCAGATTTATGTAATGTTTTGTGAGCAAAACTATTAAATATACATACTCTAAAAATCATGTATTTCTTTTTTCAAAGAAGATCTTTAAAATAATGATGCATTAAAATATTTAATATTTCATCACAGTGTTTAAAATAACATTTTGAGAAAAAACACAAAATAATGCATTACATATACATGTATATACAAGACTTAAATACACATTCATAGTCAAAAACATACAGGACTGAATGCAGATCATTTTTTAAAAGGGGAATTTGATTTACAAACAATAATTTTGACATAGTAACATGTAATTGCACATGGGAATATTAAAGTCACTATATCAAAGCACAAAATAGAGTGAATGTGGAATTCTCCTGACATCAGACACTAAAGTCTCTTCTCATTAAAGAGAAAATTCAACTTGGGGAAAATGATTCAAGTCCAATAGTAAAATATTTATACAATGGGACTAGTCTTGAGAACTGATATGGTGACATTTTGAACACTTTGTAAAGGTGCTGTACAAAAAATCATAAAACGTTTTTTTAAAAAAAGCAGTTCCTAAATAAAGTTTTGTTCAGAACATGCCTGTTTTGGGGAACAGCAATTTATTTTCTATATAAATAATATAGACAGGCTTCAACAGGAAAGCTAGATGTTAGAGAGGTAAAATTTCTTCTATACCCTGATGAAACTGATTATTAAAGATTGCAAAATAATCCCCACAAGGATTTTCACATTTAAATGGCTTTCACATAAACTAAGTATGGAGGGTAAAGGTCAAGGTCATATAAGTTTAGCTTGTAAAATATTGGTGTGAATAAAATTTTAAAATTTTTCCCCACTATATATTCCCCACTGTCTGTTATTTAAAATAATCTGTTATTGTCTTGGATAAAAAAAATGTTTAAAACATCAGCCAAAGAAATAAGAGGACAAGGTCAATTTGAAGACAACCAAGTTTGATGATTCTAAGTCTACTAGTTTTTCAGGTATGAACCAAACAGGGTTTCAAGTGTGACTTATAAAAAGTATATAAGGCCACACCAATTTAATTTCTTGTTCGTCGGACATTTGATGAAAAAAGTTAGAGCAGGCTAGCGGTTAAAAAAATAATATTATTACTTTATTGTAGGCAAAATTTTTAGGCGGGGCATGAAGAAATTTGAACAGAGAATTATTTTTTTTCTGATTTGCAGAGTAAGTAGATTAAAAGTACCATAAATAGAGCGGAAATGGAACAGAAAACAGCACAGAATTCCCATGGTGCGGGGATTTTAAATTAATATTATTTGTATAGTTTTGTTTAAATACGAGCGCGCGGGTCCGACGAACAAAAATTTTTAATGGTATGGCCTAAGAAGTGTAATTCAATTCAAATTGGGTGTTCATATCTACGGGGGAAAATGGAAGGACTATTTCTGTGCTTGAGAGAGTAGGCTAAATTCAAAACTCAGAAAATATGAGATCAAGATCACATGTCAGTAAAAGTTAACACATTTTACATGTACGTGTACCCTATAAACATTTTAGGACATTATCAAATAATTGCTTTCAATGGTAAGCAATGAATTTACAATAAAAATACATGTATCACAATATTTATACCCAATTTTCAATATAGGGAAGACCCAATGCGTGATTAGTTTTATAAATATTAAGAAATAAATAAGAAAAAAAGGAATGTTGAAACAAGTTGAGCACATAACAACATAAACAAGAAATAGGTACAGGAATCCAAATCATCTCTTTCTTATCATTTCTAAAAAAAAATTGACTAGGTCTTCAACAATTCAGGATAACTTGAACAATGAAAAAAAAATTAAATTTGACTTATGACAAATTTATCCATTTTTAAATTTATACAATAAGTTTAACCTACAGAAAACAAAACATAGGAGGGTAAATTTAACTTGTACAATATGTACTAGGACTTTTGGAATCTTATTATGCATGAAGTTGTCTGCTCTGTATGCAGTACAATCACAGGTTTGTCACATGTGTATATATAGCAATATATGTACAGTAAAACTTGCCTATTCTGGACACCACATGTTCCAAAGAAACTGGCTTGGTAAGACAACTTTATGGATTTGACAACATTTAAAACAGCTGAATTTTCTGCAAGGGATTTAAAGTTTATATCATATTAGACAAGATTCCGGAATACACAAAATCCAGATTAGACAAGTTTCACTGTATATTCTGAAAATCTTTTTTTTTTTTTTTAAAAAGGGTCTCAATATTTGTTGATAAAATTATTTTTCTTTTATATTAAAACATAGGAGTTAAACCAAAGAGAGTCAAATCTTCGATATGCACCATAGTTGTTGAGGACGCAAAGTTTAAAAAACAGGCAAAGTTTACACTAAGTAAGATAAAAAGTTCAACAAAGGAAAAAATGGTCTAAATTGTCGATCATATGTATCCCGACAGAGCTCTCCAAGGAAGAACCAGTTACACCTGCACAGGTGGTAGATTGTTTGAACTGGTACCCTGGGTTTGACATCGGAGTACTGAGAATACAGGATATACAGGACTTGCTGATCAGTGTCCATCAAACGTTTAGAAATCAGGTCCTCCACAGCTTTCCGATAATCTTCAATCATGATCATGAGGTACTCTGGTTTTCCCAAGATAAAACCTCCAGCTATCCACACAGCATTGTTCTTTATTATATCCTCTGGCTGCATATACTCATAAAATGGACGTATCTGGGTATATGCAATATGGCCCTCCTTCAAATTATCTGGGGGCTCGAGTTTGTAAATCTTATTCATTTTCTCCCGAAAGTAACCTATATCGACCCATGACAAGTATCTGGTCCTATGGAGTTTTTTCTTAATCACAATTTCTAAAAGTTCATACTTTATATGCATTGCACAAGAGTAATATTCATTCACAGTATTTGGCGAAAATTTGGGATAATCTGGTTCTGAATATATATCTTTGATTCTAGGAGCGAGTTTAAATGCCCAAAAGTCATCTCGTTTGACAACATGGACTTGGGTTAATGTCTCTGCAAAATGTTTAGTCCTTTCCTGTCTGAAAAGTCTGGCTATATCCTCTGAATCAGTGAATGCAATGACGCTGTTATTGAGCTTAGAATAGGCAGACATCCACTCCTTATACATGTCTTGTGTAAAAATATTAATTGGACCCTTCTGAAAATCTCCAAGATTAAAATAAGCTGTCACAACTGTGATATCGTTAGGATATTGAGCACTTGAGTATTCTAACATGGGAGGTGGAACCTCAGGAAAGGTAGGCTGAAAAATTGTACAGTAAATCTCAGTTTGTGAAATCCTTTGTACAGTAAAATTCAGTTATAGTGAAATCCTTTGTATTTAGTAAAACTTACACATAGTAAAATCCTTTGTACAGTAAAACTCATTTATATAGTTTTCAAAAATTTTCATGCACCTTTGCAAAAATTAAACCAATACATTTTGTATGTGTTTGAAGCAAATTTTCAATGAAGGAATATTTATGTACACTACATGAATAATCAAGTATAAACACAGTGTGTGGGGAAGTGAGAATTGTTATTAACACTTACCTGTGTGTACACGCTATTCCAGTAATCTGGAATGTTATCCCAAAATGCATCTGAAATGTCAAGTTCAGTTGATTAACTTTTTTTCAGATTACAAAATTATTATTATTATCTTTTAGCCCAAAATTCCAATAGAATAATTACTGTGAAATCACTCATTTTACTGGGGGATAATTTTCGTTCTTTTAAAGGCTGAGATTTTTAACCATAAGGTTTTCTCAGGTAAGGGGATGGACAAAATTTTACATGCTTGGCACCCCGAGGTATTGACAGTCGTGCAGACCACGGAGAATGCTAATCCCTATACAAAAACAGTATACACAGGAATTCCATGAATATTACCTGTACAGCATGTTTGGCCTACTGTTCATCATAAAATTAGTACATCTCAGTATAAAGAGACCCACAAATTTATGTCCACCACGAAGTATAAAATGTCACATTACTGAGCAATTCTTCATCCACGAAATTAAATCCTCATGCACCCATATTTTTTTCCTTGAACCACGAGAATTTAACCCCTCGAAAATAAGTGGTTTTACAGTAGACTATGCATGGTTCCAATAATGACTATGTAACCCATCTTTGCTAGCCATGCAGTGTCCAATTCGTTTACCCTTATCTCCCCTAAGATGAGGGTAAACGAATCTAACTTTTGGCTAGCAAAGATGTGTGTAACCATAAAAATATATCAAATTCTTTAATGCTCAAGATATTTCTTTCTGAATTATAGGAATGATAAGAAAGATGAAGTTCAAAACCGTTTTGTTTGTATATATCCAAATTTTCCAAGCCAATGCTCTGCTATTCTTTTATCTTTTGTCTATGTTCAGGTATGTCACTTAAACAAAATACAGTTAGCAAACATGTACAATATACTCTTCATACTTACGCAAGAGAAGTAAGAAAATATAGATAAATGCAGGAATGTAGAATGGATAGATATTTCTCTCTTCACTGAAGAAGTATTTGTATACTCGTTGAGCTCTCTCATAGTTTTCTGTCAATAAAAAATAAAAATTTATTCGTATCTTATTCAAAAGAATAAATTAAAATTCAACAAAAATAGACCTAAGAGTCACAAAACTTTACTGTGCTACTTTTACCATGTTGTTCTTCAGAAGATTTTGCAAAGATTTTCAAATTCCTTTGAAAAATTGTGATTTCATATTAATTTGTCCCCACCCTAACCGGTAAACCAAATGAGGTCTCTGAATCCAAACACCATGGAGATGCTTCAATATCAAAGTAACTGGCATGGCCTTGCAGTTACAGAGAGAAAAAAATATTTTTTTGTATATATGTGTTATGTAGAAATTGATCTTGATTTTAGCAAACGGTTAGGCCAAAAATAAAAATTTATTGTTTGCAGCTGCTTACACACCCACTAAAATTTCACCCGACCTAAACTTTTTTAAAGCCATCTTGTTATATAATTATATATATATATATTTTTAAATAATTTCAGGATATTAAAACTGTTAAATTTTAGTTTTTGTTTTTATCAATCTGTGGTTTATATAAGAGTTATTCTTGGTTAGAAGGCTTATGAAAAGCTCTATTATTTGTTATCTAACAAACATCCAAAAACTTAATTAATTTTAAAAAAGAATGCCTCGTTACCTACCCACTCAAAAAATTATAGGTCAGCAACTGCAAACAAGGAATTTTTTAAGCTTGGCCTTACTAAGTTCTAGCGGTTCAATTGAAATTTTAAAAAAATCACACAACATGCGATTGTTTCCAAATTAATTTTATGTTTTTTTTATATTTATAAAGTGAATCTTATATACTAGTAGGTCCGCAGAAAACTTGAATGGATGGACAATAGACAATGAGTGATCAGAAATCCTTGATCCTTTATCCTTCAACTTTTAAATTAATATATATTTTTGCTCGATGCTGTATAATTCTTAAGGGTTTACTGTAAATTTAAATCTCAATCCTGTCTTCTACTTACCCTTCAGTGACCTCATGAAGGGGATTTTCATTGGAGAGTTGGATGACCTAGGGCCATTTTTAAAAGAGAGCTTACAACTAAGACCAAAAATACTTTGTAGACACTAAAACCTTACCTACTTAATAACCTTAAATAGTTTTCAGAAGTTTTCCTTAATACAAATTACAATCAGAAGTGAGTGAGCAAAAAGAGAGAAATAATAATATTCAAAGGAGGTTTTAGTTAGAGGTGTAACACTACAGTGATACATCCATTGTATTGATCGCAAGGTCTCATGATACACATATTGTATTTACATGTACTATGTATCATGATACAATACAAGTTAATTTTCATTGTCTTATTTGAAAATTATACATGCAAATTGAGAAATTTTAATGTTACAACTTGATTGAAACAAGGTAGCAACTAAAAAAAATACAATTATATTAATTATAATTTCATCTAAAAAAGAGATAGAGGGAGCAAGCCAAAGAACCCTTGGTCTTTTTCAAACTGCATGCTTATAATTTTTAATTCATCTGATCTGGGTAGCACACTCGCTTTTCACCGCTGTAATCAAGTTCAATCCATGTGATTGGTGGCAAAGGTTGTATGTGAGAGGGTAAGGGGTTACCAGCTTGGATATGTTGGTTTCCTCTGAGTACCCCAGTCCAGTTTCATCCCACAGAAATGAACCCCTCATGCCAATTAACATCCAACACCATGCAAGCAAAGGACAACATTGGAAATAAGATTTTGAGCTCTCATGGGCTAGATATCATAGATATCTGGATATCTGTATATAATAATATGTATTTACATGCACATGCATTGTATGTATACAGCAGGTGAAGATTTATTATCTAGTTTACTTCGAAACATGACCCACTTTTTGACTGGCTGATCCAAATTTCTGCCCTATTCAGATGTTTTTTAACGCTCCATCTTTGTCTGTCTAATTCAATTTTTATGACTGTAAAAATATAAATTTTTACTGATTAAGTGAATCAATAATATACTTAGCATTTGTTGATTGGATTAAAAGGAAGCTAGGTCCTTAACATTATTCCAGAAAGTTTATTTGAACTTTTTGGCAAAAATGGGTTTATACAGGGAAATAACTTAATTGTCACAACAACCAGGTTGTCCCCAAGATAGTGGAGGCACAGGTATTTGTGGACAGGACCCCCCCCCCCCCAAGATATTCAATCCAAGAGCTTATTGGACATTTTTTTTCACAAATTATGTTTATTACACTAATTCACCATGTGTACAATACGTAAAACTTGTAAAAACACGAATATATTCGCTCCCCAAAAATACCCCACTATAGTACATTATAAGACAGTAATGTAGAGTGGGGTATTTTTTTGTGGAGCGATTATATTCTGGTTTTTACAAGTTTTATGTATTGTACCCATGATGAATAAGTGTAATAAAAATAATCTGTGAAAAAAATGTCCAATAAGCCCTGGGGTTGAATATTGGGGGGTCCTGTCCACAAGTACCTGTGAGTGGAGGCCGGGGAATTTCCCCGCCTTTAATGACTCTATACCCTGGTTTTTCTGTTATTTGCCCATAATCTCTTCTAGATAAAGGAACTCAAAACACCCATTTCACTTTCACATACTCAGTAGGTCCTAGTGTTCTCTGCTATTTCAATTCCTCGCATGTTTTTTTTTTCTTAATCTGTTAATTTTTTATCAAGTTATACTCTCTTCGCCTCAGAGAGCATAGTTTTGCTACTTTAAATGAAAAGAATATATCCCATTTTTGACACTATTTACGCTCCCTGAGTCCCTGACTATCAGCAAAAACCCGGATTTGTCCCCGGGAGTGGGCGGGGTACCCTCGGCAGTCGCCCTTTCCATCTCCCTTAGGTAGGCCTATACCATCAGGATATTTTCATACATTTATAAAGCATATTTCATTTCAATACTATGCAGGACATGCATTTTTCTCCCTTTATGCATTAAAGAAAACACTTAGTCGTGTCAGAGACATATGTCTCTGGTCGTGTTTGAGAAAATTCAAAGCACACGTAAGAAGCATCATTGCAAAATTTCACATTCCTCATGAAACCGGTATACAAACCTTTCAGTTTATCATATGCCATGTTTCGCCAACACCAAATGGTTTCTCATTCAATATCCTAAACAAAAATCCATAGAAATGTTCACATGATTTATGTGAAAACTGGCCAGTGTCCATCGAATATTGATCAATAACCTCGGCCTAACGCCTGACCAACTGTTTCCGGAAACATTGTCCGTTACATTTTGGTTTTAGAGTAATGATGTGTGTAAAAGTAGGAAATCAACCATAGCCGAGGTCACCCTCTCAGTTGAGATGCGGTAATCTACTCTAACAGCTGAAAGTTAGTAAAACAAGTGCCATTTCACATTGTTTCAATTTTGCAGAAAAAATGAATAAAATCGTTTGAATGACTCACAAATCTGTTTGTACGATCAGAGACATATATATGTCTCTGGTACGATTCAGAAATTCGTTTGAATAATCAGGGACCTATACAATATACTATTTAATAATTATTCCAGGGACCTATATGCTTAAGTTAGTACTACTAACTTAGCATATAGGTCCCTGGAATAATTTAGATATTCGTTTACAACTTTACCAGTTTATAGTACGATTTCTGAAATCGTTTGAACCAGGGACCTATATACTTAGTATATAGGTCCCTGTTTGAACGATTTAGAAATTCGTTCAAGTACGATTTAGAAATTCGTTTGAATAATCAGAGACAATATTGTTTGATCTAGAGATTCGTTTGTACGATGAAGAAAATTGTTTGAAAAATTTAGAAATTCCTTATATATATAAAATTTGGAAATTCGTTTGTTAGCTGTTTAAGGTAAAAGTTCCACAATAATTGAATTACTTTCTTAGTGTGCTTGAATTATGAATATCAGTAAAACATTCTACTTTAGAAGTTAAAATTTCCTGACTGAAAATACACGATGAGGAGTTACTGCCCTTAGGAACATGTTTAAAAGATTGAAATTTTCATTTTTATGCGCCCGGATCGATAGATCCGAGGCGTATATTGTTTTTGTCCTGTCTGTGTGTCTGTTGTCAACTTTAACTTCACCATAACTTTTGAACCATGAGAGATAGAGACTTCATATTTGGTATGCACACTCCACCAATGAAGCTCTTGCAAAAGACACCAAGGTCAATGACCTTGTGACCTTGACTTACTCAAAATAGATTTTTTTTAACTTTGTAACAAGAGTAAGTTCCACTCTTATTATAGACCACTGATTCATAAAAACAAAAGTCAAAAATTGAAAATTAAACAGTTTAAATATTCTGAAAAATTGGGGAAAAAAATTACAAAATGGCTAAAAAAGTATGGGTAGGGCGCATTTTTCAGTGGGTCGGTAGGCAACTGCACACACTAATTTTTATTTTAGCCTTTAGGCCTGATTTATTATTTCTATATCAAACAATACCTTACTAAGCTTAATTTGAATTGTCATTAATTCTAGCTGAATAAAAGTCCAAACGTTTATATCCAATAATATTCTTTTCTTCTGATTTAGTATGGAGCTTTCATTAAAAGGCCGGTTTGTTGCAACGCAATTTGAAAAAATTACGCACTTTGACCATTTTTTTTCAAAGCGCGTTAAAATATTGGGACAAAATCAACGCACGTTGAAACATTTTTTCAAAGTGCATTAAATTTGGGACACACTCAACGCACTTTGAAAAAAATTGCGTTAAGAGTATACATCAACATTTTTACCATGGGGAAATTTAACGCACTTTGGAAAAAATATGTATAAAACAAAATTTCTAGACTTAGATTTTAGTAATTGAAAGAATAAATTTGTAATAATTATATCTTCCGAAAATAACTTTTTAATTTACATGTATTGATTTGACCTCACTGAGAACAAGGAGAAGACGAGTAGAAGTTCTCTCAGCCCAACTTTTTTTTTTATACATAGCCGTGGGTAGCAAATTGAACGTGGAACCCCCCCCCCCAAGGTAAGCCCCAATTTTCAATGTCTATATTAGGTATATCTGTGTAAAACATCTGAGTGCCTAACCCCCCTTCCCGGTACCGATGCCTATGCTACACCCAAATATATGTACATGTATTTGCATAACTAGTATGACGCTGAAAACTTTCTATAAATTTTAGTTTACTTAAAATGCATGAAAACTGGAAAAAATATAAGAACAATAAAACATTTCAGAGAAAAAGAATTTTCAAGGTATGGAAAAATCAAAATCGCCCAGCTTCACATCCTGAAGTGACCTTATCACTGAAAAGTTATCCAACAGGTTCATCTATTTATCATACCTAAGATTTTCAAGAAAATCGACTATACACTTTTTTCAAAGTGTGTTAATATGGTCGATATCAACGCACTTTGAAAAGAAATGTTATTTTTTCATAGTGCGTTGATTTGGTCCCAGATTTAAAGCGCTTTGAATTTTTTTTTTTCAAAGTGCGTAATTTTTCAAAGTGCGTTGTAACACCAGTTGCTCCACCTCTCCTCATCCGCATCCTCGCTTTTCTCGTCAACCCCCTCCCCCTTTTTCTCTTAGAAAGGAACTAGAGTTATCTCCCGCAATGAATTGTTGAGTTTGGTCAAATCCCCTTTTTTTATTTTTGCCTTTTGATTTTTTTTAGGCTTTATTTAACAAGAAAATTAATTACCAAATGGATTGACCTGCAACAAGTTACTGAATATATTTTAAGGCAAACTAAGGAATTACTAGTATCGGGTAGCAAATCTAGGAAAATACTCCAACTTCTAATCTTGAGAAATCATATGGATGGAAGTCATTTCTAGTTCTAGTCAACCGTGGAAGAAGTTTTACTTTGAATTCGTAAATGAAATGTCGCAACATTAATTAAAGGCGGGGGCTTTTAACTGGTGGGTTTCTATGGGTAAATTTGGGAATTTGACCAGGTGAGATAAATACTTAATTGCTATAGTCTATACAATACTTAGTAAGTATGTGGAAGATAAACTTATAGTATAAAGTAAGGGAATAAATACAGAGATATTTTTATTCCTATTGCTTATATCTTGAATTCATTTAGAATTTTATCAAGACATCACACTTATCAAAACTAAAAAAAATTTTTTTTTAAGAAATGGGACTTACATAATAAATAATATTAAATAGATATTAATATTGTAGTCAATAAAATCAAATATTTTCCCATAAATATATATAGAATTTTAATAAAGCTAAATCACGTATTCACAGGTAAATCCAAACCAGAAATCAGACTATAATTGTTATCAAAACACATTTAACACCTATTGTTCTATACCTAATTACAAATGTGTGCAAAACGGGAACACACCGTTGGAAGAGGTCGTGAAGCCCCTTGAGCTCATTTAAAACAGATGAAAAAAAAAATTGTTTCTAATTTCTGGTAATTTTTTTTTTTAACGTTTTTGATATTCAAAAACAAATGTTGCTATCCCACCCATCCAACCCATTTGAATGAGGAGTGCTTGTGCTTTCATATTTCACAGGTATATTCGTATAGACAAGTCCTTTCTTTGTGTAACAATACTTTTCATCTTTTGACCCTATAGAATTTTGATTTGCATTTGAGAAAATTCAACCTTTGCCAATAGCTGCCGCGCATCAGTGTTTCACAAACACATCTTCATTTTATTTGTGGCAGATTTGTGTTGGCTCATTTTTCCATTTAGTAACTTTCTATTCCTGAACCAATTATGTGGAAAGTACAGGTTCTTATTAGAGGAACAGGGGAGGGGGGTATTCTTAAGCGTGCATGGTTCTGAAGATTTTTAAACAATCCCTTGATTTAAAATCCCATGTAAAAGGAGTATATATAATAAGAGCCAATTTTGGCCCCCTAAAAATCATCATTTTAGAATGACATTCAGATATCTTTAATTGATATTTACTTTGAAGAAAAGATTTTATAAGAAATATTTCTAATAAATTTTTCACATTTATATGCACTCTCCAGCTGTAAATGACATGAGAAATAATGCTATTTTTGCTATTAAACTAAAAAGCCAAAAATATGCCTTTTTCCTGATGTTTTTTCTTCTGGGAAGAGAGCAGTGTAGAACATACATAATTTTTCTGTCACTAATCAGTATTGGATAGATACATCTTTGGTAAAAATATAAAGCTTGTTCTAGGCTGCGCTCTACATTTTCTGGAAGAAAAACTGCTTGTTTTATACAAAATATGCTAAAATGGCGGGAAAACGTTATTTTTATGATGTCATATTTCTAAAATAACGGCATTCTTGCAGCAGCTGAAGCAAAAACAAAAAAATATCACTGTATATTTGTACAGGTATTTTATTTCTGGACCAAAGAAATAACAAATGTTTTAACAAAATAAGGACAAAATGATAAGTGATTGTTATGTGACAAATTTAGCACTCTTGACTCCATTTTGGTTTGATGGAAGATGCCTTGATTAAGCAACAGTAATCAAAACATCAAAAAATTAAACTATTAAAGTCAATAATGTGCATCAACAAAATTGTCCAAAAATGTGACCTAGAAATTTATTTTACAGGTTGCACAAATTATTTGGCAACAACACTAAATTCACTAGTTTTATATGATATAGCATTTATGAAATGAATAAATTCTTTGATCATGATTTACATGAATTAAAAAAGTTAAGTATTAAAAAAAAATACCTTTAACTATTCCATATAAAGCTACCAAGTTGTCATTACATGTAAAGGGTGTAAAATAAAAATTCAGTTTTCAAATCTTCTCTGTTTTCTGTATTTATGATATTTCTATAAATGCCTTCCTAAAATTCATTTCAAAACAAATTTGATGAATTGAAAACTATATTCAAAACTTCTTAAAAGTATGCTCTGCATATCATGTGTATACATTTCAGTTTGTAATATATTGTCTCTTCCTAATTTCTCCAAATAAACATCATCTTAGAGAGCAAAGTATAGTTTATAAAACTTGAACCTAATTGAAACATATTTTAGTATTATACATGTAGTGGCACTCAACTAGAATGCCACCTCCTTCAATAACATTAACAACAAAGTATTCTTAATTGCAATTTGTTTTTAAAGAATTGCTTCAAAACAATGTGCTAAAATATACAGAAAAGATGAAGTAACACATTCTTGTTTATAAATGTAGATTATATAGCACAATGTGATATCAGATGATGGAGCAAAGTGGCAAACAGAAACTGGTACAGTGTGGTTAATAATTATATTAAACATGTGTACATTCTGAAATTGGTATGATATAAAATCTAAGTAATACATAATTATCAACATAATGCTTATACAATAGAATAAAAATTAAGATCATAAATATCACTGTTCACATAAAAAGAAAAACATGCAATTACTGACATCAAAATGGAAAGCTAGAAATTTTCTAAAATTATCTTGTTTCTTAATTGACCATGTATACAAATATAAGATAAAATAATTTCAGTTCTACTATTCCTAGTTTCTTGCATAAAAAAGTTTCCAGTTTTGAACACCAGAATTTCCTCTGTCTCTGTTTGGAGTGTTTTCTCTATGAAGTCAACACAGTCATTGTGACAGCACCTCTGGCATTTTTCAGGATAGACACGGCTTCATCGTGCGTGCAGCCCTCGAGGCTCTGTCCATTCACTGAGATAATCTGGTCGCCTCGCTTCAGACTTCCCTCATCTGAAGCAGCTCCCTTAGCGAAGACGTTTTTGACGTAGATAGGAAGATCCCCGTGAGGACTGCCGTGTCCTCCTACTATGGAGAAGCCCAGGCCGTCCGGTCCTTTGTTCAGATGGAGGGTCTTACACTGAGGTGGGGGTCTGTAAAATTCATAACATATGTTATCAGGACTAAATAAATGTTTACAACTTTCATAATGAATTCATGTACAAAATCAATTATTGTGTATGACTATCATTAATAACTTTCAACCTAAATTTGTATTTTAAAATCTAAAGAATTCTCAAAAAAAAAAAAGAGGTTAACTTTTTATGTCTCTTTTTCACATTCATCAAATTTTCTAAAATTTTCCTTCATCCTATGATCATAAATGGTGAATACAAAAATTCATGTTACAGATAAATGCCCAGATCCATAGATAAGTTTTTGTAAACATACCCTTCATCAGGAGCCATGGCTTCTTGGAACACATTGACCTGTGCCATAAGTTCAGCGTACTCCTGTGACATGTCGGTACTGACCTGCCGCGACGTACGACCACTGACGCTTACTCTCGTGTCTTCTCCTAAAATCATCAAACAAATTTACTACATACAACAGACAAGTAAATCAAAAACTGTACTGCTGCAAAGATATGATAATTACCAATCCTATGATAGAGATAATTTCAATACCTGATTTGAATTGCTGAAAGTTCTTTTGGGGGGGGGGGTGGCAGGTTGAGTTTTGTAATGGCCGGTTTGGTGGTCTTGGTTGTGTACTTTTAAAGCAAGCATTGCAGTTTGATGGTTAAGTGTGCAACATCGCCCGACAATTTATTTTAATACTTGTAGTTCAGGGTGTGCCTGTGCCTTGCATAGAGTTTCTATTTGTTGCTGTAATTTTGATGATTTAATTTGCATCATTATTGCATCATGGTTTTGTCATGTATCAGAGATGGTAATGAACTGGGTATGTCACATCTAAATTCTTTTAATGGTTTTGAAAGTTCAGGGATTTTTTACAAATCTTCAAAATATAGGGTATTGAGTGCTTAGGATGTGTCCTGGTCTTGAATTTGATTTTATCTGAACCTTATTTACATCCAAACCTTACCATGTAAAATTGCGAATTTGACTGTTCTCCTAGTTGGCAACACTGAAAGTTGATTGCACAATGAGTACATGTATCAGTTTATCAGAGGCACTATAGATGGAATGGATTCAATACCTTGTATCACCAAATTTGGAATTTTATTTTTGCAGGGAGATTATTAACCCCCATAACCTGCCAATTCAGTTAACTGGTTCCCTTGCATTATGATGCAGAGTTTATGTCTCTAAATTATGATATATAGGGGATTTACTGGTTTCCCAACCTGATGATACATGCAAAAGAATGTTTACTGGTCCTTTATAAACATTTATTGCTATCTTTACATTATGACATAGAGTTTACTGGTTCCCTTACCTTGTGAGACTGCTAGTTTAATGGTTCCGGGTTTCTTCAGTAACTGGACCACCTCATCATGAGACATGCCGTCCAGTTGTACATCGTTAATGCTCAGAATCTTGTCTCCAATCTAAACATACAAGGTATAGTTAGACAGAATTTTCTCAGCAAGATTTCATAAGCTAAATATTTCAACTTATGTGAGAGATTCTATGAGATCTAAATCTGAATGGTACATACTACAAGACACCTGAGGGAAAACCTTGTTATAGAGACACAAAATTACTCAAACAATTTTATTTGTGTTTTCCCAATAGTTCTGCTTTCTTGTCTAATTGAAAAGGCAAAACCTAATAAGCATCTAGCTTTTATAAGATCATCAGGGAAGAATACAAGATATAGTCTTGCAAATTGACACCCCAGACAGTATATTAAGATGTTATGTTTGGTACCTTGAGTTTTCCTGACTTTGCTGCCGGTCCAGCGGGTGACATATTGGCAATGATGACAGCCGAGTCCCCGATAGAGCTACCTATGCCCCCCGCAATACTCAGCCCCAGGGATCCTGTGATGTCATGGTCCAGTTCTACCATGCGGATGTGAGTTGTATCCTCACTGTGACCTGTGTAAAAGAGACCAATCATTGTCAATGGCAAAAAATATTTTAAGTAATGCAGTCGAAGTATTCCTGAAAATAATACTTATTTTATCGATGTAATAAATGGTCAATATTGAGAAAGAATTAGGTGTACCCATAATAGATTTTCAAATCAAAAAAAAAGAATTGTATGTTTCAATGCCATTCAATATTTAAACATTAAAAAAAATAAGACAAAAAAAAAAAATTCGATTTATGAAAAACTTAAATTTATGTACATGATATTATATACCGTTGGATAAAACCATATTTAGTTGTTCTACTTTTGGTTTTATATATATATATATATACAAATACCTCACTACGTAAATAACCTTTTACCAAACATGAATAGCAGTTATTAAAATTTCTAAACTTTTCCCTTAATATATATTATAATTGATTATTCCAATGTTACATTAAATTTAAATTCATTGCGACGTTAAATACTTGATAAAGACTACTGTTAACATTGATGTAAACATTTGACAATAGCTATCTACATGCACAACCACAATCCTCTTTCTTTGGTACACCTGCACTCTTGCATTTCTTAATAACTTAAATTTGTCACTGTGACCTATGAAGCTTGATATGTTACTTACTCCTTTTCGAATAAATTAAAGTGCATTTGTTTTTAAAAAATTACGCAGACAACAAATTAACAATGCCATGCAGACAGAAAAAAATATCAAATGCATTATACAATAACTTGAGAAAATGACAACCTTCTGGAAAAATAACAATACACTGCAATAAAATACAGAGGGAAAATAATAAAGATATAAAATAAGAGGGAAGGTTCAGAAATAGTTGTGTTCATCACATAGTATGAATATCTATATGTATGGCAAAGGTATTGATATCAGAATGTTTTTGTACTGATATATATATTGGTGTATGTTTGTATGTGCATGTGTATATTGGATGTTTATTGGGGGAAATATGATGGGTTATCTTATAGGCTCAAGAATACATTTGTGAGACAAAGGGGGACAAATATATATATATGTTTGTAATCGTTTAAAAGTCAGTCTTAGATACAGCTCATGCAGACTTGAGGCACAGCAGGGCAGATCATGCATACTAAGTCATGCATACCAAGTTTGCATGAGTAGGTCAAACTTACACAAGATAAAAATCCACGGCCACTAAATCCTGGGTTATAACTGGACGTCATTCTGGTCAACTTACGGAATCTTACCAACCAAATTTATACACTAGCAGTAATACCCTTGGTACTATATTTCATTGAGTTATCTTTTGATGGAAAATCTATCCTTAATTTAGCCATTGTTGAAAAAAATTTCAACCTTTTATATCCAACCTCTTGTTAATCAGCAACAAATTTGTATAAAAAAAGGTCTGGAATACTGATTTCATAGTACTGTAGCTAAAAAAAAAGTCTTATAAGAAATTGTCTGTTATAAGTCAAAATACATCATAACTAAAAAGTTGCATTTATAATTTATTCATGATTTATCATAGTCTGTAACAATTTATTCATAATTTGGGTAACAAAATAAACAGGACAAAAATAGGTTCACAACCACAATGTACATATGATGGAAAATGATATTTGTTTTACATTGAATGTCTTTGTTTTCAGGTAGAAAATAGGTTTATAAGAATAGAAAAGTGAACACATTCTTTAAACATATCCTTGAACAAATCAATCTGTTCATAAAAAAGCAGTTTTTATAAATATATTTGTTCACTAAATGCTGTATCTGTTTGTCTTATTAATTGATTTGGCATTCTGCACACCAAAAGGCCCATTGATCACAACACTCACCTGAATCATTTAGACCCTGATGTTCTTCACCACATTTCCCCCTATATATGTATGTAAAATTTTGATAACTTTTTTTGCCCCTCCCCCCTTACATATGTTAGCCAGATGATGCTACTTTATAGCCTTGTCATATCTTTGCTGTTCTTAAGAAAAAAAGGTTATTTTAATCTTTACTATCAATTTAGAATCAACACTTTCTAAGGAAACTTTCCACAAAGGTTTCACTTTTTCTTGACAAGTGGTTCTTGAGCTTTTCCCTTAACTTCAGTGTAAAAATATGATTCTCTATGGTGGCCCCACTTTAACCCAAGGGAAATGATTTGAACAATTTACACTCTACACTACCTCAGAAAGCTTTTCTTTTCTGGTCCAGTGGTTCTTGAAACTTTAAAGATCTCTTAAATATTTATTGCAAAACTATGATTTCCCTATTGTGGCTTCACCCTATCCCTTGCAGAGGATTTTAACAATTTAAAATATACACTACCCTTGGAAGCTTCAACATTAAGTTTCAACATTTCTGGCTCAATTGCTCTTGAGGAGATTTTTTAAATCACTCTATCCTGTTTTAGGTCTAACTTTTTTGATTAACTCTCTATTTAGAACTGGTTTTGACCCTTCATTTAAAATTACAATCTAAAATCATCTTACAGTAGGGTTTTTGCAATCTGTGATTAAAATTGGCCCAGTGGTTGGATGGATGCCAGACAATGGCTGATCAGAAAAGCCCTCTTGAGCTATTCAGCACAGGTGAGCTATAAACTATATCCCATCACCAATTCATTATTATCATTTATGATATGAAGAAAAATCAATACAGAGTTTAACATTATATCATAACTGTAGATAGATTATAATTTCAAAATCATACCTTTTTGTCTTTATAAATAACAATCTTTGAATATTGTTTGATATTTCTTTTATCTGTTGCTATAAATGTACAAAGTGAGTGACTTTTCATGAAAAAGCAAGCCCAAGACCTTCCTACTGATTTCTTCACAAAAATTTCATTCAAAAGGAGTAATCTTTTAAAATCAATCTAAGAAGAGTGTTTATAAAATATAGGAGCTACTTTATTTCTGATGACCATAGATAACCCAGTACTTAGTAGCTTTTAGAGGAAGGGAGACCTGTAGGAATGAAAACAGAAAACATTGGTCAATGAATGGACTGGACAAGGAAAATATACATAGATATACAGGTCAAAATCAGCTAAGTACATAGAGGTCAAAATCAACTGGTCTATATATTTTAGGAAATGCTGGTAACCAACACAGCAAAAAAAAATAAAGGTCATATATGTTAACAACATTGCAAAAATAACACAACCCAAATAAAATTTACTGATTCAGAAAAGGGTCAAATTATCTTTGTGAATTTTCCTTGTTAATAAATGTTTGAAGCCAAAGACAAAATTTATCATTTAAATTATTTGGGTCATTTCTGATAAATAAAGCTATTAATTTTAAAGGGAAAATGGCTATGGGGTATGAGGTGTGAACAAAGACAAAAGCGTAATATGAAAAAGCACGTCTTGATTATTTTAGTGCTATATTTCACACAAAAAGTGAACACTTGAGACATCTAAAAAAAATTAAAAATCCAGGAAAACTTGTAAAACTAAAAGTCCAAGTTCTTTTGTTTGTTTGTTTTTGTTTTGTTTTTTTGCCTAAACCCATTTTTTCTCAAATGTCTACAGCACTTAATTATTGTGAATCAATTTTTCCATTTTTTTTTTTTTTTTTTTTTTTTTTTTTTTTTTTTTTTTTTATTTCTAATGCAAATTTAAAAACAGAAGTGCATGGAGTAAAGCAGGATCAATATAATATTTTAAACACTGGTACAGCAGTTTTAAAAAAAAAATTTGTGATTATAAAAAAAAAAGTCATAAAAAGATGAAAAAGTAATTGATAAAAAAAGTGAGTTTTAAAAAAGTTCAAAACGGTGCTACAGTAAAATTTCATCAAACATTGTCACAAATTGCTTAAAATTGCATAGATATCTAAAAATAAAATGAATTCTATATCATTTTCATGGACTCTATCTCTTACTCTCTACATACATCATATTGAACAAGTGAAATAAGGGAGAGAACTCTATCACTTTTGTATTACCTTTGGAGTGTTTGCCTCCCTTTGATTTATTGCTGACACTGGATTCTGACTTTTTCAGTGCACTACTGGGGTTGGAGTTTTTCCTCGATGATGCGCGGGAACCTGCCTTTAATCTCCCGACTGTTAATGATACTTTGCCCATCAAAGTCTGTGTAATAATTAAGTAATCCATTATTCATTAAATTTGACTTCAAAAGCTTCCAAAACATAATTTTAAGCTTTTATATACAAAGGCTGCTTATTAAAATTCTAATAAAACTGCAATTTTTTAAACAGTTATAAAGTTTTCAATCTAAAACATTGATTAAAGTAATAATTCAATAATAATTAAAGTAAGGCTCAAATAAATCTACATGTACTGTATCTTGCTGTTGACCTACTTTGAGTACAGCTGCTGCATATTCTTGTGTGGCGTTCCTCATGTCTTCTTTGTTGACGGCCAGAATTTGATCCCCCTGCATTAGTCTCCCGTCTGATTCAGCTGTACCACCCCTAACCTGAAATATTTATCAACAGAAGGTCTGAGGATGCAGAAAGGGTGTGCAATGAAATGCTCATTTATTTATGTCTGGTGTAAGTTATTTCACCTGCACGTATACTTGACATCAACTTAATTATGAAAGTATTGTTAATCATATATTAAATTCAAAATCTTAATCTATGGGATCAAAATTAAGAAAAGGAGATTCTAATTCTTTTATTCTATAACCCAATTTTGTCACTTCGATTAAAATTCCATTCTTTGATTCCAAAGAGAAACTTCAAAATAACTTTATTCCCTCCCAATTGAGTTTTCAGTTTCAAAAAGTATTGATTCGCTCTCAATCATTAGAACTTACAATGTCTGATATGTAAACTCCCACATCATTTCTTTTTCCAACAATGCTCAAACCGAGTCCTCGACCTGGCTTCTTCGTAAGTTCTACGGTAAAAATATCGTAAATATCCTCCTCCTTCACCTGAGCATCATCACGGAATACCTTGATCTGAACGTTTGATGGCGTCTGACGTAGAACCTGAATTGCATAATCGTGGGTGGCATCCTTCAGATCCTCATGATTTACCTGAGTACAAGAAAAAAATTACAAATTACCAATGTAGCCTAAAGGTTTTCTTTCTTGAACTTTTAGTTGTGCTAAAATTATATAAGATTCCTTTCATTTACTTCACATATCAAACTATTCTGGCTCCAGCTTTCTTCCTTCTTTTTAGTTATGTAACATCATTTGTAACATTTAAATTTACAGGGAAAAAGGATGTAATTTAAAAAAAATTAAAATTACATAAAACTGTGAAATCACTAATTGGTTCAATTTTTGTTGATTTCAAGGCATGGAGAGACCCATGAATTTAAGAACACCACAAAATTAAATTTCATATGCATTACTATCTAACATTCTCCAACCTCAAAATCAAATCTCAACAAATCAATATTTTTTCTAAAAATCTAAAAAAAATTCACCCCAACATGTGATTTTACACTAACAGGAATTTAAAATGTGATAGATGAAGTGGATCTCTTGTACAGAGACAGATAAGTAGGTCACTGACCTCAAGGACCTGGTCCCCTGCCCACAGCCTGCCATCTCTGGCAGCAGCACCTTCTTCATAAACCTCGTGGACAATAATTGCACCCTGTCAAAATTATAAAGAAGTTAATTTAGAGTTGAAAGTTTCATCTCATAAATCTTAAGGCAGTTTGCTATGCATTTTATTATGCTGTGCTGAATGCTAAAAGAGCATTAAAGATTAAAAACTCTAGAAAATTTTGAGACAACTCCACTGAAATGTCAGTTTAGAACAATTTTATCTTGATAAATATAACAAAAATGTTCCTCAGAAAAATTAGAACTACACAGTACACTTACAAGCAGGGTATCGGCCCCTCCTACGATGCTAAGTCCCAGACCTGTACGTCCCTTTTCGATCTCAATGGTGGTCTCGCGACCTGGAATGATTGGACAAGTTTTGGGGTCGGTGGACTCCTCCTCCCCAGCTTCTGAAGGGTTCGGGTCCGTGGAAGATTCCCCTGAAAAATCAATACAAAAAAATTACGTACTTAAAAAAATTGAAATTTGAACAAGACAAGATGTATTTTTAGCGTTTTATGAGGCTTAGTTGAAGCCATATGTGCCAGAGTGATATAACCCCTCCCCCAGCTAAACAAACCTCAATCTTAATCTTTAATTTTCAGGATACTACCCCAACCCCCCCCCACCCC
>PRKT01000018.1:1532374-1543576 GCA_003671525.1 Saccostrea glomerata | reverse complement strand
CCCCCCCCCACCCCACTCCCAAAAAGAGAACTAAAGCTATAAGGAGTTTTCTTACCTGGAGCAGATTGAAATTGAAAGACATTTTTGGTGCCTGTATCAGGATCCAGATGATTGGCTGTCGAATGTGACAACTTTCTATCTGTGTTATTTTTTCGAACTTTGAGTTTGATTGTTCCTTGCATGTTTCTTAAAATTTCTATTGCCTGAAATTCATAAAGAGTACATAAGTAAACAAAAGCATTGATATTAAATTGGAAAATCTAATTTTGTTAATCATTGAGATCGTCATTTTGAAATAGAATGCATGATTGACTTTTCTGTCAAACATTACTTACCTTATCATAATGAACTCCTGTCAAAGGTTTGTCACCGACTTCCAGGATTTGGTCCCCAACACTAAGCCTTCCATCCTGTACAAAACAGACACACTCACTTACTGATAATAATTCAGTTAGGGATTTTTTTTATCAATAAAAAAGATTTCCATGATTTTCCCCCTCAATTTTTCCAATCATAAAATAGTACGGTAAATTTAATGTATTGACTATTTGGTTCAAATACCTGTGCAACATCCTTCCCCCTCCCTTTTATTTTGTCCATTTACCTAAGCACTAACAATCCTGGGGTTATTTTGTGTACTGAGTTTAGCAGTGATCTCCTCTGAGTCATTAATTTTGTTTAGTAAGCTCAGTAGCAATGGCCACTGGAGTAATTAATTTTGTTTAGTTAGCTCAGCAGCAATGGCCACTGGAGTTATTAATTTAGTCTAGTTACCTGCGCAGCGACGCCCCCCGGGGTGATACTGCGGATGTAGATCCCTGGCTGATTGTCTTTCATGTCTTCCACAATAGCAAACCCCAGGCCTGATGCACCCTGTACAAAATCAAAGAACTCATCAAGTGACGATTCATAAATAAAGAGGGTTTAAAACATCAAAACATAGTTTACTTTCAAATCTGATTTTGGACCAGAGAGGTCTTGTTGAAATTATGTGTTGAATCAAAAGTTACAACACAGAATGACAGGAATTGGGAGAAATTGATCATTCTGGCAGATTAAGAAGTTTTACCCACCTTTTCTAATACAACATCTACTATGAACTCTAAGGAATTAACACTGTTACTCTTCTCTTGATCGTCTGTGTTTGAAACATCCTGTACAAGACCAAAAAAAATTTTGAAGTGAATTTATTGGATCTAATATTATGAATATCAAATTTTTTTGCCAAGAATTCTGAAAACACATCTAAAATATAATTTAAGTTGAGGAATATTTTCCAGCAATATCCATTTAGTAAATAAATTTCAAAAAATTACTGTTTACAATATTCCTATATCAGTATCAAATTTTAAAAATTTCTTTCAAATCTTCAAATTCAGGCTCCGAGATCATGAAACATCTTAAGCTCAAGTCATAATCTTTATTGTATAATAACATGTTGTAGAATTCGAGCAGACCAAACTTAAAATACTTCTTAATATTAATTAATTCTCAAAAGTGTTAAATAAATTCCTCAATCAATGAATTTTTCATAGGTGATTGAAAATTTGACTTCAGTCTAAGTTTGTTTCCATGTTTATTAAAATAAAGGTATTTTCTGATTTTATATGTATATTATCTGCCCTTTTTGTATCCATTTTGATTTTAATTTTCTGTTGTTCTACTCTCAAATAATTTTCTTAAATACAGAGTATGAAATTCTATAACTAAATCTCTAAGGAATAAAAATGATGGGAAGTCACGTTCACTCACCATTATATGCTGTGTCAATTTGTACCTCTTTAATTCTTATTAATATATGCAACATCTGTTTATGTCCCCAGGAGGTATTCATTTAAATCATAGTTTTCCAGTATATGTTACGTTAAATAGATAACATTAAAGTTCTTTTTCAGCCTGATACCTTGCATCAACTGATTTTTCTAATTATATTAATGACACTATGAAAATCTTTTGCATGACTAAGTCATGATTCCATTCCCTAGAAATCTGATTAACTGCAATTTTTCTAATATGTATACATGTCTCTCATCAGGTGTATTATTTAAATTTTTTTATTTAAATGTGCAAGATGCCCTCATATATGGTGGCTGCGTTACCCATAAAAATCTTTAATTAGTCACCAGAGAATGATTAACCAAATTGTCTTTCCCTCATTTCATTGGAGAAAAATAGCAAGACTACAGTGTCTCATTTTGTGACATAATGACTTCTAGGATTTAGACTGACTGTCGTGTGATATGTTGTCGGTCTGCGATTTTCTGCTGTAAATTTTACCTCATGGGAAACTGCTGCTGTCATCTTTACAGGTTTGACTGCCATATGGTCCAAATTGTCGCTTCTCCTACAAAAAGTACAAAACTTATGCTGAACATTTGATTGAAAAGCAGACAATACCAAGATGACATTGCATTCTTTTTTTATGGAATGTTTACTGAAGTATCAGCAGGAAATGTAATCAAGGGGAAGAGAGGAGCCCACATAACGTTTCCGATTACCTAAGAACGTATAAACAAAGGAATATGGGGTTCATTGCTCAATGCAAGACACATGCACTCTGTTAGCTATTAAAAATTCAAGTACAGGATATTTCAAAGCAATGTGGAAAACAACAAATTCATCCAAATAAATATCAAAGAAGTCTTTAATTGTTATGTACCAACATCCTAAATAATTACAGAAGAAAACTTCAATTACATGTGGGAGAAAAATTGACCTTGACCTCAGAGCTCAGGGAAACTTAATTAGCACATGGTTGTTTCCATGTTCATTAAACCAAATACATTTTTTTATTTCTTACTTTTAAATCTAACTTTAAGATAATATAAAAAAATATTAGTTTTTATTAAATTAACTTTATATAACGATTTAACTTTCAAATAATTTTAATTGAAAACTTTTTTCTGATATATATACTCATTTTGACCAAAATTATTTGTAAGAGAGTTTTGCCTTTGTTGAATATACATACCTGAGTAGGACGAATTTGATAATGTTTGTGGATATGCTTTTAATAATGGCAGAGGCATTAAGATGACTGCGGCCATACAGAACTTGACCATTTACCTGTTAAAAAATAAAGTAAAAAGCACTTAATTTCAGTTTTATTGCAAGAAACCAATTTGTTTGTCAGCTCTTTAAACTATTTCAAGATAAAAAACTATGTAGACAAATTTGTTGGTGGAGAGGTTAATAGAATAAATTCATATAGCTAAAATAAAATGTCAAGAAAAAAGAAACATCATTTACTATCCATTAAACGCTAACCCAAGGCAAATGAATTCAGAGGAATTTTAACTGCTGAATCTTTATAGCTGTAGATAAATCACTTTCTCCACTGCTCTTCACTATAGTTTAATATCTTACTTCAAGCAGTTCATCCCCAACTTGAATCCTGCCATCTTTACCAGCAACACTCTCAGGTTGCACCCCTGCAACAAACACACTCATGGTGTTGCGGTCCTTGTTGCCCGCTAAATTGATTCCCAGGCTGCCATTGCCACGGTTCAAATCCACCAGATGGAGTTCTCCATTCAAATCCCCATACTGTCGTTGTATTTTCTCTGAAAAAAAAAATTACGTTGTTATTATAAATGCCAAAGATATTACAGGCAAGATCTTATGAGAGATTGCATGCTTAATAATGAAACCCTGATAAATGACCTTAAAAGGGACCATATTACAATACAACATAGTAACTCCTAATGAAATGATCCTTTTTAAGAGGAATCCTTGTGTCATAGTTATGCAGAATATTCTGTTTTAAGAGCAAATTGTCCTTCATCCTTCAGAAGTGAGCATACTTTTGTACTGATCGAATCATCAATGCACTTAATAACATGCATTAAAGCATAGAGATTTTCTCAAGATTAATTAATCCAATACATGGTGATGTTGATCTGACCATGCCCTTAATTTCAATTTAATAAATAGACAATCTTCAAAACTTACATCAGAGTTTTGTCTTTTCCCCCTGATAACATCCCATTATATTGCTATACTCATTTACAATATTGTATCAACGAACAGCTGATTCATTAATCTAACATAAGCAGTGTGTCTCTTTTTCTTCCAGCATACTTCTTTGTATTAAGTTTATGTATTAAGCCACATGCAACAATAAACAAAACCCTCCTTTTCACCCTTGTTTACAACCTTCTAATCATTAGATTCTGTGTAAACTGGAGACTGTCAGTTGTCAAAACAATCATTTGTCCAGGGAGCATGCAGGATAATGTAAAATGCAGTGCTCTAATGAAGGTCATTACAACTTAACAGATCAGGCTCCAGAAGAAAAACAGGATATAATTTACAACCACAGCTCTTTTACACTGGAAGCCAAACTTCCCTGATGCTAGAGGCAAATCCCCTATCATCACCCTCTATTTATTTGCTATTGAAAACAGCTGGAGCCAAAAAACAGGGGGTAGCCAATAAACAAGGCACCTGGAAATATGGAGGAATGTTTTGCCTCCTGAAATGTTTGTAAATAGGGGGATTGATATTAAAAATCAAAAAACCTTCCCGAAAAATTTGTAGTTGTGCAAGATAAAAGAATCTGATGCTGGGCTGAGAAGACCTGTACATGGCTAGAATAAATGGGATCAATTTTATCCGTGAAATCCCGACTGGAAAATCTAATGAACCCCACTGGTCTATTGATAGCTGGGATAATGATGATACGGGGAACTTTCTCTCCTCTAATTTCTGTTATTTAGTTCTTTTCTGTAAAGACTCTCTCACTGGAGGGAATGTAAAAACAATTAGTAATAAAAACAAACAGTTTGGGATTCCCATTCCAGTCCTGATGTGAATCGAGTTGATGGACCATTATGCCAGACTTATAATGTTCTACAGAGAAACTGACACAGCAGAAAGGATTTTCTGGGAATCTGTGTATTTGCAGTTAATTATCAGGTCAAGGGCCTTTCCTTCACATTTTACTTCATATGATTCCTAATTATACACAGTTCATTGCAGTTTAGAGAGTAAATATGCTAGATATCAATAAAATGGTTTACTACCCTGACGGAATACTTTTATCTACCTTTAAATGCTGTAGCAGAGTTAGCAGATTATAGTCATTCCTAATGCTGCTAGGAATCTGCTAATACATTAGAAATTATTAAACTCAAGTACAGCTCATTCACTTTACAGATGAGCATCACCCATTTACCCAACCCAGAACATTCAGAACATTCAGAACATTCAAACACTTCTTTTTTTACACAGGATTTTCTTTTTTAATTTGACTTAAGAATCCAGACCACATATAAATCACATTTATATATATAACTTCTCCCTTCTTTTTTATCAGAATAAATCAAAGAACCATCAGATATGAAGACACAGAATTTATCCTAAGGATGGCATTCCATCTAGTGCAAAAAGGTCATTCACAGACACATATCAATATCCATTAAGACACCTGACACGAGTCATAAAAGAAGTTTTTTTTTAAAAATGTAATCATAAACCTTGTGAACACCATGCTTCCTCTTCAAACATTAGCACCATGAAGACAGTGTGATGGTTTTGGGAAGGCTGAGATGCCTAGGTCTGTTGGAGGTCTAAGGTTTAAGGTAGAGGAAGAGAACAAAAAGTAATAGCATGTGAATGGAGGATCCATCACGGGGAGGCTATAGAAGATAATGGGGCTTGTTGAAATCCTTCTACATCTCCCGTCACACAGTATTATTCAACCTACGGTTCTGAAGGGGTGACCTTCCAGAAACACTGGGGGGAAAATAGATAGTTGTACAGGTCTCTGTACCTAATGGCTTGTTAAATATGTGCTTTCACTTGCATGAAATAGCCACAAACACAAAAACACAAAACAATGTGTTCAACATAAATACTGTAGACGTACCTTTTTCAGCGGAGTCATAAATCCGCGGAATCTCAATTTCTGTTTAATCCGCGGATTACGCAGATTACACAGATTTTCTAGCCTGTCACTATATGCCTTACATTTATATCAAGTACGCTTGGACAAATTTACGTGGAAAATTTGTGACTGAGTACATAGCGTAAATTAGTACCACGCGGAAAAAAGTACTTCTACAGTAGTTCATTGCATTATGTTCCTACCCATTAACATTCAAAAGCTCATTAGATTTCTGTAAGGACGGATGGACATACAGTTAGACAGACAGACATTGGGTATGTTAACATTTTATAATGTATGGACAATGAGTATGACTGTTAACATGTTATAATGTATCTAATGATGTGTTTATACTGGTAATAAAAAAAAGCAGTTTTACATGGCATCAAATAGTCAGAATTATTTTTAGATGGTCACACTGAATGAAGTCAATAAATCTATGGGAAATCCTATTTGTCAATGAGACATAATCATGGTGCCATTATCATCCACTTATAAAGAATAAATATAATCATGATTATAATCAGACAACATAAAAAAAAGAGAAAAGCATTAACCTGAGAAAAATCTCACCATCATATTTTAAAATAGCATTTCATACATGATTAAGAAATATTAAAGGCAGCAAAACGTCCAAAATGTTTTTAAAATCTTAATCAGTAGCTATGCATTGTACAAGACTGAAACCTATTATACATGGTGAGAGTTACAGGAGCAAATTTAAGTTTTCTGACAGGCCATATTTGTAGAAGACTATGGCAAAATCCCGTGCACGACCATTTTCACAATACGAAACAGCTTCAAAAGAGCTGTAAGCCCTTAAAAACATCTCTTTATTTAACTGGACATTTTTTCAGAAAAACAACAACCTAGAAAATGAGGCTTGTAATCTACTGTAAAGAAATCTAATAAGAATTTCCCTGTTTGTTGAAGACATAGTTGTCAAGTCCTGCCTCTATTGACAACGCCTCCATCGACAGCGCCTCGACTGACAGGGCCTTTCTTAAACCGGAAATGAAATAAAGGACATTTATATCAGAAGACTGAGCAATGGAATAGGCAATGATATACACCTAAATAGTCCTAAAATAAATAATTGTCAATCTTGGTCCAGAGTGATAGTTAAATTCTATAATACTTTTAGAGTAAAATTTCTTTTGATGAATGCAACATTGCTTGCCTGATAACACCAAAACAAGCTTGTGGCAAATTTCCAGGGGTAGACAATTTAACTTTGTTATAAATGTAATTTAGTATATTTGTTTGGTTCACAATTACTTTTTAAACTATGTGGAATGAAAAATACATGTACTTCTGTAATCAAAAATTTTATAGCTTGTTTTAGTGTATGTATCTTTATTTCTCCTTATTTAAAGGGATACTGCATGGAGGATTCAACTGTAATAAATTGTGATTTTTTTTTTGGTTTCAGATGTATCTTATGAGAATTGACACTAAGGTGTCATCTATACACACCGTATGACTTTGACTTGATACCTTGACTCCCCATCAACAAGACGTAAGCCTCACCATACATGCAAACATGCCATCTAATCTCCCCGTAAACTGACAAAGTCATGCCATGCATGTCAATATTACAACAAAATTAATACTCGCAAGCCGTAAGTAATTAACAATCTGCTTACACAGCAATCATATATACACATTATAATACACATACGATGGATGGTTGATTATATACAATTTTAAATTTTTATTCCCTCTTTCACACAAGATTTATAAATGAAGTGAGAACAATTTTCTAACATATCCCCCAAAAAGCCGAGAAGATAAACTCAACAGATCTTAGAAATCCCTCCAACAACATTTGCTCTACTTGACAATTGATTTTTAAGTATGTCTGCCAAGAGAATATTGTCACCCATTGGAGCTAACACAATATAATGATAAAATTGAATTGCCCACCAAGGAGAAAACATTTCAGGATTACGGCAAAGCTGAAAGTTTCAATTTCAATGATTCAAACTCTGCAGTTTTTTATTTTTCTTGTGGCTAACATTCCCACGTACACTTTCTCCAATTTTCAAACATGACTTATCCTACCTTTTCCTACAAAAGAAAGAGCTTTATGATTCTCATGTACGATTCTCATGCACTGTAATCAAATGAAATGCACTTTTAAAACAATTAGCAACTTTCTCGTTAACTTTTTGATTCAGATTTCCCACATTTCTCTTCCGTTTGATTAAATTTCAACCCTCGCATTTATTAATCAACTGAAATGTACTTATATGAGGGTTGATCCAAAAGCAATGTCATAATTGCTATGAAAGCTTCAATATATTATCAACAGTATTTTAGATACTTATATATACCCCTATCTATTTTGACTTTTACTTAAAATTGACATTTATAGTATACTTTAAAAATATCAAGAAAAATACAACAAACATCAGATTCTGTAGATTGCTGCAGTCATAAATGTTCCCGACATTTTAATGACATACTTTTCAGCATTACATTCCAGTTTATCTACAAATCTTTTTAATCCCACACATGCTTCTGTTTACTAATTTTTTATTGCAATTTTGCTTTAAAGCTTCTAGTTTAAGTAGTTTTCTTAAAATCATTTGAAGTTTGAAGTGTACATGAAATAAAAACGTATATGTGAGAGATTTAAACGATTACTGAATGAACTGAAAATGAGTGCATAAAGGAAACATCATTTAGACATCAGCGATAGACAAGACTTTATGTTGTTTCAAAACTTTGAAAGAATTGCATTCATTTGAATGAAATTTTCAGGCAATTTGAAAGTCAAAATTAACATAGAGGTACTGTACTTATATAGATTAGAATATTTTAGTAAACAATTAAGACATTACTTTTGTCGTATACATATAGGAATGTGTGTGAATGACAGTGAAAACCCCAGAACCAAATGCTTACCCTGAAGATGCTGTGTGAATTAATTTGGGCACCAGTAACAATGTTTAAATGTGGAAGCATTGCTTTCCAATAGAATATCTCCTGGTTATTTATAGAACTAGGGGGAAAGTTTTACAGTAATGAAGTATTCACATTTTCCTGGAAAAAGTACTCACACAGTCTCTGGACAAAGCTTCACGTAAATTACCAATTTAAGCTTTGGTACAAATAAGGAAAGCTTAATAGGTTTTAAACCTTTACTTATGTCTTAATACAGAAAATGTTCCCAATTAATTATGCACTTAATTTAGTTGCTAGAAATGAAGTACATTGGTATTAGTACATACAGTAAAAAGAATCTTATTAATACCATTTAGACATCCAGCTGACAGTCAGATAAAATGTTATACCAACACGCTACCCTGAAGATTGTACTGTTATACAGTAAAACTTAAAATCTGACATGCTATTTTTACATTGTTATGTAGAACTTATTGACATGCTAACTTCAGACTACATTTCAGAGTATATTGATATAGTAAACTTCAATTGTATAGTAGAGCTCATTAATTTTTAAAACCTACATGCAAGCTTTTCAATACTCTTACTGATTTTTATACTGATCAAGTCACATGCAAGCTTTATATTTCATAGTGAATCTTCTTAATTTTTTATCGTTTTGATTTCTAACTGAGTCCATGTAAGGTTTATATTTCATAGTGATTCTTCTTATTTTACTGAATTTACACTGAGTCACATGTATGTAAGATTTATATTGTGAATCTTACTGTTTTTTATACTGAGTCACATGCAAGCTTTATGTTGCACAGTGGGTAGATTTCACTGATTTTTATACTGAGTCACACTCATTTTTCCAATGAGTCACATGCAGGCTTTATATAGTATAGTGGATTTTACCTAGTTTTATACAGAGTCAATACAAGCTTTATTTGTATTGTGGATCAAGTTTAACTGATTTTTATACTGTGTTACGTCATGCAAGCTATTCCATAGTTAATGTTACTGATTTTATACTGAGTCACATGGAGGCTTTACAATATTGTACTGTAGAACTCACAGATTTTTACACCGAGTCACGAGCAAGCTTTTAATTGCATAGTTAAGATCTTACTGATCTGATACTGAGTCACAAGCAAATTTATAATAGTGTAGTGTAGAACTCACTGATTTATACCTTGAGTCACATGCAATCTTTGCAATATCATACAGCGGATCTTGCTGTATTTCATTCTAGCTGTATGACTCTGTACAGTAGATTTCATTACTTTTTTTATAATGATGTGCTAGCTTCACAACACTGTAAAACTTACCAGCTGGTGTTTCATTTATGTGAAGATTCATTGGAAACACAGTTAATCTGGTTACAAATCCTCTCCTTTCACTGACAGAATTCTGTCATCTCCTAAGGACACGTTGTTTGTTTAGAAACAATATCATATTATTCAGCTCATTTTCTTACGCTGCCCCAACGTCCCACCACAGATTGCTTGATGTTACTCCGATTGTCTTTACCAGGAGATGCTCTGGGGCCAACATAAACTGAATTATCGAAATTCTATCTGATTGTTCATATATATTCAAATTTCATATTTGGTTGGCTCTATTGAGCATGGTGATGGAGTTGCATTTGCATCATTTCCATATGGACTAGAGCTGATCACATTTAGTATTGGGCTTTGTGATCCTGATTACCGACCACTCTTCACATGCTATTTACTATTGATTTCTATGTACAACCTACATTCTATTCCCGGTCCCCCTTATGTCAACAAGTCCTCTCACGCTGTCAATCCAATGGAGACTGACATTTGTTTTAAATTGAAAATGAACTCAAATCAATTGAACATACGCTCTACCATCAATCCAGTCCCTTTCTCTGAGGAAAATGTCACATACACTCTCAGGCCATTTACAGAAAAAAAAATAATAGTTGAGATTTATCTTTCTCCCCTGTGTATAATCCAAGTTTTTAAATGTTTCCAGTGAAATCCAGGTTACAGAGATTTATATACATCAATTTCCAAGTCTAATTTCCATTTGATGTCTGCTCTTATTTGATTACTATACAGCATGGTACTGAATTTTGATGCCAGTCTGCGAATAACAAGAAAATCCTGACTTAATCTAACCCCCGTTGCCTTTTTATGAGGATAATATTTCTATGCTGTTATATCACTTTATGATCTCTCAGAAATTTGTCCAACTGGGCATAAAATTGTCATATAGTCCAATAAAGAGTCCCACTAGAACCGAATCAGACTCCCTCAATTTATCATAATCCATAAAATGATCAGGCGTCGCACAACCCAGCGCTAATTCTCCAAGTTCTCCAGGAATTTCTTTTTCCCTGCAGAAAATTCTGTTAAAGAGCCAGTCAGTTATGAAACCTCAGATACAATATCACA
>PRKT01000018.1:1442679-1529434 GCA_003671525.1 Saccostrea glomerata | reverse complement strand
GATTTTTTTCTGCCTTCCATGTCTTCCACAATCAGACCTGGACATGATTTTTTTCTGCCTTCAATGTCTTCTACAATCAGACCTGGACATGATTTTTTTCTGCCTTCCATGTCTTCCACAATCAGACCTGGACATGATTTTTTTCTGCCTTCCATGTCTTCTACAATCAGGCCTAGGCATGACTTCTTTCTGCCTTCCATGTTTTCTACAATCAGGCCTATACATGATTATTATGCATTCAATGTCTGCTGAGATCAGCCCAGGTATGGTTTACGTTCTTACCCTAGACAAGGTCTTTTTAAAGGGATAAGTCCAGAATATTAAGTTGTACGTCATTTAAATATACTGATTGTTTAGCATTTCTATAATCCTCCCCAATTTTTTAAAATCTTTAAACCTTTGTTGAATGTTCAAAAACAGACACACTAACAGATGGACAACAGGCAAAAGATGCAAACTTTACTGGAACAGCCTATATGAAGCAGAGCTAAACACATGTAATTACTTCTTAGCTGTTTATACTGCTCAGAACCACTATAAACCATTAAGTGGCCATACAATATACCATTTCCCCACAATATTTCTAGGTTTGTAAACAAAAGCTCTATGCTACAGCAAGGTTTAGCCTCAAACACCAGACATCTGTCAGCATTGAAAATCAGCCCGAAGTTTCTATCATGCAGCATTAATTTTTATTCCTGCTTCATTTTCTATTTTACTTGGGACTTCACATTGGCTTATTGATTTTAAATTCATCCACATTTATGCCAGAGCCTGTATTACAAGTTAAAGTATATTTTAAAATTTGAATCAAATTGCAAATCGTCCTCATCTCAGATTGGCACAACAATCATTGCAAATGCAAGATGAATATTTTAATATGTTGGCCAATTTTTTTCTTGCATATTGTAAGATAATTTCATGCACTAGTAATCCAACACTGTATTTTATCATATTTTTATCTTTTTTGAACATTGACTAATAAAGCTATGTAACATTTGGTTAAAAGTTTGCCTGCTGTTGCAATATTACAAACATTTTATGACAGAAAAAATGACAACTTAACTATAGAAAATTTACTACATAAATTCTGTAATAATCCTATAAAATTATGTAACATACTTTATTTCAAGATCGGTGACTTATACTACATGTAACTAAATTCAGCTTTGTTATGTTTGTTATGGAATTGTATGCATCTTGTTCTAATATGTTTCACTGTGTGTGTTGGGGTCGGGGTGGGGGTTAAAATTCAGCTTTGTTATTGATAATGATTGATTGACCTTGAAAATTTTAACATGGCAGATATGGGATTCTCTATAAAGTAATTTTCCTGTTTGACTTTCAAAAGATCCAAATTCCTGGTATTTGAAGCCTTAAGTATATAATCTAGAAGTTGAGAACATCCTTTATTGTTAATTATATAATATAATGTGCTCTCTTTTTAATAGGCCATCCTAATGCCGATTCTGCCAGGTCCAAATAAAACGCGCAAAGAGTGAAAAATATAGAAGGTTTGTGTGGGTTCCAGGATTTTAAAATCCTTGCATTTTAAAAACTTGCATCTGCTACATCAACATCAATGCTAAAAATGATTTTCCATCATTTTAGTTTTTAAATCATTTTGTAACTGGTGTTTTGTTTTTTTTTTGTTAACAAGAGAATTTTATTACAAAACATAATTTTTTATACAAGTCCATAAAATTCAATTTTCAAGAAGACATTGGAAGAAAATTGCTTTTTAAAAGCTCTGATTTCATTTCCTGCTGTAATTTCCTTTAAATTCTAAACTATTGGATGACTTTGAGCATCAGAATTTTTAAAGTGTCAAATTATTTAAATGAAAATGTTTCAATTCAGCACCTGACATTAAAAAAAAAGTTGCAAAATAGCATGCCCTTCTCATTTGCTATTAGAGAATGAACATAAAGTTGCAAGCAAATTCTTAATGTATGGGTTCTCTAGCTCACTATCAAGAATTCAAGTGATATTCTCTAAGGACTGTAAATTAATATTGATTTCTTTATGAGGCATTATTAGCCAATGTCCTGAATTTAATCTTTCTCTCTTTCATTGCGTTAAACATGCTTAAAGGGAGGCAACTCCTTGAGAACACAACAATTCACAACAGTTATCAAACAAAGGGATAAATATGCTTTCATTTCATGTATCTATGAAGATGTAAAAGTTATCCCTTTTGGTGAAGCAAATAATTCCCTACAAACAAATCATAACTTTTCTTCATCTCTTAACTACAAGAGAGACCTGTTAGTGGAAGTTGATGAAGACTTACTTTTGGTGTAACCAAATTCATCTTCCTCTTCACTGTCATTGTGGTCTTTAGTCAAGTTTGCCACAGACTCCAGTAAAGGTAACTCTACTGTCTGAAAAATCATTATAATTTTCTGATTCAAAAATTCTTTCAGAACTTACAGGGAAATAGCCAATTAAAATAAATTAAACTTGAGTTAGTGTACACAATGATTCAATTTGGCATTCAAAATAAGGGTGTTGAGATCATGAAGACTGAATATTTCACTGGAGATTACTATAATCTTTCTATACATCATAAAACCCCTAAAATTACTTCTTGTTAATATTAAAAACTGATATTTGTGAAAATTTATAAATTTGTGTCTCACTAAAAATTACTAGATTAGTATTGTCTACCACTATTTGATTTACTACATATTGTCAACACATGGAATAATTTCTACCATGAAACAGTCTTTATGACAGCATATTTTACTAATAAATGATCTAGTAGAACAATGTACCTGATATGTTTGCCCTGCTGCTAAAGAAGCTTCATCATAAGAATGTACCGACTTTGTATCATTCTCCAAGTCCCTTGGCTGTAAAAATTTGTACAGCGACATCAATACATATAAAAATTAGATATGTTAAAACTTATATAACTGCTAAAACAATTCACTGGTGTTCTTGAAAATCTGTATATGAAAAATACTAGGAATATACTCAATTAATTCATTTTTTTTTATCTGCATGTACTTACACAGGCCGGATCACACAGGCTCTGCACTATAAATTTAACAGGAGACTTGGCATGACGAATGATGTCCACTGCTTGATCATGTGCAGCATTTCTTAAATCCTTTCCATCCACCTACAATTTAAATCAAATATATAAACACCAGAGTCATCAAGGCATCTAAGACCCATTAAACGTAATAAGCTTCATAAATTCACTCTGCATTATATTTTTCATTTTTTTATTGGACAAGTCAATCTCCAAAACAACTTCTCTGATCAGACGTTTTTTATTGGGGTGTTTTTTTTTTTATCATAATAGAAGAATGTGAACATGGTAAAAAATCCATTAAATTCATTATATCTTTACAAACTAAAAAGTTTGAAGACTGAAAATTACGAAGTTTAAAAAGCAAAGTGGTAGACGCTGACAACTACAAGGCACCTGCTATTTGGTGCAGTTCATTGCAGTGTGAAAATATTTGTAATGTTATGAACACTAGAGCAGACTGACCTCCAGGATTCTGTCCCCTGTTTTCAGCGTCCCGTTCTGACCCGCTGGACTGTCCTCTAGGACATGTTTGATGAAGATTCCTGAGATTATCTGTTCTGTCTGAACATTGAACATGTCCACTCTACCTCCTAAAAATAAAACACCAAAAAAAGTTAATTAAGCTGTAACTCTTTCATCATTATTGTAAGAATTTCTATAGTAATACATGACAACCACCTACCCACTATGCTGATTCCTAGACTTTTGCCTGGTTCTCTCTCCAGCTCTACAGTCCGCGGGGGACCCCACGTCTGATTTCCTGTGGCCGGGGATCCATCAGAGGTTAGGGACTTTACCCTGGGGGACACAGTCTCTGATGTCCTTTGTTGTGGGGTGCTCTTTAGGGGGGACCTCTCGGGGGAAGATTCAGGTTTCAAGTTCCTGGGTGAGGCCAGGGGGGAAAGATTGGAACTGTAATATTAATTAAAATTGTGTGTTAAAATGAAATACAGAATCATCTTTTCTTGACTAAACATGTCTCCTACAAATTATCTGTATAATACCATGTTGTACTCTGAAAATTCTTTTAATGTGAACATTCGACAGACTAACATGTCATCCTTTTGAATCTGTTCTTTGATTTCAATTTTACTCATTTTAGATAAAATAATCATCAGGGTTCTCCATGAGCTGTTTTACTGTGTTGCTCCCGACACAGTAAAATTTTCTCCGACACAGTAACGATTCAAATTTTATGCGTGCGACACAGTAAAATTTTGCCGACACAGTAAGATCTGTGATAATCAGAAAATCAAAACACACAAATTCTATGTAATTGAAACTTTAATCAAACAAACCTACCGTCTTCAATTATAACAGGTAGAGCACTTAATTAGGGCTTAACCTTGCATAATCAATTATCTCTTAGACCCTCGCCGGACTTTACGCATGAAGGAACAAAGACAAATAATTTGTTTTCACACTTCTATGTAACTTGGCAGTTGCATTAAAAATACATGATTGTACTATTTTTTAAACAGTATGTCTTTTCTATAGATCCGAGGCTCTAGAATTATGTTGGCACTGCGGTAAGTGACAAAGTCAAACATAACTATTATAATCATCGTACCGGAATCATTTAATTGATGTAAATAAATTGTTTTAATTTTTCAAGGAGCTCATGGAAGTATTTAACTATTATGAAGTTTCTTCTTTTTTTTTTTTTTTTATTCGATAATAATTCTATTTGATCAAGGAAACTGACAAAAATCACGGCAAATTTACTTTCAAAATGGTGAATAGTTCGACCGTATCTTCCAGAATTTCCTCTGTTTTTCAGTACATGTGTTTTTACTTTTTATCAATATGTACGACCATACTATTTGTGTAACGAATTAGTAAATTTTAAAAGAAATGTGTGATGTATTCTTTTGTAATTATAATGAATTATGATTCAGTTGCGAATTTGATCGCGAAAATGCCGCGAAATTTTAGTGCTTCGCGTAAACTCTGCAACACAGTAAAATTTCAAATGATGGAGAACCCTGATCATGTTACAAATATGGGTTTGTCTGTGTTTATTTCTTTCTAAAAATTCTTTTAAACATGTTAATTGACATGAAGTGAGGTGAAAATCTACATTTTTTTCACTCTGGTGCCAATGAACTACAGCAAATGCAACCAAAGAAAGTGATTCAATTATATATTGCTTCAGTAAATTACTTTTTCAATTAATATACATTCAGAAAGGTTATTTACCAGTACATTGTATCTAAAAAAAATCTTGATAAAGGTGTTTTGAAAAAAGTAGAAAAGAAAGGATTTTTTCACCTTGAAATGTGATGAAATATTTGATATATGTAAATGTTGGGTATTACAGATAGGAAATACAACATGAAAATTATATTTCAAGAGAAAAATCTTTAAAGGGCATCATGTTTAAGATACAAGTGGTAAAAAGAATAAAATGATTGTAAAAGAAGATGATTTTAAAACTGAAACTGTGCAGAAATGAATCGGGGAAGTTTTGATAATTATATACATATTGGAATAAAAACACCCAGCCATTTCTAAATCTTACCGATAATGTTTCGGAAATATCCTTTTGTGAGCATCAAATATAAAGAATCATGATATGAAAAAAATCTTTAACACCATGCTTAACCCACAACCCTGAATATCCATGGCAAATGTTTGCAATACATGACTTTAAGAAGCACTACAAAGGTTGATATTGATCACTTACTTAGGGGAGGGCATCATGGAGGGGTGAGGGGGTGTGGGGGGTTTGTTTACAGCAGTTTCCTGGTAGGCAGCAGCATCTTCTTTAGGAATGTACGCCACACTAAAATCAGTACAAAATCACATAATTATGTTTCTCTTTTTAAGTCCCTAATTTATTTTTTTTAACAATGGCTCACAACTATCAATGGTATGGAAGTGGTTAGGTAGGAAAAATAATTATCCGCCAGCCACTACTTTAATAACTTATCTGAAATTATGAGGCGGCCGCTGGATAAAATATTCTTTTTTCCAACTGGCACCTACAATCTAATAGTTATCCAAGTGTTGCAGAGAAAACAACTTTTTTCCCAACCACATTATAAGTTCTAATTTCTCTTATGTACTCCAATGTAAAATTTTGAGCTTTTTAAAAAACAAACCACTTGATCCAAGGGACAAAGATGTGGACAGACTAAAAAAATCTTGAATATAAATGTTTTACAATTTTTATCCTCACATTTTTTGAGGGGACAGTGTCTTCAAATTTTGTGATGGTCAAAAACAGATAGCAAGTAATCACCTGTGTGATTCAAGTGATCTTGATATATAATCATCAAAAAGCACACTTCTTTTCAATCTGTGAAATATCCTCCTGACCCCCATACCTGATATCTAGTCCCTGTAGTGAGGCTCGTCTGATGATGGCCCGTGCCTGAGCATTTGTGATCCTCCTCATGCTTTCATTGTTGACCGACACAATATAGTCCCCTTCCTTTACTCTGCCATCCTTACTGACTGCACCTGAGTTGTTTAGGGACTTCACCATACAGCCATTAGCACCTTTATCCACTGCTTCAACAGTCAGACCTAAAAATAGTTCTACTTCTCAATGTCAAGGTCAAGAGATTCCTTTTTCAACTAAAGATGCATTTTTTTTTCAAAATAAACCATTTATATGTATTTAGATCAAATATAAATGCTCAAAAGAATTAAGGATTCTTTTCACCAATCAACAAAGATCCAGTTGCATTAAATTGCACAGCATACCAGTATTCACTTTTAAATTTCTTATTAATTCATAATTCAGCAAAAAAAATTAGGACAAGTCACAACAATCTATAAACTTTGAGTAAGACAGGACCTACCCAGAGGGTCTCTAGCCTTTTTGATTTTGATGACCTTCTCCAGTGACACAGGAAGTGAATCTGCTCCTCCGGACAATGTGCGGGCTAGGCGTGGTGAAGACAGCGGTGACAAGGAGGGAGGTGTGATATGATTGGCTGTATTTATAATGGATGGTGAGTGAGAGTTTGTAAGGTCACTTGTGATTGGTTGATCTGATGAGGATGACTGTTGGCTGTCCACACTGTTTGTTTTTTGATGCCTGGTCTGGTATGGAAGAAAAAGAAAACATTATGCAAATAAACTTGTCATTATACCACAAAATGTATGGTTCGTGCCTGAAATGATCACATATACTTCATTTTTTTTCTTTTCAGAAAGCTATGAAGCATTTTAAAAAAATTACAAAGTTTTCAATTTTTATCATTTTGTCAACATTTATTGTTATCCATCTCTGAAAAATTACATAAAAAACAGTATGAAGGAAATTAACATATACTTTTGCCTTGCTATTCATGCCTTGCATTAATCCTCATTACCCACATACCATCAATATGTTGCATATGGTTCATATTTTACATGTGCGTCAATATTTACACAATATATTAATGTCTACCAGATTCTTTGCAAAATTCATAAAATAAAGTAGAACAGTTTAAGAGAATATATACATGGAGCATGCTGGCATGAATGCAGTATATATTTTTAGGAGAGATTTATTCAATAGATATCATTACATGCCTTATTCTATTTATCATATTTTTTAAGTACAATATTGGGGTGGGTACTGATCATGCTTTATATAATACCTAATTTTTCATAACAATTTATAGTTATATAACATTTAGTAGAAATTTATGATCTACTACATGTAAATAAATGCTGCATATCAATAAAAAATATTTATATTTTATGAAAAATACATAAAATACCATAGTACATAATTTACCAAGATAATATTTTTAGTACATCTTTTCCTTTATATTTGTGATGTAAGTTGGAGTATTGTTCTCTGTATTCTTGCGAAAAGCGTTAAAAATAGAAATGCGAGCCATAGTGATTCATATATCACATGCAAGTCTTACATCAAGGTCTGTCAATTTGTTAATGCAACTTACCCTTACTCGTTTGGGATTAATTATCTATATATTATCAAAGCAGAGTTATTCAGATATGAAGAAGGACTCTGAAACCTCAGTGCATTTGACCTTACATTCAGTTTAGCAGTATACTTTTAAGCAGCATGTATATAAGATTAGAAACCATTTTGAATGTGAATGCATGAACATTTTGAGAATATGAAATGAGATCATTCAGAATTTTTATACGGGAAATATATTTGACATAAATTACAGTTCTTTAAAGCCATTTAAGGCAATAGCTGATCTGACACAAGGAAAAAGCTTTCAATGATCTGTTTTCTACTTATTTATATCATAGATATACTGTATACAGGGTTATTTTGGCCCCATGTTATTTTCGCCCTTTCACACTTGCAAACAATTTGCCCAGTTTTAAGTTCACCCTGTCATACTTTTTTTAAAGAAATTATACTGTATTCTTTGAATTTGTCCCATTTTGAATTCGCCCAAATGAGGGTAGAGCGAAAGGGGCAAAAATAAAACGGGGGCAAACATTTCCGTGTATACAGTATATTAAATAATTCTTCAAGAAATTTAGACTTTGAAGGAAACTTTGAAAAAAAAAGTGTGGCAACGTTAACTACTGAAGAATTGAAGGGCTTGGATTTAATGACTAACCTTAATGCTTAGCTCCTCCTCAGTGTGGTGAAGTTTTTCATCCAGAGCCGGGGGTAAGGAAACTGGAAGCGGGGGTGGGGGTGTGTCCTAAAATATACCAAGAACTCTATGGATAAAAACTGCATTAGTCACATGTTTTACAGAGCTAAGAATTATTTGCTTGGTAAACATTTTACTTAGAATATGCCAAATTTTAATCTATATTGGATTTCACAAAATAAAGAATCTTCATCATTTAAATTTCTTTTAGAAAAAAAATTAAAATCAATGTAAACATGTAGGATACATTTACAAAGTGATCAGATGAGACACTGTACAATTAATGTTAATGAAATTATATTAAGCTAAGTTCTTCACAGTACTTTTATAATGTATACAAATAAAGTCACTGAAATTTAGATATTTGATTATAGACACAGTACTTTTATCTAAATTTTTCATGCTAAAAGTTGCACTGATGTATAAGTAAAGAAAAACAATGCAAAAACTTCATTCAGATCTGCTGCCTGAATCATGGTGTACGTAGTATTAGTTTTAGTTCCTGTCACCAGTGTAAAATACATTAATGGTATAAGGCATTTAATCAATATGCATGCAAATAATTGATCAACATTCATTATATAGATCAAGGACTTTAAAACAACAGTATTAATGCTGATATGGAGGTCTGAATCTTTGAGATGGGATGCATATTTGAAATTACTGATTTTTTAGTACATGTATTTCAATTACATGGATTAAGTCTTAATTCCTTACAAACTACTTTTCAGAAATACATGTAGATCCATCTAAAAAGCAATGAATTCAAACAAAGCAATGTTAAATTAAAACTATATGTTTCAGAATATATTTCTTTTAAAGGAGTGTTATCTACTTTTAATCTTTTCTACTCCATTATGTTTAGACTTTAAAATTATGTGTTTACTATGGTGAAAACTACAACTTAAGAAAAATACCACTTCCATATTTCATAGAAAAATTCTGCCCCCAATTTTGTAAATAACATTGTAATCAAAATACGAATATCCAGGTAATAAATAGACTGATAAAGATTAATGCAGCTTTTCATTCGAAATACACCTTTAAAAAATATCTTCTAATCTTATTTTTGAAACAAAATCAAATGGTCTCTACTTCACTTCATAAAGCAGAATTTTTCAATGGCAAAATAAAATTAGTTAGTTTTATTTGTGCTGACCAGGTGCATATATTACTGGTACATGTATTAGGCAAGGGAGATAATCCGCTTTGTTAGTCAGGGGTTACCTTGCTTGCTGGCTTAACAACAATCTGTTGCACTTTTGGCGACACTACTTTAGGCTTAGGAGGAATTGGGGGAGGGGTCCTTTTAGGGGTCGACCCTCCCTTTTCACTCCTGGGCGACTGTCAGAAATTAACCACACGCAGGGATTAGAGCAACACAACACAATGGACACAGATTAATCATGGTAAGGAGAACAAATTTCAGGCCAAAACCACGACAACACTTGTTTTCATTTCATGCACATGGTAAGCTAAGTCTTGTTACACTTTTTAAAAATACTTCTAAAAAATTTCTCCCAAAGCATTATTTTAGTTTTGAAATGACACATAGATTAACACAATTAATTCACAGAAAAAATGAGAAAAAAGGGAAAGAACTACAAATAATCTTTTTTTTCATATTAACAAAATGGATTGCATCACTATTTTTTACTGTTCTATGTAAGGGATATTTCAACAACAAATTTACAAAACCATTTCTATTTTCAAAAAAAAAAAGCTAAAATTTAGAATTTTGCAAGAGAATATTTATGCCAAAAGCTCAAAATCAATAAAAATCATTGAGCAATAATCAAAACAGTACAGAACTACACACAGGGCTTAAAAAACTATTTTTAAACATGCAGGTGGATCAAAGAATGCAAAACTAGTACCTCTTCAAAATCAGATGGTGCATCAGGAGGGGTGTGGTTAAGGATTTGCTCAGTTTCTATAAATAGTTCTTCCTGCGACTCAGATCTGGGAGGCACAGGGGGTGCTTCTGCTGGGAGGTCAAGGTCACTCATGTTGAAAAAATCAGGCTGAGGATCCCCCGAAATGGCCTCTTCGTAGGTCGGCAGAGCAAATGTAGTGTTCTCATAATCTGCTGGAGATTCCGACCTGGGGCTCTCAAGGGGAGATTTACCTTCAGCTGGTATTTTTTCCTGAGTAAGGCTAAGCAGATTCTCTTGGGGCATGTTGTTGACATAGTCCTGTAAAACAGACGTAGACCGAGGCTGGGGAACGGGGAATTTTTTCTGCACCGTGTCCTTCTGGATGTTACTGTTTTTGATTTCCAGCAACACCTGCGAATTTTCATAGGAAACATTAGATCCTGTGGAATCCTTCTTGCGCCGGTCAAGACTCCTTCGAGGGGAGGTAATTGGCTTGTTCTTTCTAGGAGAAGTTATCTCCTCATCACTCTCGTAAAAGCTGTCATTTTGCTTGTGGGCAACATTCTCAGCGGAGGAGTATTGTTCAGTGAATTTTCGTTGTACTTTTTCTGGAGAGGTGGTGAACTGAGAGGGAGGGGATGGAAGGAAGCTGGGCTCTGTGTAACCCACACTGGGGAAGGGAAGGGTGGAATGCTGTCAAGGGAAGGGAAATAACTCTTGGTTAAACAATCCCAAGCAGATTATAAAACAATAGATCAAATGGTTTGGCACTAAGAATTTTGTACTATATTTTTTTTTTCTTCATACAAGGGTCTTTAAAAAATTTCACTGAGACTTACTTTTATGACTCATTAATAAAACAACTTAATTCATAAATCGGATAAAAAGTACCATCAAGTTACAAAGACCAAACTCAAGTGATCTACACTGAAAAGATTAAATAGCATTATTAGATAAAACAGGCTTTCTCAAGCATTTTTTTTTGCAAACAGACAATTTAATTATTTGGCACATTTACATCAAAATTCCTCTGTTACCTGTAGTTCAGCCTGTTGGTGAGCCTCACTGCCCCCCAGAGGCAAAGCTTTCTTGACCCCAATCCTAACGATCCCCTTTGGTGCCCCCTTCAGGGCGTCAACCGCCTCATCAAGGCTGGCGTTCTCCAGCATTTCATCGTTGACAAAAATAAGTCGATCTCCGGGAAGGAGACGTCCGTCCACTTGGGCCACTCCCCCCGGGACCAAACTCTTGATTACTATCACAGTCTTGCTAACGTTTTCTGGGTCCTGTAATATAATACAATTATAATTTAATAGAAGAATTTTTGTTATTTCTATTAGAGAGTAGTCTTTCTTTTCTCAAATCTGACATCTTTGTGATACATTTCAATGAAATGCAAGGTATATCATAGTCTTAACAGAACAATATTTATAAGGTCAATGCAATGTTAAACAGTCAATAGTTTTATCATTAATGTGATTAAATACACTGTAAATTACAGTAAAACATGGTTAGAGCAAAAATTAATTCTAACACAGTGGATTTCCATTTCCCTTTGTTTTAAAATGTATTATGAGCTTATAGCACATAACAATTTACATTTATTACAAATTGAAATTGTTTGTCCATGGCAATTCACTTTAAGTGTGTTTTACTGTACCACATTTGAGCATAGTGAAATTTAAAATAAAAGATAAAACGTCTGTTACAAATACCTTGTAGTCCAGGATACTGAACCCTAGACCTTTATCCCCTTTACAGAGTTCTATCACAACTGGCTCTATGCTCCACATTTTAAAGTTCGTCAGTTCCTCTAGTGACCGAGATTTGTTCTTCATCAGCTGCTGGAGAACACTGTCGTCCGTCGAGGCCAGAGTATTCTCGGACTTTGCTTTCACAAGTCTCTCTGTGATTGGTGAGACCTCGTTAACACCTGAATAGTTTGATTGGAGGTACGAGTTATAACCGTTCTCTAATTTCTCCTGGTCGGTGTAGTTTTCGGTCTCTTTATGGCGAGCACACACGAGACGTACGTGTTGAGGAAGCTCTTTGAGGATTCCCACCACCTCCTTGTGGTTCAGACCCAGTAGTCTTCTGCCATTTACCTTTCAAGAAAAACTCAAACATTACAAATCAAGTTTCTACAATGACTAAGACTTTGAGAATTTAAAAAGACATATTACCTGTTAATGACTTGATAACCATTACGATTGAAGAGTATTAAAAGACATAGAGTACATGTCTTGAAGGATCACCAGTGACATTCTTACAAGAAACTTAAAAGTTTTTGAAACTTTTAAATTTCAATCATTAAAATTAAAGCTGCATGACAACTACTGCATGATAAGTTACTGAATATTTTTAACTTCAAACTATTACAATTAAACACAAAGAACCTGCATGACAAATAGTGTATGGTAACTTAGACAGACCTCTAGCAGTTCGTCACCACTCTTGAGGTGGCCATTGATGCCCACTGGACCGTCACTGAGGATGAAGCGGATGTAGTGGTGGGGGCGAACTTCCACCCCCTTCTCCACATCAACTGTCCCCTCCAAACTGATACCCAGGCCTCCCCCCTCACGAAACTTAGACAGCTGGGCCACCTGAAACCATTATACACAATGATTAGTTACATGCAATGTTTAATAGGTGAGCTAAAAAGGTACAATATTATCCCTCACCTAAACAAGAAATTTTGAAAAATATCATGATGCCAAATTAGCAAACTACATCACATTAAAGCAAAATTGTTATGTTTTACATAATAAATTCAAACTGCTTCCTTTTTATAATAATAATTTTATTTTAAATGGACTGACCTGTTTTCTTATACAATACTTACCACCACTTCAAATTCGCTGCCAACTATTGGTTCCCAGCATGCTTTGATGGCTTCTTCTACATCCGGGGACAAATCACCAGCTAAAAATAGATATATCAGACTAATCATTTATCTTAACTCTTTTATCAAAAATTTAACAGATTCATGATGTGATGACAAACTTTCAATTTCATGGCAGATGAAGCATCAACTATTTGTAGTAGAGAAAACATGTTAATCTTTCAATCCACTTCTTTATATATCTCATTTTATGCAAATTTCTGCACACTATATTATATGATATCTAATAATTTTGGGTTACATGCAAGCCAAGGGACACAATATTGGTTCATACTGAAGTTTTAGCATACTTTTGTTATTAATTTCACTTGAAAGCAAAGTATCACCAGCACCACATTCAACAGTCTCAGAAAATCCAACCAGTAAGGGATATTCAAAAATATTTGTGAAAGAATTTTTAATGTTTTAAATTAATGTAATTAAACAATCAAATGTTATTAAAGAAAATTATTCTGTCTATATATTTTTTATTTTACTACACAGTAATAATGAAATAAAAAGACAGAATTTAAAAATTAGGGCAAAAAAATCAGGATACCTGACTCAGCATAAATATCAATTAGACCTTAACATCCTATAGAAAATGACAGCTTTGAGTATGGGAAATAAAAGAGTATATTAGCCTTTTTAGTTCATGGTAGGTTCAACAGATAAAAAGACTTTCTATGTCAACTTCAAAGCTAACCCTTTAACAGGCTTTTTCCTATCACAGAAAACTCAAAACACTTTCAGTTTCTTTGAACTCGGTATGATAAAGAGACATTTTCTCTGTTCTTTACTAGACATTTAGGTTTATTGATCAGCTTTATTGTTCTTCAGCAATCAATTGTTAATCCACTTCAATGTCTGATTAATTTTCCCAGGGAAAAAATAAAATTTTTAGATTTTCTAATCTCAGACTGACATCTCCTTGAGAAGTAATTGAGCCAAATCCTACTGGAGGCCATTTTTTTTAGTAGATTAGAAAACATTTAAAACTAATGGAATTCCTATCATCAATATTTATAATGCCTTCTCTTTTAGGCTTATCAACTTTATGAATTAGTTAGAGATAAAACAAAGGAACCAAGCATGCAATAAATCCCATAAATGTTTAAAATGTCTCATTTAGCCTAATCTGCGACACAGCAAATTCCTATTCATTTCTTGGTAGCTGGTGCACTATCTTTTCATTGAGTAAAGGAATGCTCCCTCAGAATTGATGTCTTACGTATAGAATGTTATTTTCCCTGTTATTCGGGTGATCATCAACCGTAGTCACGCTTAGTTGTACAAAGTAATAGAATGACAGCATTCCAATACCGGATTAGACCACTCACATAATTGAATGTTTTCAGGCACAAAATGTTATTGTTTAATGGGAAGACTATGAACAGAGAAGCCATCATAGGGCTTACTCAGGTATTTATTTGTACTACATAATTTATATGGGAAAGCTGTGAGCAGCAATTAATGGACTTGGCTCAAAGAGAGTTGATTCTGCTGAAATTTAAGGGCATAGGGACAGGATGTTCATCTTCTGGTCATATACTCAGAAATGTACCTGTTATTCCCTATACCTGGTTGATTTATACACACTGCTACTGTTAACAGTGAATTGATTTATCAATTAAATAAAATGTCACAATTATCACTCACAATAATCTTCATCCGTGCTAAGGGTTATGTCATGAAGCTCCACCTGTTGGCTGGGTGGATCCAGGGGGGTGTTTTGTTGGATATGGTTCACCACTCGGGCCTGAGTGGGCTGTTCAATCATAGGTGAGGTGATGGTGGCTGGGCCATCCATGGGGGGCATCACGGAGCCATCCATTTGGGAGGGAGGGGGAGGGGCAACCATTCCTTGTTGAGGATTGAAGGGGGGCTGAGCTAAAAATATCAATTTAAAAAATCAGTTTTAATGATCAATTCAATGACAAAGAGACAAGTTCTTTAAAAGTGCAGATGTTTGTAGACATAAATCTGACAAAAGATACCCGAATAAAAAAAAATAAGATGAAGCAAATTTTTACAATATAGTTCATAATTGCTCATTTCCTACATCAAACTGCAGGACAAAACTAGAACTGTCCAATAGGGACAAATACCCCCGCTGGGTTTTTCAGAGTAGGTGCCAATTGAATCCAACCAGTAAGGGATATTCAAACATTTTTGTGGAAGAATTTTTAATGTTTTAAATTAATGTAATTAAACAATCAAATGTTATTAAAAAAAATTATTCTGTCTATATTTTTTTTATTTTACTACACAGTAATAATGAAATAAAAAGACAGAATTTATAAAAATTAGGGCAAAAAATCAGGATACCTGACTCGGCATAAACATCAATTAGACCTTAACATCCTATAGAAAATGACAGCTTTGAGTATGGGAAATAAAAGAGTATATAAGCCTTTTTAGTTCATGGTAGGTTCAACAGATAAATAGACTTTCTATGTCAACTTCAAAGCTAACCCTTTAACAGGCTTTTTCCTATCACAGAAAACTCAAAACACTTTCAGTTTCTTTGAACTCTGTATGATAAAGAGAAATTTCTCTGTTCTTTACTAGACATTTAGGTTTATTGATCAGCTTTATTGTTCTTCAGCAATCAATTGTTAATCCACTTCAATGTCAGATTAATTTTCCCAGGGAAAAAATAAAATTTTTAGATTTTCTAATCTCAGACTGACATCTCCTTGAGAAGTAATTGAGCCAAATCCTACTGGAGGCCATTTTTTTAGTAGATTAGAAAACATTTAAAACTAATGGAATTCCTATCATCAATATTTATAATGCCTTCTCTTTTAGGCTTATCAACTTTATGAATTAGTTAGAGATAAAACAAAGAAACCAAGCATGCAATAAATCCCATAAATGTTTAAAATGTCTCATTTAGCCTAATCTGCGACACAGCAAATTCCTATTCATTTCTTGGTAGCTGGTGCACTATCTTTTCATTGAGTAAAGGAATGCTCCCTCAGAATTGATGTCTTACGTATAGAATGTTATTTTCCCTGTTATTCGGGTGATCATCATCCGTAGTCACGCTTAGTTGTACAAAGTAATAGAATGACAGCATTCCAATACCGGATTAGACCACTCACATAATTGAATGTTTTCAGGCACAAAATGTTATTGTTTAATGGGAAGACTATGAACAGAGAAGCCATCATAGGGCTTACTCAGGTATTTATTTGTACTACATAATTTATACGGGAAAGCTGCGAGCAGCAATTAATGGCCTTGTCTCAAAGAGAGTTGAGGCTGCTGAATTTTAAGGGCATAGGAACAGGATGTTCATCTTCTAGTCATATACTCAGAAATGTACCTGATAATCCCTGTACCTGGTTGACATACACACTGTTACTGTTAACAGTGAATTGATTTATCAATTAAATAAAATGTCACAATTATTACTCACAATAATCTTCATCCGTGCTAAGGGTTATGTCATGTAGCTCCACCTGTTGGCTGGGTGGATCCAGGGGGGTGTTTTGTTGGACATGGTTCACCATTCGAGCCTGGGTGGGCTGTTCAATCATAGGCGAGGTAATGGTGGCTGGGCCATCCATAGGGGGCATCACGGAGCCATCCATCTGGGAGGGAGGGGGAGGGGCAACCATTCCTTGTTGAGGATTGAAGGGGGGCTGAGCTAAAAAATATCAATTAAAAAGATCATATTTAATGATCAATTCAATGACAAAGAGACAAGTTCTTTAAAAGTGCAGATGTTTGTGAACATAAATCTGACAAAAGATACACGAATAAAAAAATAAGATGAAGCAAATTTTTACAATATAGTTCATAATTGCTCATTTCCTACATCAAACTGCAGGACATAGATTTTATAAGAAAAAATCTATCATCTGACAGTATAGATAATTTAGTAATGTGTCCGCAAAAGCAAATTGGCTGGCTACAAATTTACATATTGCATGCACATGAGTCGGTCCAGGTGTATTTTCTAGTTCTTCTATAAAGGAGGTCTGCTAATAATGCAATACATTTACACCATAAATTATATATAATGGGTTAGACACAAGACATGAAAGACTACATAAATCATAAAAGTATTGATTTTTGCTTCTTTTGCAATTACTCAGTGCTTGGAAGATGTTCATGATACTCTACTGTGATTATCTATCTCGTCAAATTAACTTTTATTACATTCGTGGAAATATTAATAACCTGGAGCAAAATTAGTGATTCACTTTGTTTTTATTCCATGTTGTTGTTAGGAAATAATGTAAGATTGGACAATTGGTAAAAAGAAATAACCATTTCTGAAACCATTTGTCTTTTTGCTATTTCATTCACACCATTCACATGAGTTTGTAGAGGATGGAAAGAAAAAATTTGTGAAGGATAATCCATTTGAAATATTTCCAAATTTGGAAAAAATATACACCAAGACAAAAAAATTATAATTTATGAAATAAACATACAGTATTTGAAATTAAGTTATTTTCTGAAATTTAACTACCCGGTAATGTGGAAAGAGGGGGGGGGGGTAGCAAAATATCAAAGCATACAAAGTTATTATTTAACAGAAATCTTTGACTTAATACAAAGTAAGTATTTCTTAATGAAGCCCCACCCACCTAGATACTGCTGGAGTTTCTCGTACTTCGGCCCGTGTTGGAATCTAGCCAACTGAAGGTGTACCATCTGACCTGTGTTACGCAGGACCTCCACTGCCTGATGATTGGTGAATCCATGTAGAGGCTGGTTATCCACCTATAAATAGTAACAAGAATGTACAAGGTATTCCCCAGACTTGTCTGTCACCTGAGCACCATGAATAATTAAACATGGGACACCTTTATGACATACTTAGGTAACTCAAGTTGCTCTGTTGAAAATTCAGGCCAAAGCAAAGATTGCATATATATAATATTTTTAACCATATTTTTAAAATAATTTCTCTTCCACATAACCTTGACCTTATCAAAGATCAAATTGAGATTGAAGTACACCCATGACCTACATTCTGATTCCCCCTTCGATCACCTCAAATGCTATATCCTCAGGTCTGGTTGAAATTTGTTCGGATATTTTAAGAAAAGTATCTAAAAATGATGGCATTTTTTTTACAGTGATGTGAGAGTATGGTTAGCAAAAGCTTTAGCAAGTCACTCTGATGATCCTCAGTAGGATTGAAAAGACTTTAAATAAATACTGTTCTGCAATTTGTGTATAGTAAAACATGCTGAATCTACAGAGACAGTTCGAACTGCTTTATTATATCCATTTTGCATTGCACTTTAATAACAGTCTCCAAGCTACTTGATAAAGAATGCTATTCAGGTAAAACTTCAATATTTAAATAGATCACCTTTCATCACAATGAACAAGTTTCATCATAACATGTCGTACCTTGGTCTAAAAATCTACATTCAGTTTAATAAATACGAGGGTTGATCCAAAAGTAATGTCACAACTTCGATAAAATCGTTATCCGTCGACGTAAAACAACAAAATTATAAATCTTGAAAGCTACATTTATTTCAAATCAGACCTGAAAATTTCAATTCAACATGATTTATACTTTTCAAAATATCGGATTATATACAACGTGCGATTATGGTAGTCGCCGCAGCTAAATAACGTCATATGACGGATACGCGCCGTCATACATTTAAACGCTTCCCTTCGTTTCATTAAAAATATTTGAGATTTGATATCCACGAACACGTTCACAAATTTCACTTTCTTACCCTTAGTACCCATTGTACACTCACTCTTTTCATAATTAATTCTGTCAAAATTCATTGAACAGTAGTAAAAGACCAACTTAAAATTTCACATATCGCTCTATCCGTCTGTCTTTTTGACAACGTCATACACCATTGAACATTTCCGTCCACCCTCCCATCTTTCGGTTTTCTTGTCATCTGCTGAGCATTTAATGACCCATCACCCACCGAAAATCGCGGAAAAAATCTAAACAAGTCTCTTATATACATTCCTTCCTCCGAAAGTCTGGTGAATCAACGTAACTGTCTCTACTGGCGATTTCTCCATTTGGAAGCAAAAATGCAGTACAGTTTGTTTTGGCTTTTTTGTCCATTTTTCCTTTTTTCAATGCACCGGATTAAATCAACGATGTTTTTCATAAAAAATAGCAGTGATGTCATATAATTTTCAATTTAAGACTAGAAAGTGAAGTAAATTTTTGTCTTTTAAAGTATTTTGCGTTTAGGCGCTTTTAAAAGATGCTTTTAAGTGTTTGTCTTTTTTATACTAAAAAAAGTACACTTTAATTTGTGACGTTCGGTTTTGACGCGGCGACACCCCCATCTTATATGTTTTAAACATCTATAAAATAAATTCAGTTAAACATTATTAAATGAAAAATTAAAGTTTAATTAAATTCATATTTGTGCATCTTTTGGTATATGATATTTGATAAAATGACGCCAAATATAAAAGATATGGACACTGTGACATTACTTTTGGATCAACCCTCGTAAATGATCTAATAAAGTTATGCAAGAATCTGCCCTTATTCAAAATTGATGAGCAAAAGCATTTTTCATTCTCGATAAACACAGACGTAAAGCCAATACGCAGCTTTCAGTAAAGACTAGAGACCAACGTGAACTTAATTGGTCTTTACCCTCTTGTGAAAATGAAAGGCCTTTTCATACAGAGTTGTTTTCAAATTAAATTGAATTCATATTGTTTTCAATATTAGACTAATTAAAAATTCATTGATTTATATTAGTTCTGAGAACTTTAAATATAACCTTATTGCACCAGCATCTTTTTTATTGGCATCTCAAACAATAGCAATATAACAAGGGCTAAAAAAAAAATCAGTCAGGAGATGGCTCATCTCAAAATGTCTAACAATAGCTTATCCTGAATGGAAAAATTTACCCTTCATTACGCTAAATAAATAACTCACGAAATGTGATGCCTTAGGTAAAAGCCACAACAGCACATTTCCTACATAATTTGACACCTGAATACTTTCATGAACACCTCAATGGCTACTAGCAGGCATTGTAATTCTCTCAAAGAGTAGGTTTTTTTTTTTTAATTTCACTTTTTCAGAAAGATTAACGATAATTACTAGATTGCTTTTCCATGTCAACTTCAGAAATGTTCATTAAAATTTAAATCTCATTTCTCAGCTTGATTCACTTTTAAAACGTTTTTAACACAACAAGTTCAATAATGGGGCCCTATAACTTGACAACTCATAATGAATAATTAACTAGCACAGCATGTTCCAGAATGGTTAATGATTTTTCACTCCATTTCAATTTAAAGTGTATAATGATATCTAATCAGTATAGTGAGGCATTTAACTTTTTATTTCAGAATTTCAGCCAAATTCAGAGCAGGTGAGACACCCCTTAGTAACATTTAAAATTAGTGTAAATACTACCTACTTCATAAGTGAGCTTATCCTTAACCAACCCCTCCACCCCTCCCCCATCCCCATATCTTTTCCCTGTGCCTATCTGGATATGATTAAAATACTTTGTAGTAGTTGAGATTGCTTATTCGCAGCCATTTTATTTAAAGTTTCATGTACTTTGTAGTGATTTTGTACCATTCACACAGTTGACTTCTTTTATCTTGTTCCATTATCACCGGTAACTGACCTATAACATGCTCAATTATCACAAGTAACTACCAATAACATGTTCCATTATTACAGATAACTATCTACAACAAGTTCCTTTATCACAGGTAACTGACCTATAACATGCTCCATTATTACATGTAACTATTTATAACATGATCCTTTATCACATGTAACTATTAATAAAATATTCCATAATCACAAGTAACTATCTATAACATGTTCCATTATCACAGGTAACTATCTATAACGTGTTCCTTTATCACATATATCTTACTCAATCTTGTTCAAATACTACAGGTGAATAATTTTTTTTGTTCCATTATCACAACTACAAATATCTATATTTTTTCCATAATCACAAGTGCAATAACTTGTGTTGTGTTCCATCATGTTCCGTCATTATATACATTATCTATCCTTTTCCAATATCCCAGGTGAGTACCAGTACACTGTATCTTATTCCATCACTATGAAGTTACCAAACAGTTGGTCCATTATTACAGGTGAGATAAACTATCACAAGATAGCTTACCTTAATTAACTTGAACTTCTATCAAAGTGAAACTACCTTTTCTTGTACTGCTATCATGGGCGAGTTTTCAATGCCTGCATATGAGAATGAGGACAATTGTACATTGGGGGGGTGGGTGGTGGAGTGGGGTTTTCAATTACCTTTATTATCTGATCATTGACTTGGATCCTACCATCTTGAGCAGCAGCACTATTTTCTGCAACACTTTTCACAAATATTCCACAAAGATCATCTGAAATTATAATAATCTAGCATCAAAATCATTATCCAAAGTCGATAATATTATATTATAAGTGTAAACTAGGATGCATTTCTTACTAAGGCAACTTAGTCCCAATTACATAAAAAAAAGATATACATGTATCATAATCATACTTGTATCACAATTTTGACCACTTAACAAAACATAAAACTTGGATAAATAAAAGTGAATTTTAATGTGGACTTGTTGAATAACATTGATCCTAAAGGCAGATTGATGTCATATTGCTGTGACGCAATGCCAGCTGTGAACTAGATTTTTGACAGATATACAAATCAGGTATCACATTGTAAAGACAGAAAATCAATATATAACCAGGTCACAAAATATAGGGTCATGTTGACTATTATGTATTGTTTCAAGCATTGTAATAAAAAAAAAAACTATGGACATACATGTATATGCTAAAACATAGACTTTTTTGTGCCTTTATATCTACAGTAAAACTCTTTTAGTTATTATTTTTTTAGTTAAATTATTATCATGAAATTAATAAGCCAAAATTGCTTTAAATATTTCTCTGTTGGATAATTGTTCTGCTTGGTATATTTGTATCTAAAACATAGACTTTTTTGTGCCTTTATATCTACAGTAAAACTCTTTTAGTACGAACACAGATATTGAGAATTCATGGATATAACAAAGTTATCTTGGATCCCCAGCTTAAAAATTAATGTATTTCTTATACAGAAATAGCAATTAATTACAAATATAGCAAAATAATTTCATAGGTCCCGGTGACTTCGTTATAACCGAGTTTTACTGTATTTGCTATTTCCATATTTTATTTTCCTTTCTTCTCACCATTTGACTTAATTGATTTGTACTTCTTTTTACATTTCATGATTATGTTACAATCAGGCATTCAATATAATTGCATTGTTTTACTACATATATCCAGTTCTGATATATACCTGGGGCATTGTCCTTGCCCACGTAACCTGCGATGGTGATTCCCAAACCTTGACTGTCCTTCACTAGTGTTACGTCAAAATACTCCACCTCTGGGTACTCTGATCCTACGTCATTATATGGAGGCTGAAAAACAAAAAGAAAATTAACAAAAGATTGAAAATTATACAAGTTTATATAACCAAATAACAATTTTTAAAATAGAAAATACATAAAAATAATTTTAAAATCTTCTCATGATGGTTATAAATTTAATTACTTAAGATTTCTCTCTCGTTAAACATGAAAGTAAGAGATCTGCTTTAAACCTATTTTAAAAGTTTGCTTTAACCTCAACATTTGGGGATATTGGGGTTCAAAACAATGTAATGTCAATACACTCATATTCAACACCGACAAGATTTCTGGTTATGAAATATTTAGGATTATAGATTTTTTGTACCCTGGACATCAGACAATCAGACAAGAATTAATATAAATGATAAAATCTATAGTGATAATCAGTTGATGTGTTGAAGCATGCATAAAAGAGATGGCAGTCAGCAGATATAATGATTGCCGACAGATATCACATGCATTTGAATGATGACTGGATTTGAAAAAAAAATTCTTGGAAATAACCAACAATTTAATTCTCTGATGGCTTTGTATTGCATATTCATCTTACCCATCACATTACCAGAAATAGGATTTTTCAGGGAAGAAATTTTAATTTGTTAATATTTTTTAAAATTCTTAATAAGGTAAAAACTTAACATAGTATGTGAATTGCAAAATTATTTTTAGGATTTAATGAAAAATTAGTATACCGGGTACATGTATTTCCATTTCCTTTTTAGACAGAAAATGAGCTGTCTTTGAAAGATACACTGGAACCATGAAAAAAAAAACAACCAATCATACTGTACCATGTGAACTTGAATCATTCCCCCAGCCATGTCGTCTGCCATTTGCTGGCTGAAATGTTCTCCATGTAACAAGGCATTGATCTGCTGAAGGTGTTCATCCAGCTGGTGGGTGGGGACAATAGGAGCGTGGGGGATGGGGTAGGGGGAGGGTTCATTGACAGGTCGAGCCACGATCAGACGGACTTCGCTGCCGGACTGACGTAACACTGCTGCCACCTGCTCAGAGCTCATGCCCCGCACATTGACTTCGCCGATTTGTAGGATGTGATCTCCACTATGTAATCTCCCATCCTGAAAGACCAATTAAAGTGCTTAGTTTATCATTCTCATAGAATTATTGACTTATTATAGAAAAATATTCTTTCAACTCTTTAGTTTCAATTGGTTTGTTAATGGAAATGGATAAATATACCGGTACTGTACTTAAATGGATTTCATTGATATTAGTGACTTTGTTTCAAATAAACCAATTTGAAAGAACATTTCATATGAAACTTACCCTTTACATGTAATAAGCTATAAAGCATCATAAAACAAAGAGTAATATTATATGTAATTTTGATAGAAACAATACACTTATTTTCAAAGTTACTTCCACAATATTTCACATTGGCTAAATCATCCAGCAGCAGACCAAAGTGACTTATCACATGACTAGAACTAAAATGTGAGGACAAGAGAGCCATGAGTGATAACTATCTGGGAGAATCTAAATTCCAGTGTCAACTACTTAAACATTGAATACTTCCATCACATTTAATACTGAATTATGAAAGACAAAGACAAATGCATGACAACTATTATGTATTTTTTCTCTTCAAATCATAAAATATTTATGGCCACCGCTTATGACAAATCTCTACCAGTTCCAGAGAGTTGGACCAAAATAATCAAATTTTCCCTCCGAGGTAATTAAGACAGAAACCAAAAGTAGCAGACACTTTAAAGGTCAATAGTAAAATGAAAAGTTAAAGCCTAAATCTATCCTGGCATCTAGCTCTTCAAGCTTCTGGCATCGGAGATACACTACCGCTAACGAGTTTCTGAAAAGCCATGAAACTGACATATTCTGACAGTGGAACAAGGCCGCAGCACAATTGTTGCTGTAAAAGTTACATCCAAGATTTGATGAAAACAATTCCTCCCAGGCCCTGGTAAATTCTATTAACTTAGCTTTAGGCATTCTCCACGACCTGATCTCCATTGATCAGTGGAGCTCCCAAAAAGAAATGCAAAGTATCATTTATCCGAAGAGTGGTCTAAAATGGGGTGTTAGAAGCTATAATTTGCCACTGAAGACCCCTTAACTTGGATGTGATGGAGAATTAATCATTGGGAATCAAGATGAATACACTATGGAGGATCCACAGATTTGATACTTGGGTCAGAAGTGATAATCAATTCATGAAATACTTGTTCCTTCATTTGGCAATTTGGGACCTCGATCAGATCATACATCTTTAAATTCAAGTTATTTATTCCATGCTATTTTGTCGTTAAGACAGATTACTGGAACTGATTTATGTTCAATCTATTTTTTTCTCACACATTTTCAAGACTTGTAAAATGCAAAAGAAAACTGGCTATTTTCCCCAAAATAAAATTATATTTATTGAGGACCTTCTGCATATTGCTAGAGTCATGTCCCTTTTATAATTTTCTACCAATAAAAATCTGTGGGTAATGGTAGATAACTAGGTAGTATGAAAAAAGATAGCATTACCAATTAATTTGGTCAGATCGTAGAAAGAGGAAGACAGAATCAAATTGTGGATGGATCTACATATAGTCTATAGATAAGTCACACCTTTTACAGTTCATCTGATTTTGGAAACAATATGTTTATTTCTTTTAATTTCTTGAAATAAGAACTATATTTTCATTTTGCGCGGATAAAACTGACAAGAGTTTTGCCCCAACATCTGCACATTTTTTTTTTACCTCCAGTGTATGGGAGGAACTATTCACAGCAACATACCGGTATATTGAATAAGTAGCTGAGATTGCTTCCATATCCATGTACTGTGAAATCACTATCATTTTCATGTACAGTAGGTTTAACTTTCTACCACCATAAAATGAAAATTTCATATTCCATGGAAGATCGAGGTATGAATAGATGCACAAAATCAAGTCTACCACGAAATGTAAATTATTTTGTAAACATAACTACTCAACAATTCTTCATCCATGAAATCAAATCCTCAAGAACCATGTTTTCTAAGCCTAAAACCTTGACCCCAGAGAAATACTGTAAACTTATTATATTTGGTGTGTACAATACGTGGCAACAAGTTGGCGTAAATTTGATTTAGCAAGTACATTTCAAATGTGCTAGATTAATTTATGATATACAAGACATTTAGTGGTGTACTTGATTTAGCAGATTCTGATTTCTGCCATAAAAGCTAAATAGAATAGAATACACTGCTAAATGTACTATGTTTACAGTATTGTGATTTTACAATATCAATATGACTCATCATAGCTTTGCTGTTCATTTATAGGAAAAGAGTTTATAAGATTTGCAACTTTCACACAATTATTAAGCCAAGAGCTCACTAATCTTTGAAATAAATTCAAGATAAAGTATTACTTACAATACAAGCAATTCCTCCAGGTAAAATAGTCTTGACAATGACCCCAGTGCTGCGTCCCCCAAATATCCCGAATCCTAGGCCTGATCCATCGTTAATTAGGTCAATCACTTCAATCTGGGTCCACTCAGTGTTCAACTGAAAAAAGAATCAAATAAGAGTTAGTCAAGGAAGTGGACAATGAATCAAGTTATGCAGAAAATTATCTAATATCATATCAGCAAATGATGTAGAAAAGGTTGGTGACTGTTTTGTTCACAGATGTGGTATAATTTCTGAGGACTAAATAGAAAGCTTTCTGTAATAAAAATTTGTTTTTGTCACCACTCTACAGTCAAGAGTCCAATATTTCCTAAACAATGAAGGGTTTCAACAAATGAGATGCTGTTCCTTTATATACATACTTTTTATGCTTTAAACCTATATTTCTCAACTGAATTTGTATGCCAAAATGTTTTTTTTTTCATTTTGAGCAAGTTAACATTTTTCTTATAATGTCTCTACCCACTTGTTGGAGAGAATAGTCCAAACTCAGATTGTTATATGTATGAATGATTTCTTTGCTTTTTGATAATATTTTCAGGTTGTCTTATATAATTAGTGTGGATCAAGCACCTCTGCATTCCTTTTAACCAATAAACCTTGGCACTTTTAGGGACCTCAGCCTAAGCATGTACTTTTAAGGATTGGAAACATTTTTGGATATAAACCTTTTTGTCAAGACTATAACCTTGACATAATTCTTGTCAAGACAACCTTGACACAATTTTATAGGAATTATTCCAAGACATTAGTCTCTGTTTGTGCAAGCCTTCTAATGTATCATATTTAATATTCATTGTATATACTACAATCACTATATGTTCAGTACTTACAGACATTGCAGAGGGACTTTAAGTCTGACACCCATGTAGAAGCATTGTCTGTGTTTGTAGGTACTTGACAAATTGATGTTGTTTTGTTGTAAAGTGAGTCGGTGTAAATGGACTCAAAGATGTTTATGATATATCACTTCTGTTAGCTGCTGATCTCATGATAAGCATTTTATAATGGAACTTTTTTCTTGTATAGAGAACTTAGAATCCCAAATCTTATTTCATTTTCAGCTTAAAAATTTCATCTGTACACTCAAAAAAGGTCTTATTTTATTTATCCTAAAGAAAAGGTCTCTTAAACTGTAGTCCAAAAAATATAAATTCATCTCAGATAAATTAAAAAGAAACCATACAAAACTATTTTCCTAACCTTTGTGTATTCTCAGTGACTAGAATGACTTTGCTTCAGAAATTGGCATTAAGTTTTTCAGGAATTGCCTGATTATAGTCCGCTTATGGTGTTACTGAGTCAGGGCTTCATTAGGACTGAAACCCGTCTGGTGGTTTTAGTGGGGCTATAGTGCTGGATTCATCACTAAGCAATCAAAAGGAGACAGGAATATGATAGGTCTGCATTTTCAAGCCTGTTATTATACGCCAAATAAAGACAGAAAAATATCGGGCTGCATCAATATAAACACAGTTTTTTGAAAAAACGAGACAGGTCTTTTGAGAAGCCATAAGAAAAGATGTCTCAATATACTGGTATAAAGAACATCCGGCATCATTATACAAATGCTTTATGTCTAAAATCTTAGCAAAAAAAAAGACAGAACTAAAATATGCTAAATTATGTACAGTGTATATCTAATCTATGTGAAATTGTCTACAATAATATTACCGGTACAAGTTTAATATATAAAATCAGTTCAATTCAGTGCCCCCTGATTGAATTCAACTGTTTTCTATCAAAAATGATGTTCCATCATTGAATGAAACTGTTTTCTACCAAAAATACCCCACATTTGTATAAAACTGTTTTCTAACAAAAACAATCAAATATTAGATACCATTTCTCCTTGTTTTATTTTAAAGCATTAAATGTTAATTAATTGGCTCTATCCAGACTATCAATGTTCTCATACCTCTCGCCTGACAAGCAGAGAGGCAATTCAGACTTTGTTTCTCTACTTACATGGTTCTATTAATTATTAATATTTGATAATTGATTACAACCAAGTATTGCCGCAGTTATAGCCTTTAAAATGTATGCAATGATCGCATGTTCAATTGTTCACAGGATCACTGATGTTCATGGTTTTACAAAATTATAAACATTAACAAAAAATCTTATATTGAAAAACCCATAATACAAATGGTATGCATTGTTATTAATCTTGCATTATGTAACAACCTTAGTTTGTCTGAATCGCTAAGCTAGCAGGTACAAATTTCCTTAAAGTAAAGCTTTACTGCTCATGTATTTTTTTCTTTTAAAGATGCAAGGCAGTTTCATTGCATAAATATCTTAAGGACATTGAATTCAAATGAATGCTTAATTTGTGCGCTTGCTAATATGCTGCAAGTTGATGAATACACAGATATAACATTATTATGTTCCCCAAACGAAGTTGGGGAACATATTGTTTTTACTCTGTTTCTTATTATTATTATTTTTCTTCTTCTTCTTCCTGGGTACTTTTTTGTCCGGGAATGATCTTGTAAACTGTTCATCCGATGTAGGTAAAACCTTTTTAGGGTTAGTAGACATGTTATGTAGAATTGCCTAGTCAAGGTCATTTTGCGCGCACGTGCTTGCAAGAGCGTGCGCGTGCAGCACGTGAAATGACCAATATAATAGATACAGCCGTAACTTTTTTATTTTTTGATGAAATGCTTTGAAACTCATAATTTGATTATTTATTAGTAGTATAGACATGATGACATGGTCAAAATAGCAAGATCTCACGCGCATGCACGTGCGCTTTGTTCTGATTGGCTGAAACTAAAGTCTCTATATCTTTCTTGTTTTTCGACGAAATCCTATGAAATTTTGAACATAGCCATGCATTAATATATCCTACAACATGATATAAAGCATTTGTCATAAAATCACGTGCATGCACGTGTGCTGCAATCTGATTGGCTTAAACTTTAAATAGCTATAACTCCCTTGGTTTTCAACCAAACAGGATGGGATTTGTAACATAGATAGATATAATTAGTTCTACAACATGATATGGTCGCCATGCACATGCATACACGTGCGTGTACTTTCGCTGTAATCTGATTGGCTGAAACTTTAAACAGCTATAACTGCTTTGGTTTTCAACCAAACGGAGTGGGATTTAGAACATAGAGAGATGTAATGGACGTCTACAAGAAGATATGGACATCATGCTCATGTATGCACGTGCGTGCACGTGAAATGAGTTAAATCAAAAATACACTTGAATGAGCGTATTTTTAAATACTTTTGGATTAACACTTTAATATTTAGTATATTAAAATGTATAGATTGTGTAGACAAGATATGGTCATTACGCACATGCATTCACATGCGCACGCGTGCAATGCTAAAATTTGAATGAACTTGGCGTTGTTAAAGTCTCAAATGCATAGATTTTGTCCTATTTAATGAAGCTTACAGGGAATATGGCACCAAAAGGGAGTTGGGGAGCGTTTGGGGAACATCTGTAACGGTCCCCGTTACAATTAGCACTAGTTTCAGATTAAGGTAGACTGATCCTCAGTTTTACAAAATTAGCAGTTAAGTAATCAAAAATACTCATAAAAGTATCTCTAAATCCACAAAGTTATGTAAATTTATCCACAGTATTTCTTTAAAGTCAAAGATTTAAGTTAATCAAATTATATAGGGAAAATTGTCAAATCTCCAATATTTTTGCAGAAAAAGCGAATTGGAATATCAGCAATGCATTTTCTAATTGCAAGTTGATCAACAAATATATTTTAGGCTAAAAAACGATAGGTATCCAGGCATTCAGAGAATTTGTCATGATTTTTATACTAATTTGGTATTTTTTGTCTTCTATTTCAGTCATGTATTACGTAATATATAGTGTAAAAGGCTTTTGCTATCATTGCAAAAGACCAAAAATCACTTCTTATTTCATATAATGCTAATAAGCATTGGTATCTAAGGCTGGATTCAAGTAAATTTCATTTCTCTAAAACTGTATTAATTTTTTTTCTCTTTTATAGGGTACAAATGTCAACTTTTATAAGACCTTTTATAAGACTTTAAAAAACCTTGAATTTTATCAAGATGAATAACATGAAAATTGTTGCATGAAAAAATTTCATTTTCGAGCTTCATTTTGATGCAGTTCATATTAAATATTAATTTTTGGAGTTATCCTTCCTGGCTGAGGATCGGATATCCTTAAGTCCCATTCTTAGGTCTGGCTAAATTTCATTGAACAATACGTACCACCATGTCTGAGTAAACAATACATACCACCATGTCTGAGTGAACAATACGTACCACCATGTCTGAGTGAACAATACCTATCACCATGTCTGAGTGAACAATACCTACCACCAAGTCTGAGTGAGCAATACATACCACCATGTCTGAGTGAACAATACGTACCACCATGTCTGAGTGAACAATACGTACCACCAAGTCTGAGTGAACAATACCTACCATCATGTCAGAGTGAACAATACGTACCACCATGTCTGAGTGAACAATACCTACCACCATGTCTGAGTAAACAATACCTACCACCATGTCTGAGTGAACAATACCTATCAACATGTCTGAATGAACAATACCTACCACCATGTCTGAGTGAACAATACCTACCACCAAGTCTGAGTGAACAATACGCACCACCATGTCTGAGTGAACATTACCTATCACCATGTCTGAGTGAACAATACCTACCACCATGTCTGAGTGAACATCGGGCTGAACATTTGGAACTGAACTTTGAGTCGGTTCAGCATTGACGAGCGGTGGAGGTTCAAAGGGTGGTGGCAGGTAACCACGAGCAATGATGAGCACCACCAAGCCGCGGGCACTCTGGAGAATCCTGATGGCCTCCTGATGAGAGATGTCTAGAGGCTGACCATCTATGGCCAGGATCTGGTCTCTCTCTCGCAGACGTCCATCCCTACAATGTAACAAAAAAGTTAAAGCAACAGAACTTGATAGCCAAGGGAAAAATATGATAAGAAGTGAAATTAATATCCATTGCAAAGAACATTTACAATATTGCCAACAAACAGACAACTTTTATTTCAAAACATAAAAATTCAGTTTTAATTAAAGATAAATTGGATATAAAACAAATACACAAACAGACCTGCACATAATCTGTACCTGTATTTATGGCATTTCATCCATTACATAAGATAATAACAAGTCACACCTTAGAGTCTAGACTAGCCAAAAAGCACACGTGCAAATCTGCTTGTATTAATGTTGACTCCTTATATCTTGCTACAGAATTCACAAGAGTCTGTTAACTATCACACAAGATTTTTTGGAGCATTACAGAAGCTGGTCAAGGCAAGGCTCTTACTTCCCCTTTATCTGAACCCCATTCTTTTCTCTTTGGTTCCTATTTTTTTTGTTAGGGATAGCTGTCAACCTACACAACTGACTTCTATTACACAGAACCCCCCTCCCCAGTTTTTTTCTCCACCAACACGAATGGAGTGATGACACTCTGAGATCTAACACTGCTGACCCACAGGGAATATGGGATTCTCTTATACTTCTTTATCATCAACATTATCCTACAAATGGCTCCCATAAGAGGAATCAATAGCAGCAGGTTTTTTATTTCTTTGTACATACTTTTTTTTTCTTTTTCATTAATAATAGGAGAAAGTGGAATCTAAATGTTCTCTTCATTGCAGTATTGATTTATAAAAACATGTCTGGATTTTCAGTTATGTCACAACTACGTATCAAATTTCTGTCAGTAAATTGTTGATTAAGACCTTTGCTCGTGACTGCATTTCTCTAAATATGTCATACTGCCCCATCACGAGTTACATGGGAAGAACAGGGGGAATGAAGTGTTTCCCAGGTTTGATGCCATTAAAATAGGGAGCTGTTCAGAGTAATGATTCAATTATTGATTTTAAATTTAATTTTGGCTGCTTACCAAAATCTATACCGAGCTAACAACATCCAATCGCAAAAAAATAGCTTGTTCATTACATTAAATACATTGAAAAAATAATATATTTTGGGTATATAAAGGTTATATGATGTCCTCTTTTGACACGATTAAAAAGAAACATCTACATTATAACTGATGTTAAATGAGTTGGAATGTTCTATTATATATATCTTAAATGACCTTGGAAACCTAGAAATTTTTTCTTTGAACCCCATTGAGATATTAAGGTTTAACTGTCGATGTATATATATATATACACCTACCACTCTTTTCAATATTTCACAACAAAATAAGCGATAAAATTATAGTCCCATCAATCGCTTCAGAGAATGCAATCTGTAATGTCAAGTCAATGACTTGTACAATAAACCCTCAACAGTAAAACAAAGTTTATGACAATTCAATAAACGCAGTGATAAAAATAAAGCTATATATGGTCACCAAGCCTCACGTTCAAACCAGCAATATTACCAAGTGAGAACCATGTTTATGAACTTCCCAGTAATTAATAGATTCTTAAAAGATCAGAGCCAAACCAGCTAGTATAAGACTTGTGGCAAAGCATGTATTCCTAACAATAGTACTAAAACAAATGCTGGCTGCCTCCGTTTTTAGCTCAGGCAATCGGACAATATACATAATGAACACAGGACCCAGGAGAAAGCAAACTGTCAATTATTTATCATTAGCTTTTCCACTCAACTTCTAACAAATCTAATCAGATATATTTTTCGTCCATTTTCACCTGTTCACCCATCAGATTGTGACGAATGATAACGTAAAGGTCTTATTTGCTAAAACTGGCTAATCTTCTAATATCTGATGCATCAATATCAAGCCAGAGCCACAAAAGGAAAATCTGTCTCATTTTTTATGTTACATGTATGTGACAGCACAGCAAAATGACAATCCAAAAAAGTTCCCATTAGCACATAGAAAACTGGACAACTATTGATTACTAAAAAGAAAATGATGTTATATCCCTTATTTTAAAGCTTTTATGATTGCTTTGGTAGCTAAATCATAAGTGCTAACACATCCCCATTGAAAATATATGTATTTAAACATTGACTTTAGAAGAGGGCCTAATTGATTTCCTTGGAGTTTTTGATTAAATCTAATGATTTTCACTGCTGACAATGAACCATAATTACAACATCTATGACAAACAATGTGTCATACAGAATTGATGCACCACCAGTCCAGAGTTAGCTCATCACCAGCTTGCAAGCAGTCCTGATATAGTAATACTGTTAGATTATACAATGGATAAAAATTCACTTTATTTCTATTAATATAATGGACCATTCTCCATTTAGTGTTTTCTGGAAAAAATATTTTCAATAAATTACAATGCCATATTTTTCAACTTTGTAGGATAAAACTGAAGTCCCTGATGAAATCAGTCTAAAGTTCTTCTAGGTACAATTTTATATTTCTGATTAAATAACATGAAATTATAACATGAAGCCATGCACTTTCCTGATTGTTTCCACTATAATTATCTTTTTTTCCCCCCATGTTAGTTCCATGTTAGCACAAGTAAAAAAATTGATCTGCCAATAAAATTTAATTGATTTTTATATTATTGAGAAGGAGAAAATACATGTGCACTGTATACTAATACATTTCTATGACATCACTTGACATGAGACCGGGAAAATAATTTCATAATCTTGTGTATTCTCTCCATTTGAAAATGCCCATTTTGTCCGTAAGAGGACATTGGTATCTGCAGTGCTTCAATAAAGCTTCACTTAGAGCTAAGTCAGAGCTTCAGAGTAATGACCGAAATAAAGTCGGCCAGTCCATATATTCCTTTTAGAGCTGGGTAAACCATATACATGTACAATATGGACTACAATGTATTGGCAGATGATAATTTTATTACATGAAATTTTATTCCACCATATTAGACTAGAAACATTCTGTACAAAATGAACCTAAGACAATGCAATGTTCTGGAAATGAAAATAGTAGTCAAAACCTTAGGGTTTATGGATGAAACACAGAACTCTTTGGCAAGACTTTTTTGAGACTTGATTTTAACTTTAACAATCAAAATTCCTTTTAACCATTTAAGAAAGTCACAATTTGTAACCACACTATCTTATGATCAAGTTATATCTACCCCATTTAATTTTTTTTTTAGAAGTTTGGGGAGGGGGGTAAGTAATTTGATTACAACATTTTCTCTTAGACAGATTTCAAGGGTGTCATTTTTTTTTTAATTCTGCAACCTAAACATTTGGAAATTTTGGATCTGCTCCTATATCCAACATCAAAAGATTTCAGAAAGTTCTCAATACCACTTCTGATACTTCAGCTGTATGGGTGTAATAAAGTCAGTGACCGCACATACCACTAACTGTACAATATGCTTTATTAATAAGTTATCAATCCCTAACACCTCATGCTTTCGTCTTTGTTAAATTGTTTATCTAATCCTAGACACGATATTTTGAAAAGTATAAATCATGTTGAATTGAAATTTTCAGGTCTGATTTGAAATAAATGTAGCTTTCAAGATTTATAATTTTGTTGTTTTACGTCAACGGATAACGATTTTATCGAAGTTGTGACATTACTTTTGGATCAACCCTCGTATTTATTAAACTGAATGTAGATTTTTAGACCAAGGTACGACATGTTATGATGAAACTTGTTCATTGTGATGAAAGGTGATCTATTTAAATATTGAAGTTTTACCTGAATAGCATTCTTTATCAAGTAGCTTGGAGACTGTTATTAAAGTGCAATGCAAAATGGATATAATAAAGCAGTTCGAACTGTCTCTGTAGATTCAGCATGTTTTACTATACACAAATTGCAGAACAGTATTTATTTAAAGTCTTTTCAATCCTACTGAGGATCATCAGAGTGACTTGCTCAAGCTTTTGCTAACCATACTCTCACTTCACAGTCTGGGGAATACCTTGCTCATTCTTGTTACTATTTATAGGTGGATAACCAGCCTCTACATGGATTCACTAATCACCAGGCAGTGGAGGTCCTGCGTAACACAGGTCAGATGGTACACCTACAGTTGGCTAGATTCCAACACGGGCCAAAGTACGAAAAACTCCAGCAGTATCTAGGTGGGTGGGGCTTCATTAAGAAATACTTACTTTGTATTAAGTCAGAGATTTCTGTTAAATAATAACCTTGTATGCTTTGATATTTTGCTACCCCCCCCCCTTTCCACATTACCTGGTAGTTAAATTTCAGATAATAACTTAGTTTCAAATACTGTATGTTTATTTCATAAATTATAATTTTTTTGTCTTGGTGTATATTTTTTCCAAATTTGGAAATATTTCAAATGGATTATCCTTCACAATTTTTTTCTTTCCATCCTCTACAAACTCATGTGAATGGTGTGAATGAAATAGCAAAAAGACAAATGGTTTCAGAAATGGTTATTTCTTTTTACCAATTGTCCAATCTTACATTATTTCCTAAGAACAACATGGAATAAAAACAAAGTGAATCACTAATTTTGCTCCAGGTTATTAATATTTCCACGAATGTAATAAAAGTTAATTTGACGAGATAGATAATCGCAGTAGAGTATCATGAACATCTTCCAAGCACTGAGTAATTGCAAAAGAAGCAAAAATCAATACTTTTATGATTTATGTAGTCTTTCATGTCTTGTGTCTAACCCATTATATATAATTTATGGTGTAAATGTATTGCATTATTAGCAGACCTCCTTTATAGAAGAACTAGAAAATACACCTGGACCATCTCATGTGCATGCAATATGTAAATTTGTAGCCAGCCAATTTGCTTTTGCGGACACATTGCTAAATTATCTATACTGTCAGATGAGAGAGGGTACAGTTACATTAATGAGCACATAAGAAATATGTATGGACAAAACTGCATGAAACTAAGGGAAATATTGCCGAAAGTGTTGTTCATTATAACTATGCTTAATTAGGTCATATTCAAGGTCATGGCTATTACACCCCTAATACCTTAAATTACCCGAGTTACTCAGGTGACCTATTGCTATCTGTATTTGTCCATTGTTGTGTAAATACTTATATATGTTGTCAATTGCTTGTAAAATTTTAAACCTTTTCAGCTTTTGTAAACAACTGAATCAGTTTCAACCTATTTTGACATATATAGCAATATAACATGTATCAGAAAGGAGGACATAAATAGTGAATTTAATTGTCTTTGATTCCTGGGTCTTGAAGGGTAAGGCCAAAGAACATCAAAATTATTCACTCTTCAAAAATCTTTTTTACTCTAAAAAATCAAGTAGCCAGTGTTGGCATTATGAAAATAAGCATTGAACCCTCTATCAAAATTTTAAAATTCAGGGTCCCAGGGTCAAGGATATTTTAATAGGGTTGGATTCTTTCTTTATCATATGGTGAAAATGCATATGTCTACCTAAAATTTTAAAAATCTCCTTTATCTCTGTATATTTTGAAAGCTAACTAAAAGCATAGTTGTGATAAGCAAGGGTGCCTCATCCAAAATGGTGACATTCATGGCCACAGAGCCATGAATTCCTGGTGTTGGGGTTAGGCTCAACTAATCTCACATACAAATGCAAGTGTCCTTTTAAAATCTATTTCCTTCCCCTGTACATTTAACAGAAAAACAAAGTTCATAGTTATGGTGAGGAAGGGTTCCTCTTGCTAAATTTTGAAATTCATAACCTGGAGACAGGGGTTCAGGGTTCTGTTGCTGAGGCTTCGTTGATACTTTGAAAATCTTTTTTGCTACAGCTGATCCATATACCTTGACTTCACTGTGGGGAAGTCACATCCACCCCTCCCTCCTCCTTCAAAACCCACAACACCTCCTCACCCCAGATTCTCTGTTTCTTAATGTTGTGATCACCAGAGTGGAAGTCAGATGCAAGTGAAATAAATTTCTATTAAAGATATCTATACAGTAAAACTTGGTTATAACAAAGTCACTGAGACCTGTGAAATTACTTCATTATATCCGTTATTCGTTATAACCATGCATATAAGTAATTCATTGAATTTATATAGCCTGGGATACAAGATGTCTTCGCTATATCCGTAAATTCGCAATATCTGTGTTGGTACTTAACAAGTTTTGCTGAATTACTCTGGAATTTCCAATCCATTTTTAGTCCAATATGGAAAATAAAATCCTTACAACATTGTTGTAAACATGTCAGACAGTATTTTTTCTAACATCTTTGAATCTCAACCAGTCAGAGAAATGAGGATTACCATGATTACTGAGTATTCAGTCATATCATTTCATTCATTATGTGTCAAAGGGAAAAATTTAAAGGAAATTTTAGACTTGAGAAAATGGAACTACATGTATTTAATGAGGATGAACAGGTAGCATCACTAATATAATTTCACTGGAAAACTTTTCTCTGTAGAATTTATAGAAAAAATCTTTCTATCTGTCTGGATTTTGTATAATCACTTTTAATGTGAGTCTAGGAAAAAAAAAATTCAGAGAAAGTTATTTGTTTCACTGAGATAAAAATTATGGAAATAATCAGACTTTAAAACATGAAAATTTTTACATATAAGTCAGTTGAGCTATACATGCTATACTCTCATCAGAAATATCTGACTTTTAACTGCTTCGAGTACAGTGTATTGGGCTAAATTACTTTAATAATTTGAGTTTTGTATGGAATTATACATGTATTTAAAATGCAGTTTATCTGAGAGCAAATGATCAGCCTTTTCTCTGATTTTCTTAGAAGCTATTAATTTGACTATTGAGCACCTTGTCCATTAACCACTTAACATGAGCAGTGCATAATGAATTCAATCACTACAAAACATCAGGCCCCGGGATCATGAAACAGACTTAGACTTAAGTCAAAATTTCAATTATCTATAAAATCTTTAAAACTTGTTAAAGGAAACTCATAATTTGCATACAACAGCAGACTGGTGATAAAAAATCGGAAGGCATTTTCATTTTGGGCTGCTTGACCTCTAAAAAATTGCAGCATCTATGACATTTTTTGACTTAAGCTTAAGATGCTTCATGATCCCTTATTTTTGAGGGAATATTATGTTGATTTAATGTGATTGTTGGTTAGTTAAAAATGCAGCCAACAAAATTGACCCTTGGGGCGTGTTAGTTTATTTACGTGCTTGTAATGCTACTGGATTGCACCAGACCATTGTAAAAACTGGTTATTTTATCATCAGAAGCATACAATGTTGATAATAGAATCTGTCTACTGTCTGGCTTACCATATAGTTGTGAATTCTGTAAATAGTTGCTTCATACTTCATTTAGATGAAGCTCTGTTTTGTTGCACACAACTAAGTAATCTATTTTTTTATGCCATATTTTAATATTGTTTAATACAGTGTAATAAATTGTTTTTCAAATTTCTGAGCCAAAGGCACAAGTTATTTTTTATTGATCATATTAAGTCAGACATTTGTATTTTTTATAGATGTCTGTAAATTTTTTTAAATTTACTTCTTCTGTAAAGTACTTTACTAGATTTTCTTGTCTAGCTACTTTCAACGAAACCTTGCTTTAATAGAGTTTAGGATTGTTAAATGAAGCATTGCAGTCATTTATTTCAAAGTTTAAAAGAACAACAGTAACAAAAATAGAGTCACACTTTGGTAATATTTCCTAGATCAACAGGATTTTTAGCCCAGCACCAAAATGTATACATGTATAAAATCATTTAAACTTTTTACGAAAATTGAAATTGTTTTATTGATGGAATATACTGAAATAAATTTTAAAAAATATATAAATCATCATTTCATAAAATAAAATTCCTCAGCATTTTATCCAAATAAAATTCATCTAATGTAGTTTGAAATGTGTTTATATTTCATTAGGGCAATAAGGGCATTCAAGTAAAAAGATAGTTGTAAGATTATGCAAGTTATTCCCCTTAGCTCTTTGAGGTGGCACTCATCTTGAAATAGGAAATCAATAACATTTTTTCTGTTATTGACAGGAGTTCTGCCATCAGCTGCCGCCTGGCTATCAGTAGTGAGCATGTGCCGATATAAAGTTTAGCTAAAGTATATGTTCAGATCCTGGTGACATGGACTCCATGCATATAAAATGAAAAAAAAGCAGTAATGGTCTTTACTCATTGCTCTTAATAAGTAGAGTGCCAGGAGATTCCTATCTTTGCGTTTAGGAAGGGAATCGTTACATAATTCTGATTATTTCTCTCATAGCAGAGGGGAATGCCCCTTGCCTGAAATGTTTAATGTTTTTACAGCAGATGAAATTTTAATCATCGAATAGGGGAGGTCGAGCTCTAACCCAGCCAGTTGATTTGAAATAAATATTCAATATCTTATTAGTAATGTATTGTTAGAATGGAGGGAGCTTTAAAACATATTGATTATAGGTCTGATGAGAATTGAGTAGACATTTTTTTCCCTGATAGTATATACAAACAGGCTAGGAGCACGGGAGAGAGAGAGAGGGTTGGAAAGAAACCTCATTGTTTTCTGTGCCAAAGTATTGACTATTTAACACCATCAGGAAAGGGAAGCAAGAATTAAACTGTGTGCTTAAACACTGCTAAAGTAGGAACATGCATGTATACAGTAAGTGTGTTTGACCACCATCCAGTTTAGATCTGTATTGATCACAGAGCCAAGTCTTCAAGCAAACAGTGTTTTGGAATGTCAGAAAATGTTGCATTTTAGGAGCAAGAGCTCTCCTCTTCGAGTGAAGTGTTTTGGGATTTAGTTGAAGTAGGAAGTCATTAATGAAATTTGTGATCATAAATAGAGAATTTTCCAAGGAAACACCTTTACTCAAGTGGTACATATAGGTAAAGAGAAAGTTTCCAAAAATATCATTCACAGGCAGAAAAAAAAATATACGCTGGGATATGTCCCCTTGTCTTCATTAGTGGTGCCGTGTGCTCTTGGGAGTTCTGAGTGAACATATTGCCCATTCTTTCTATGAGGTGTCTTGGAAGAAAAAAAATCTGAGAAGCTCTGGCGTGTTATTGGAGACCCGAGAAATCAGTTACTGTATTAATTTATTGTATTAATGAGATTTCTGGGATAAATCTGCATTAAAAGACTGTAATGTTAGCATGAATCTTGGAGAAATCCTCGTGAAATTGATTGTTATATGAAAGGAGTATAACAGTATACCGTGTTGCTGATGCCAGCTGAAATTTATAACAGAGCATTTGGAAAAATGATATAGCTTGGATATAGCGTTACGGCAATATGTTTGTGTTTTGAAAATTCTGGTTCCAGTTCATGATCACCAGACAGGGGATATTTGGGAGCTATTATTAGGGAGATTTTCTGTGAACATGTGGGAACTCACCATGGTATCTGGTGTATAGATCTGAGAATAAGGTTTCCCAGGTAAAAGATAAAATTGCAGATGTATTGATTGGCCTTTATACAAGTATGTTCTATCAGATCCAAACAAGGCTGCTAACAAATTTTTATTGTAATTAAGATATTGTCTAGATTGAGCTAAACGCTCTGCTTAAGGCTATACATGATTGGCAAACAACTTTTATACCTTCTGCTGTTTAAAGGAAGAGGTAGAGCTGTTCTTTACTTTTTTAATGCATTATTAAACTGTCATTAATTTGCATGCTTTATGAAATGTGATAATTAAACTGGGATAATGTTTCGTAAGTGATGAATTCATCGTCATGGTCTGCTTTAATCTTTGGTAAATTTAGGTTGAGCAAGGAAACAAGTTTACTGCATGTTCATAGATTAAGAAAAGAGATTTACTGCTGCGTCCCATGTGTAAAAACTTGTCCTCGTCTTTTTGCTTATACAAACAACCACCTGCAACTCATTGAGGAGGCAATATTTGGGAAGATATTTTGGGAGGATTAGCATGTAATACTGATGAGTCATGTAGAAATTAAGTCTCTCACTTGTTTGTTTCTTCATATTGAGTTACATAGCACCCATACTACTAGGGCCAAATAATAAGGAATTAACTGCAGTGAAAGCTTCCAACATGTACTCAAGTAATGTACCGGAGGATGAGATTTGATGAAACATTTCATTAACCAGATTCCAATTTATATGTAGTCGTCAGATCTTTTACCTTGATCTGACATGGTGAAAGATATTGATATCTTATGGGTAACCTACTTAAGAAACAAGTTTGTTTTAATCGAATTCATCAAGAAAAGCTTACACTTCATGAACCTTCTACTCTATATGCTAAAGCCATGCATTATGGAACATATACATATAGCTTGCATTCTAGAAAACTTTCTCTGTAATATCTTAATTGTTCTGTAAACAAATGTTTGGCTTAAAGAAAAGTCTTCTTATTTAGATTTTGTGGTGTTTTTGATCCATAATATTAGCACCACATATGGACTTTGCACTAAAAAGATTGAACTTGTAACCTAGAGGGTTTCTATCCGCTATGCCAAATCTGCCTTCTCTCCAAGCAATCTGTACATGATTAAAGGACGGAAATAAGGGACTAGCCTTTTCTATTGTGTACTTGATGATAAATTTGATGAGGGACTGACTGTCCGATTAGTTATTAATCAGACTGATGGTAATCGCTGATCAGTGCCCTGTCTGATCAGAGTTTTACTAGCATTGATCTGTTTGTAAGCAGGGGCTAGCTGTCTATTTCACATCTCCCTCAAAAGGGGCATTAAACCTGCTCAGCTGTCAACTTTAGACCAATCCACTTTATGAAAATAATTCTCTAAATTTTGAAAAGTTCCATTTATAGAGTTGTAAGAACAACAATATATTGGTCTAAATTTTGTTATTTTGTTCTCGAACATGTAAGATTCTCTGAGATTGATTAACAGGCTAGGAAATGGGTATAGTGCATTAACCCTTCATACTAGTAATTACCCTGGTGTAGACTAAAACAATGGAAAGCCAGACCAAAGCAACATCAGTAATATTTAAATATTCTGTCTATCGTTTATTTCATTTGCAAATAATTCATTTAACAGTTCTAAGAGACCTGTAGTAAATATGACATAAATTAACTATAAATTATAAAAAGTGTGTTTGAAAGAGGAGTTTATCATTTTTGGAGTGGGAACTTTTCTGTGAAGTATGCTCTTTCTGTAGTTGATAAATTTCCAGCAATTTTATCAAGTGAGGTGAAATAAACAGAGATCAGCATATGTGATCTGAAACTTACAAGAAGAGAGGTATGTTTATTACATTTTAATCACCCCAGTTCAATTGAGTAAATAATGCCATCTGTCTGTAGAAAAAGGTTCAAAAGTTTAGCAAAAGAAACCCCACTTAGTGAAGAGTATTGGTAACAAATACAGGATCAAGAATCGTTCCATGATGCGCTAGCGCGCATCATGAAATATGCCAGCAGAGCAATTGCTATTCATAACGCCATGTTCACTGAATAACGTTGTTTATTTCTTAAATGCAGTTGAGTTTGAATGGGGTGGGGATATGTATTAGCAGAGAGATAGCTACAACTTACAAGCCCTATCCCACTAATCCTAATAGAGACATTAGAAGCAGGAATATAGAACTACAGATTTCTTTCTTTGACTGACCTTGCTGCGATTCCTCCCGGCTGGATGTCCTGCACAAAGATCCCTGTCTCTTCGTTATTCTCTCCCTTGAGTCCCACTACACTGAATCCCAGACTGGTGTTCTCGGGTTTGAACAGTTTAATGGTCTCTATCTCCCTCCCCTTGGCTACCCGCTCTATGGTCTTCTGAAACTCGGCATCGTACCCCGGCGTTGTAGCAATGGCCCCCAGGTTCTCCTCACTTGAGAATCCTGTAGCACTCTCTGATAAAGCTTGATTGATTGGTACACCATCTGGTGGCATGTTCAGAATCAACTGCCCAGAGTAAGTGATCTCAAAGTTTTCATCTGTAACTGGGTATGTCTGGGCCACCTGAAATATCACATGGTATGAATGACATTATTTTTTGTTCTGAAGAAATATTTGCATGTATTTCAGATCATGTATGATTAAATGGAGGATATGGAGATAATGAACAGTATTCAATATCAAAGTAAAACCTCATTATCTTGACCTTCATGGGGGAAATTTGAAGACTTCTGAAGATTTGGGATATCAAGGATAAAATGCTTAAAAAATAAGAAATAGGGCCTTCAAAATCACAATAACATGGTATTTGAGATATCGGTTTTGGAAATTCAGAAGTCCAGCTGTAAATAAACCATGTAGTACATCACACAAGTAAGGGTACCAACCACTTCCACTAACTCAGAATAATACTTAAAGTACACTTAAATCTGATACCACTCAAGTTTCATCTTAGACAGAATATCCTGCGCTTTGCTTAACATGCATATTTATGATATTGATTTCTGAGCATAAAAACAATTTTAGAATTTTAGAAAATTTAATCTTTTTCTCTTCCAATCAAATATAACTTGACCTTTTGAGACCTTTCCTCTACTGATTCTACTCAGACATTTAGTATTACACAGCAAATCTGTATTCTGTTACATGATAGAACACTCAAACTTCTGAGAGTGACAAAGAAAGGGAGATAATCCTAAAACTCTAAATATACCACAGCTGTTAGCTGGAGATGAATACATTTGAACATCATTATCTCAAATACCAATTTCTCAAATACCAGAAATATGTCAAAGTGAGTTGGCAGTGCTTACCATTTTTTTCTCTTAATTTCTTATCCCTAGTTATCTTAGATCCTTGGATATCTCAAAATATAACCTTGGTCACAATGCAGTTCAAAATAAAGCGTTAGACTGTACATAATTTTTGCATTCATACCTGTTTAAGTTCCTGTAAAGACTCTTGCAGATTAAGAATCTGTCGAAATAGAGGACTCTCCATCATGGCTAACAGGGAGGTCATGTCATCGTCCAAACTGTGATCCCCCTGGTCCCAGAGGCGGGCCTGCAGGTGCTCCACATACTCAACCGCCTGCTCTGTACCTAGAATTATATACATAACCATGACACATTATGCTCCACATAAAATTACAAATGCCCATCACTTATGACTCTCTACCTAAAATTACATAATTCCAAAACGCTTTATTCTCTACCTAAAATTACACATAAAGCCTTTAACTCATTTCTCTCTAATGTCTTTATCATACTGTACTTTATATCAGTTACTAGAACATGTATATTGATTCAAATCTACTCTTTGTTTCTTACACAGTTCACTATAATCCATTCTGTCACCTAGATTTTACTAGTATTTACTTACTTTCGATGAGCGACATTTCTTCTGCTCAGATATTTGATGATGATTTGATAGTCTGTAAAACAAGTGTGAAATTAAAAGACTTAATTAATTATCAGGTGATTTATCATTTATGATAAAAACACATCTCACATTTTCAATAAGCATTTTCTTGCAGTATGTTTTAATATCATGAATATATTGTGCATACTATGTGAATTAGATATGTAGCACTGAATATACACTAAAATATTTTTTAAAAAATATTGAAATTTTTCTGCAAGGAAACTATGCAAAAATGAAGACTATAAAATATATATAAAAGCACTCCCTAACATGCTTTATCAATAGTATCTGGTAGCTAGTCCTGGTGATAGAGATTAATTCTAGTATTTTATGACACATACAGTATGTCAAACACCAAGGATATATTGAAGCAAGTCTTCTCCTGTCTTATTTTAAGAACTGAAATATTGACTCAGCCGTATGAACCATGAGCAGAATTAAAATATCTTTTAATTTTTTTTTTGCCATGCAGTCTCATTGTCTGATATAATTTTTTTGAGTATGAGATTACAAAGTTTGACAATACATGTATAATTTGAAATGTTCTTCCTCTTTTGCTGCATATAGATGGCTTTGAAGAAAGAAAATTCCATATTTTTATTTTTCTTACATTCCCAATACACAAAACAAATTCCATTGTTAAAATAGTCCTTAGGACCTAATCATTTTAACGCTAGAACATACTAGCTAATGGCAGTAATGCTTGCCATACAAGGTTAAATGTACTCAAATTTAAAAAATGCAAGTTGTTTTTCGACATTGAGTAGAATAGTACACTATTGTAGGTTCAAATGTATGAGTCCCAAGATATTGCCAATCTTGCTGCATATTCTGTACAAATGAGAACATAGCTGCAGAACTGTAGCTCTCTGAAAAATATATATTGATAGACTGGAGAGCTACAGTGCCACCCACAATGTGCGCTTTTTCTCAAATTAACTCCATGTCTTTAAAATTATCATCTCAAAATATTATCAACTGTGTGTTCCTAACATATTCTTTCACTGTTTCCACAACAAAATATTCCTTATAATTGTTGTTATTAGCTAGCCTTCCTGGCCCTGAAATTCAGATCATCGAAAATTACGCCCATTTATACTGCCATTTTGGTTTGCAAGATAATTCAGTCCAACGCGATTTGTGCAATTTTTTTTTGCAATTGAGGTAAGAATTTGGAAGAATGAATCTAGAACCGAGCGCACTTTTTTTGTGTTCAATAAATTACAGTTTTTTCAATGGGTGGCACTGTAGCTCTCTGGTCTAACAATATATATGAATGTCAGACTGCTCGGCCCAACGACACCTCGGCCCAACGACTCCTCGGCCGTTTGGATTTTCCAGAGCAAAACATGGACGCTGCCATTATATTCATATGGGAGGCGGGGGGTATCATTTAGTGAGCTCATTGCTCACAGTACCTCTAGTATGTTTTACACAAAAACAAAGCATTCATTTCCGAGTCTTTTCCTTTTTACAGTTCGCAATTATTTGGTCAGCATACTTTCCTCTCATATCCTGTTATTTTTTTTTTCTAGCACCATCAAGTTGAACCAGTGAAATCACAGGAGTTTTGATTTTTTATCATCAGAAAATCTTCAAAAAAATATCCCGCCTTCAACTCATATAGTTGAGGGTGGGATATATTTTTGGAGATTATTTTAGAGTACTTAAGCATTTATGCAATAAAATATTTGCCAACAATTTCTACACAAGTACTGCAAAACTTTGACATCATTTTTTCTCCTTCGGTCTGAATTACTGCATTCAGCAATACCTTCCCCGTTCGACTGGAAGGCTATTTGTCCCTGTTCCACTGGAAGGCTATTTGTAGTTGTTGCCAAAAAAAAAAAATTATATTATGTTTAAATTCTTTAATTATAAGCTCCTTTCAAAGAAAGGAAAGAAAAATACAATTAGCATACATAATGCCAGTAGTTTTTTTTTTCATTTAAACAATTTACATTAGAACTAAAAGCTCCTTTCAAAGAAAGGAAAGAAAAATACAATTAGCATACATAATGCCAGTGGTTCAATTTCATTTAAACAATTTACATTAGAACTATGAACAAGCACAACAATTAACACTTGATTTACAAGGAAATCACGAAAAAAAGTAATGCTATGGCACAACAGTTTGTAAACGTTTTAATAACAAATTAGTCCATTTCTTCCACAGTGGGTCCCCCGCCCTGACTAGCACCCCCAGACTGACTCGGACCGCCTCCGTGAAGTTTAGCCATGATTGGAGAACATACTTTCTGCACCTCTTTAAGCTTGAATTCAAACTCGTCAGTTTCTGCTAGAGCATTGCTATCCAGCCAAGACAGAGTGTCACTGCAAATACTGGTGGCTTTCTCTTTATCTTCTGGCGGAAGTTTATCCCCGTGTTCCTCTGCTGCCTGTTTGACAGAGAAAACGTATGACTCCAGTTGATTTCGTGCCGCGATCCTCTGCCGCTGTTTCTCGTCTTCGTCTTTATACTTCTCGGCTTCGTTCACCATCCTGTCAATATCGGCCTTACTGAGGCGTCCTTTGTCATTGGTGATAGTGATTTTGTTGGATTTCCCTGTACTCTTGTCCATGGCTGAGACATTCAAGATTCCGTTTGCATCTAAATTGAACTCGACTTCTATCTGTGGAACACCACGAGGGGCTGGAGGGATTCCATTAAGTTCAAATTTACCTAGTTTGTTGTTGTCTTTGGTCATAGCCCTCTCACCTTCAAAAACCTGAATGGACACTCCTGGTTGGTTATCAGCATATGTGGTGAAAGTTTGAGATGCCTTGCAGGGTATTTTTGCATTTCTTTCAATAATTTTGGTCATGACTCCTCCAGCAGTTTCAATGCCCAGAGTGGTACAACTGCGCTCGCCCCAACGGTCACACCGTAAAACATATTATGTTAATTATAAAGATTTTGTGAAAGTTTCATCCAATTTCATTCAGTGGTATATGAGAGGATCAAGTTGCGGATAAGAGATGGGTACCCCAAAGCGTAATCCGAGATTCCTCTGACTCTGACCCCTTCTTTTACATTTGTGACTTATGCAGGGGACATTTATCGGACTCTAACCCCTGCACAAGTTAAGTCACAATGTAAAAGCAGGGGTTAGAGTCAGCTAGAGGAATCTTGGATTACCCAAAGCGTAAAAGACAGACGGATGGACAGACGTACGTACGGATGGACATACTGATAACTAAATACCCCGCTTTTCAAGCAGGGGATATAATAATAGGCACATATACCGTACGCTATTTGTTCATTTAGTTTTTATCTGTTTAGAATCTAGCTTATTCCAGCCCTATAAATACCATAAGGATCAAAGTGTCAATATCTTTCAGTATTCTCTCTATTGGGAAGTTAATGTGTCGTTTAAATACCCCCCACCAATCCCCCCCTCCCCCTCAAGACGAGCCACTCTCTGTCTTCTCAATAATTATAATGAATATGACTGGATATGAATGAATACTTCTGTCCTGTTAGACCCCCCTTCCCCCTTTTTTCACTTAAACAGGCCGCCTGAGACTGGCCTGCGGCATTTAATTATGGACAAACTGAGAATGATTTGTCATAAACGTGAATTTTCCAAAAAATTGACAAACCCAAGAAAGTAGAAACCCAACAAGCTCCGAGGAAAGGAAGACTCAGATTCTATCCGGATCTTTTCTTGACCGGTTTTGTAAATTACTTTCGCATTGTGTAAAGCTAGGCATGTCATTATTCTTGGAAAAATTAAATATCGACACTAAATGATAAATGATTATAATTTTAAAATAATATCAAACAATGATTAATTAAAAATAATCGTACAAAAAAATGACGACCCGAGATAAATTAGATCAACAACTTTTCTAAACTTGATTCCCGGAACCGGCACAAATATTTACTATATTTACCATCAGCTAATTGGACAACTTCCGCTATTAGATGTCCCCCGAGGAATTTTTATATTTTTCGAAATATTTTTGATCATTGATGGTATGTGGAAGTAATTGATGTATAAATAAGTAATGAGATTTTTACTTTTTCTATTTGCAATTATTATTACGACGATATTTGGTATGTGTGGTCAATAATAACGAAGCATGGCTAATGTAAACTCCCTTTTCAGCTATTTTCATTTCCCCACCCTTGGCTTTTAACTGGGCGGGGTGTTTCCCTTGTCGTGTCTTATCACTACGCATGCGAGCTGCCATTAAAATGTCGGTTATAGCACATTTTTCATATTTGTAGATATCAAGTAACCATATGTATATACTTAAGTGTGTACCAGAAACTTCCCTTCTTTATATAGTCATTATTTTGAGTGATCTCAGATGTTGTACTCATTAGCTGCAGAACTGTAGCTCTCCGAAAATATATATATGGTAGACAGACTACTCGGCCCAACGACACCTCGGCCCGTGCTGGTTGACACCGCTCTCACCTTCAAAAACCTGAATGGACACTCCTGGTTGGTTATCAGCATATGTGGTGAAAGTTTGAGATGCCTTGCAGGGTATTTTTGCATTTCTTTCAATAATTTTGGTCATGACTCCTCCAGCAGTTTCAATGCCCAGAGAAAGTGGAGTGACGTCTACCAGTAAAACATCTTTGATTGCTTCACTTGTGTCTCCCTTTAAAATGGCGGCCTGGATGGCTGCACCGTAAGCCACGGCTTCATCTGGGTTGATGGATTTGTTCAGTTCCTTACCAGCCATGAAATCTTGCAGCAGCTTTTGGATTTTTGGAATTCTTGTTGAGCCGCCAACCAGAACCACTTCATGGATTTTGGATTTATCCAGCTTAGCATCCTTAAGAGCTTTTTCTACAGGTTCAAGTGTTGAACGGAACAGATCTGAACACAGGTCCTCAAATCTTGCCCGTGTGATTTTGCTGTAAAAGTCAATGCCCTCAAAGAGCGAATCGATCTCAATGTTGGCATCAGAGCTGCTCGACAGTGTCCTCTTTGCGCGTTCACAGGCAGATCTAAGTCGTCTCAGTGCACGTTGATTGTTAGAAATGTCTTTACCGTATTTGCGCTTGAATTCTTGTACAAAGTAGTTTACCAATCTGTTGTCAAAATCTTCACCTCCAAGATGAGTGTCACCAGCTGTGGAGCGGACTTCAAACATGGAGCCTTGATCTATGGTAAGGATGGAGACATCAAATGTTCCTCCACCCAGATCAAAGATGAGCACATTCTTCTCATCTTTAAGGTTTTTGTCGAGTCCGTAAGCCAAAGCAGCCGCAGTGGGTTCATTCACAATCCTCAGAACTTTGAGTCCTGCTATCAGTCCTGCATCTTTGGTGGCCTCTCTCTGTGCATTATTGAAGTAAGCTGGGACTGTAATAACAGCTTCCGTCACCTTCTGTCCCAAGTACGCCTCTGCCGTCTCCTTCATTTTCGTCAGCACCATGGAGCTGATTTCCTCCGGTGTAAATCGCTTCGTTTCATGCTTGTATTCTACTTCCAACTTGGGTTTTCCTCCGTCATTGACAACTTTAAATGGCCAGTGTTTCATGTCGGCCTGCACACTCTCATCGTTGAATTTGCGTCCTATCAGCCTTTTGGCGTCGAAAATCGTATTTGAAGAGTTGACTGCTACTTGATTCTTTGCAGCATCTCCGATGAGTCGTTCGGTGTCCGTGAATGCCACATAGCTCGGCGTCGTCCTATTACCTTGATCGTTGGCGATGATTTCAACTTTTCCATGTTGAAAAACACCTACGCAGGAAAATGTTGTTCCCAGATCAATGCCAATAGCTGGAACTGACATGGTTTTCTCTAATCACAAAAGTGAAAGTAGCTTGAGATAATCCAATTTTACGTTCTACCGTTTTCTCCCCTTCTTGCCAGTTGGGATTAAGGACGGTTCCCCTTTGAATATCCCCAGTTTCAATAGAGAAATGATTGACAAAGCGCATGTCTGTCAATATATACAACTTATCAAAGAAAATTCTCGACATTTCCAGACTCACTGTTCTCGAAATCCCGAAGTTCGAGCCCGATGGTTATAATTAACAAGCGTAACCACTCGGCCATTTCCGTAAACGATATTTACTTCGTTCACCGAGTTGTAACAAATATTCACTCGGCCGACTCGGTAACACCCATAGTAATTTAACGGAAACAGCCGAAGTTTACATGATCATTTCTCGAATTTTACCGACAACCTCCGAAAAGAAAGCTTATTTTTAGTTGAAGGACGTTTATTAATAATATTAGAGTTAAGAATTTGCTGGAAAAAAATATCAAAGGACTGTAGATTGTAGATGTAACAAGCTGGGGTTTTTTTTCTCAAAATTTGATTTGAAAGAGTTCCTCAATCAGCATCATATATGAGACGTACATTACAAAAGTTACATAGATCTTATTTAGTAAATATAAAAGGTTAAACACAAATTTAAAAACTATATTGCTAAAAGTATGGTGACATATTTTGGGCGCTAATTTATGTAAACATGCAAGTTACCAATATCTGACTGTAGAGAAGTGGAGAGTCTAATTTCAATGTTGGTAAACTGACTTACTAACGCCATATGACTACGGCGACATGCTCCCTATATGCAAAATAAATCAATGTGCAAGAAGAATAATTATGCCAACATTTACGATAACAAGCAAATTTAAAAAATAGTTGTCCCCCGCATTCGCTGTCTTAGTGAAGTGGATAGGATGAGAACTATTATGTATAACATAATTTTGTAAAATATGAACACTCATAATTTAATATAATTTAAAGTAATCAAAGTTTAATTTTTGAAAATTAGAGTGAAGGTCAAGGTCAATGGGTAAAAAAATCATAGCATGCTCGAAAACATCTTTTCACTGATAATGTATATGTGAAATATGAAATCCTTATCTCTTCTCAATCAAAAAGTTATAAGGAAATTAATATAACATTTTTGAAAAGTAGGTCAAACTTCAAGATCAAGGTCACAGGGACAAAAATCATGGTATATTCAGAAAGTTCTTGTTCTAGTTAATATACACATGTATTGTGTAATATGAAAGCCCTTTCTTTCTCTTGCAATAGTTTTGACCAAAAAAATGGAGTCAACCATTTTTTTAACAGTAGGTCAAACTTCAAGGTCATGGAATCAGAAATCTTAGTTTACTTGGACATGCATTTTGGTCTTGACACATGTATACATGTGAAATATGAAATATGAAAGCTCAGTCTCTTCTCATTCAAAAGTTATAACCAAGATTAAAGTTTTGTTACAGACTACATGACAGACAAATCGTCACAAATGAGATTAAATGTTCTCTTATAAAATTAGGCCTACTTTTACTTGGATATGATTTTCTGGTATGTAGACATAATTGTACCCCGCTTTTGCAAAGCAGGGGAAATTTACTTACTAATTTAATTGGCATCATGCATGCAAAATATGGATGTTGACATGCAACTTTTCCGTGTTACATGTTGACATAAATACTTTGTCTTAAGTGATAATTATATTTGTTCATTTCTACAAGTGTAGCCCAGGGAATTCTGGTCTCGTTTGTCCTATTTCATTCAGATACCTATGTTGATATCATTTTTTGCTCACACTTCAGCTGAAAGCTCAAAAAATCTAGCTTTTCACATGTTGTCCAGCGTTCGTCCGTCCGTCTGTTTACTTTTTACATTTTCCCGATTATTTTTTTAACCTAAAATTGTGCTATATGGCGGACCGAGCTCCCTTCCAAGGGGGGGGGGGATAACCAAGGAAATGAAATTCAATTCTAAAAGTTCTAAAAATTATTTTTTCATCACAGATCAATTTATAAAATTATAAAATTGATTCCTTTCTTTTGAACATTTCATTTTTACTATCCAGTATGATATTGCCAATCATTTTAGCCCACCGTACATTGTAGGAATGAATCACTAAGTATGTATTAAATACATGTATATATTTCATATAAAATTATAATCGAATACAAACAAACAAGCAAACAAAAAGAAAAATAAGCATTTGAAAATCAATATAAAAATAGACACTTTTTTTCACTTGTAGTATGAAAACATAGAAAAACAGCATAAAGTCATTAGCAACATACAATAACTTAATTAAAAGACAGCAAAACAAAATGGACTGAACTAATTTAAAACATGAACAAATAATCACCTGTATTGACCTCTTCCCTGATTTTTTCAACACTTTCTTTCATTTGAAAATGCATGTACAACAACGCACCGGTAAATATGAAGCATGTTACAACCATAAAAAATCCAAACACTGATAAACAGGTGGAACAGCATGACACTCGGCCCCTATTGTTTCAACAAGATTTCAAATGAAAAAGTGAGTTTTCAACATTACATATTACTGTTTGTAACAAAAGTGATAATAATACACATACTGATATAAAATCAACTATCAGATGTTTAGAAAGTGATTGAATGATCATATGTTGTTTTACATCCTGTTCAATTTTTTTTTATTTCATATAGAAATGTAATTCACTTATGTCAGATGTGGTGTCTAAATCCATAAACTCATAATCTATCAAGAGCTTTACTGAATGACAGGCTGTCAGATATCACGGAATGTCAAATGTCCATGTTATCTTTACATTTAAACATGCTCTGGTAATGCACGATCTCTTAGAGCACAAGAAAGTCTCCTAATAGATCATTTTCTTAAAACATATTCTAAATAAATCATATTTCAATCAAGCCACAACGTAAAAACGTATATGCAAAATTTGTGCAAATTATGAACCATGTCACTGAAAATGGTCCAAACTTATTGCGATCAACAGATGTTATAATATGTTTTGTGTTGAAAACTCACTGTCTCATTAAATTCTTTCGATCTGTTATTAAAAATTCATCCACCTCGGAGGAATCAGATTCAGTGCGTAACAGTTCGTGTCCATTTTTCGTCTTACGACGAGTTTTACCACTTCCAACTAAAGCGTCAAGTTCACGACGCTTTTTCATTTTCTTCGATGGTTTGAAACCAACGTCTAAATTTCCCTGGGGGTCCAACATGGGACACTGAATAAGAAGACATAGGCTTAGAGAAATTTCAATCGATTTTTTTTTCGATCGAATGAAATCCCGGAAGTTACGAATAGATGTTAAGTCGTACCAATAATACATCTAAATCACAATAACTCGCTCTTCAAATACTCTTCCCTTATCAAGTGATAAGTAACCAACATGGAAAAAAATCTTGTTGATTTCAGTTAAGTTATGCTCTGAAATGTTCCAACAAAACAACTTCTGACTTACTGTTTGGCTTAAAAACACACTTTCATAAGTCCATTTTTATTTTTAATGACAAATTTCCTTAATCTAAGTATACTGCCAATATATCGATATTACAAAATCGTATTGCGATACGATATTCTTTGTCATTGTATTGCAATATATTGAAATATCGATATTATTGCCCAGCCCTATTGCTAATGACTTTATGCTGTTTTTCTATGTTTTCATATTACAAGTGAAAAAAGTGTCTATTTTTATATTGATTTTCAAATGCTTATTTTTCTTTTTGTTTGCTTGTTTGTTTGTATTCGATTATAATTTTATATGAAATATATACATGTATTTAATACATACTTAGTGATTCATTCCTACAATGTACGGTGGGCTAAAATGATTGGCAATATCATACTGGATAGTAAAAATGAAATGTTCAAAAGAAAGGAATCAATTCTATAATTTTATAAATTGATCTGTGATGAAAAAATAATTTTTGAACTTTTAGAATTGAATTTGTAATTTTATTTTTAATGAAAAAAGTAAAAAAAAAAAATGTACTGGTATACAAATTTTTGTTTTACAGTGAAAGGTCATAGTCTTCAAACCACAATGGATGACTTACAGCAACAAATGCAAAATGACATTAAAAAGGCACTAGTCAACATCACTAAAAGCCCACAAGAAATAGAAGCCATTAAGCAGCGCATGACAACACTCAGTAACAAAGTAAGTCCAGGGTCATCATACGCTTGTTCTACCACATGTAAATTAAATATTTATCAAATTGCACGTAAAATAAATTATTGTTTTATTGATTTTTGTCTCAACAATTAGATGGACACATTGAGCACAGCCATTGCTGCAGTAGGAAATAGTCAACCAGGCAATAAACAGATAGTTAATGAAGTCAATACACTCACCACACAAGTTCCGGTCATATCAAAAGTAAGTCAAGTAGTATTTAATTTTAATTTGTTATTGAAGTTTTTCACTTCAAATTTCCTAATGAGTATGCATGGTTACTTGTAAAAATAAGTTGTTTTATATTCTAGTTAATGATGTTGCCTATTTCTGATGTATAGGTTCAAATCAAGGGGAGATAAAGTACCTGAACTTTGATTTTTTTTCTTTCTACAGACTGTTGCTAATTTAGGAGTTGATGTCAAGACTATGAAGTCGACAGTAGATGACTTAATAGACTTCAAGAAAAGTGTTGAAAAAGAGTTGGCAGAAATAAAACTTCATCAACAGGTATGTTGTGTTTATCCTTAGAGAAATTTGTTTATTCGGCAATATTCGCGCAAAGGACATTGGGTAGTGCAGGAATTCTGGGAATGTTGCACAGAGAAATTCGGCTGACGTATGTACAGATTTCAATCCGAATTTTCTCTGTTCTTACACGTTAGTCTATTGAGCTCGCTGCGCTCGCTATTAAATTGCCATTGTGCACCTCCTATTTTACTTTTTGATCTGACACATGTTTTGGGTTTCCAACAACAAAAAATTGACACTCCCATCATGTTCATATGGGAGGCGGGGGGTATCATTTAGTGAGCTCATTACTCACAGAACCTCTAATTTAAACATTAATTTACACTGCTAAATCACTTTTTCATAATCTTTGGTTTTAAAAATTGTTTCATGGTATAAACAGACATGCACACATATTACAAAAATAAAGTTCTTGTAGACAATAAATGATTACAGGACATAAATATAAAATGACCATTGGGCCGGGTTGCTCACTTATCCATGGTACCTGATCCCGCTTCTGTGTTTTGAGAAGTCTGCAGTGTTTTGCAGTGTTTTCTATTGAATCAATGGGATTTGGGCCTGATTAAGTTACTGTTTGTTATTTTCATATTTCATGGATATATATAACAAAAGAGACTTTCCCATTAGTTTTATAGTACACCAGAGCTAAAAGATTGATTCAGGCATGTGATAAATAAAGTCAATTTGTGTGCATGCATCCTCATGCAATGTTCAAAGTTTTACAAATTAGTTAACATAAATTGGGCAATTTGTGTGTCCTATCTTTAGACTTAAAAATTATAGCCTTGGTGATTCATGGGCATTTTTTAGTGCAAAAATCTAGCTGCTTGTCAAATGTCCAATAATACAAGTTTAACTTTTCAATTGCAGGAATAGGTTAACCCAGTTTCTTGCAAAAATGACTGAAGACATTTGTCAGACCTGAGAAAACCAAATAACTTTCAAGTATTAAAGAGCCAAGCATTTGGACCCTGGTGAGTTGAAAACAAAACCCCAAAATAATAGTAAGGTGAAACTTAAAACTTGTTCAAAAAATATAAATAAAAAATATAAATTTGTCCTTTTTTGGTAACAGATATGTCAGCAGGATGGTTGATTGTGGTTGCAGCAATGTGGGGGGCCACAAATCCTTTCATCAAGCAGGGAAGCAGTGGCATTGAAAATGTGAAAGAAAATGGCAAAGTGCGACAATTCCTGATGGAGCTCAAATTTCTCATATTCAATTGGAAGGTATACTTTTAATTTGAAATTTATTATCGTAATCCCATTCCAATCATTATAATAATCTTTGACTGCATGCTCTCTGAAAATGGGCCATTGTACTTCAGGTTATCATTCAATTTTAGTACTGTAACAGTATTTTTTTAGGCAAGAATATGCACCTTGAATTTGTTAAGTAACTTACTGATTTATTTTACATGTAGTAGTCAATAAATGTTTGTACTTTTTCCAAGGAAGTATAGTTTGCAACTCTCACAATGTTTTACTTTTTTAGATTCATTAGTGCTTTTAAATTTTATTGAGGAAACAGATTTGCGGAACAAATAATGCAAACATTTCTTGGTGTACTAACATACACCAGAGGCATCTCTGTATTAATTTAATACATTGTAATACACTCTTGACTGCAGTACATGTGTGGGTTTTAATTTGACTCTTTCTATTTATGTTCAGTATCTTGTGCCATTCCTGATAAATCAAGGTGGTTCAGTGCTGTACTACATTACACTGGCCTCAGCTGGTAAGTTCTCGGCAATTAATTGAAAGGGAGGATAAAGATTATTTACACATTACATCATTCTATGGACCTTTGTAGAAACAATAATTGTAAACAGTTTGGTTTCACCCACATAATATTGACCTTACAATTTATTTTTAAAAAATCCTGGTGCATGTTATTTAGAGATTTATACATAAAAGAGAAAAACAAAAAACTTAAAAAAATACAGATTTAGGACTCCAAAGTGTGATAAGACTCCAAAGCCCAATGGTCATGCCAAAGTCCAAAGGTCTGCACTAAACCCTGATGGATTGACACATTCAAGTCTAATGGTGTGGAAAACCAATCAATGTTTATGATGTCATAGTAATTCCCCAAATTTCCAGGCTGCGCCATGCTAAGGTCTGATGATTTCAAGGATCAACATCGAATCATTGTGATGTCATATATGTTGACTATTTCTCTGCACCATTAGACCTTGGGGTGTCACACCGTCACTTCTTAGTGCAGGGTGTCTTGTAAGAATTAAGCCATCAGACTTGGATGAAACCATTGGAATTTGGTGTCAATACTGATACCAACCATCAAAGTTAAATTGGTGCATACCAACGGACTTGAGCATGACCATCAGACTTGGAGTCTTGCATACACATGTATTATATATCATACCTGTTTTTGTTGTCAAATTGATATCAAAACAAATTTCTCATACCCACCCAAAGAATTTTTCACAGATAGCTCTTTCATCAGGGACCTAAATGCTAAGTATATAGGTACCTGGATTTATGAAACAAGTAGAAGACAAGATACCCACAGGCCTCTTTTTTTAAAACTGAGATTACATAAACACAATTCTGTATGCCTTGATTTTTTCAGAACTCTCCCTTGCTGTGCCAATAACCAACTCCCTTACCTTTCTATTTACCATCATATCTGGCCGGTTTCTAGGAGATAAAATTCATCACTGGGGTATGTTTTCTGGCTTTTGCAATGGTAGAAAAAAAATTGAACATTGAACTATTTTATGAACTCCTCAATATCACCAGTGACCTACTAAGCTCCTGATATTTATTAAATATCAATATATATTTGTCTATAATGGTACATTGTATGAATGTTAAAATTTTTTAAGGTACAGATGTATTAAAGTATTATATATGATATGCATATTCTGCATTATATTTTACAGAAACCTATGTAGGGATGTTTCTGGTTTTGGCTGGTGTTGCACTGTGTGTTTCCGACAAAATGTGACAAAAACTTGACTATAGTTCATTGACTGTGATACTACATACTCAAAGATTATGAATTATGCAGCATCATGAAATATAATGATGTTATAAATTGTTTATGTATTACTGGTTTTATAAGCATGATTACCAGTAGTTAATAAAACATCACAAAATCATAATGAAGCCTGTTACGTTAAGATTTCCAATGAAATACACATGTACGAGGACCCTTCTAACTCAACTTATATGCTAGCTCTATGCAGAATAAATGTGTTAATACATGTATTCTTAAACCTGTAATAGTGATTTAAACAGGCCCAATTTATATGAGTTTTATAAATTTGCCTACCATGATGATTTTTTTTTCTCATAATATATGGTATTATTTTCCTGTTTATTCATTACATTTTTAAATTTTTAGTTACCAACCTCATATTATATTCCTTTGAACTTAACCTACTTTTCAAAATAGTTTAAAGTGCCTTTATTTTGAAATAATGTTTTATATATATTTGAGAGGTAAATCTATGCTTCTTAGTCCGTGCACTATTTGTCAAATGATACTGAAGAAAAAAAGACATGTTACCATCTATTTGACTATGACCTTTTCAAACAATAATTAGAATGGTTAATTTATCTAGCTAAAATATAACAAACTAAAATCTAGAATTGTTCTGACCTGTAGACCACAGGGGCTGGGAGGGGATCCCCCCTTGATTTATACTAGCTTAGTAAAAAGATTAGGTTTCCATGAACAATGTTCCATGGTACATGTATTAGATGGCAACATTACTTGGAACACTGTATTTGTACTTTTACCACAGGGGTTAATTGGCATACCTTTCAATTTTATTGAATTTTCAGTAAATATAAAATGTATTTGTATGATAACAAAAGTATAGTATTATTTTTATACCCCCCAACTGAAAAGTGGGAGGGTATATAGTAATCGGTATTTCCTTCCGTCCGTCCGTCCGTCCGTCTGTTACGCTTTGGGGTACCCATCTCTTATCCGCAACTCCTCTCATACCACTGATGGAAATTTTATGAAACTTTCACAGATTCTTAATTACCCGTACATATTGCCATTGTGCACCTCCTATTTTACTTTTTGATCTGACATATATTTTTGATTTTCCAGAGCAAAACATGGACACTGCCATTATATTCATATGGGAGGCGGGGGTATCATTTAGTGAGCTCATTGCTCACAGTACCTCTAGTAATACCCCCCGCTTGAAAAGCGGGAGGGTATATAGTAATCGTTATGTCTGTACGTACGTCCGTCTGTTACACTTTGGGGTACCCATCTCTTATCCGCAACTTCTCTTATACTACTGAGTGAAATTTAATGAAACTTTCACAGAATCTTTATTATTTTTATATACAAATAGTTTCAGTTAAAATTGATAAGGATGCCAACTCCTGTGCTTTTACACACTGCACTTGTTATCAACTAGAGGTACTGTGAGCAATGAGCTCACTAAAATGATACCCCCTGCCTCCCATAATGTCCATGTGTTGCTATATATTGTTTTACAGTGATGTATAAAGAGGAATAACTTGTCCTATCAAATGTTATCCAGAAGCCTCTATATGTGACGTCATAGGTAAACATATAATGGCAATGTTCATGTTTTGCTATGGGAAACCTAAAATACGTGTTGAATAGAAAAGTAAAATTGGAGGTGCACAATGGCAAAATTTAATAAAGATTCTGTGAAAGTTTCTTTAAATTTTACTCAGTAGTATAAGAGGAGTTGCGGATAAGAAATAAAGCGTAACAGACGGACGGAAATCCTGATCACTATATACCCTCCCACATTTCAAGCGGGGGGTATAATAAGACAGAAATACAGGATCATAATGATTGCGATCATGGTACACTACAAATATCTTTATTAACTTTAATGATATCAATCATTTTTATACCCCCTGCTTGAAAAGTGGGAGGGTATATAGTAATCGGTATTTCTGTCTGTCCGTCCATCTGTACGTCCGTCCGTCTGTTAAGCTTTGGGGTACCCATCTCTTATCCGCAACTCCTTTCATACCACTGAAGGAAATTTAATGAAACTTTCACAGAATCTTCATTACATATTGCCATTGTGCACCTCCTATTTTACTTTTTGATCTGACATGTATCGTATATCTGGTTTTTTTCGCGGTGATCTATATTTCGCGACTATTTCTAATTCGCAAAATATAAAACACGCAGAAATTGTATCAGCTTAAACCTGACATAAAAACATTACCATTTTAAACAAAAAATCTTTAATCGTAAAAAATAACTTACACAAAATAAAATCTGTACTAACCTACCCCTTTTTCGCAAAATTTCCAACACGCGAAAAATACGTATATACGGTATTTTGGATTTTCCAGAGCAAAACATGGACGCTGCCATTATATTCATATGGGAGGCGGGGGGTATCATTTAGTGAGCTCATTGCTCACAGTACCTCTAGTATGTTTTACACAAAAACAAAGCATTCATTTCCGAGTCTTTTCCTTTTTACAGTTCGCAATTATTTGGTCAGCATACTTTCCTCTCATATCCTGTTATTTTTTTTTTCTAGCACCATCAAGTTGAACCAGTGAAATCACAGGAGTTTTGATTTTTTATCATCAGAAAATCTTCAAAAAAATATCCCGCCTTCAACTCATATAGTTGAGGGTGGGATATATTTTTGGAGATTATTTTAGAGTACTTAAGCATTTATGCAATAAAATATTTGCCAACAATTTCTACACAAGTACTGCAAAACTTTGACATCATTTTTTCTCCTTCGGTCTGAATTACTGCATTCAGCAATACCTTCCCCGTTCGACTGGAAGGCTATTTGTCCCTGTTCCACTGGAAGGCTATTTGTAGTTGTTGCCAAAAAAAAAAAATTATATTATGTTTAAATTCTTTAATTATAAGCTCCTTTCAAAGAAAGGAAAGAAAAATACAATTAGCATACATAATGCCAGTAGTTTTTTTTTTCATTTAAACAATTTACATTAGAACTAAAAGCTCCTTTCAAAGAAAGGAAAGAAAAATACAATTAGCATACATAATGCCAGTGGTTCAATTTCATTTAAACAATTTACATTAGAACTATGAACAAGCACAACAATTAACACTTGATTTACAAGGAAATCACGAAAAAAAGTAATGCTATGGCACAACAGTTTGTAAACGTTTTAATAACAAATTAGTCCATTTCTTCCACAGTGGGTCCCCCGCCCTGACTAGCACCCCCAGACTGACTCGGACCGCCTCCGTGAAGTTTAGCCATGATTGGAGAACATACTTTCTGCACCTCTTTAAGCTTGAATTCAAACTCGTCAGTTTCTGCTAGAGCATTGCTATCCAGCCAAGACAGAGTGTCACTGCAAATACTGGTGGCTTTCTCTTTATCTTCTGGCGGAAGTTTATCCCCGTGTTCCTCTGCTGCCTGTTTGACAGAGAAAACGTATGACTCCAGTTGATTTCGTGCCGCGATCCTCTGCCGCTGTTTCTCGTCTTCGTCTTTATACTTCTCGGCTTCGTTCACCATCCTGTCAATATCGGCCTTACTGAGGCGTCCTTTGTCATTGGTGATAGTGATTTTGTTGGATTTCCCTGTACTCTTGTCCATGGCTGAGACATTCAAGATTCCGTTTGCATCTAAATTGAACTCGACTTCTATCTGTGGAACACCACGAGGGGCTGGAGGGATTCCATTAAGTTCAAATTTACCTAGTTTGTTGTTGTCTTTGGTCATAGCCCTCTCACCTTCAAAAACCTGAATGGACACTCCTGGTTGGTTATCAGCATATGTGGTGAAAGTTTGAGATGCCTTGCAGGGTATTTTTGCATTTCTTTCAATAATTTTGGTCATGACTCCTCCAGCAGTTTCAATGCCCAGAGAAAGTGGAGTGACGTCTACCAGTAAAACATCTTTGATTGCTTCACTTGTGTCTCCCTTTAAAATGGCGGCCTGGATGGCTGCACCGTAAGCCACGGCTTCATCTGGGTTGATGGATTTGTTCAGTTCCTTACCAGCCATGAAATCTTGCAGCAGCTTTTGAATTTTTGGAATTCTTGTTGAGCCGCCAACTAGAACCACTTCATGGATTTTGGATTTATCCAGCTTAGCATCTTTAAGAGCTTTTTCTACAGGTTCAAGTGTTGAACGGAACAGATCTGAACATAGGTCCTCAAATCTTGCCCGTGTGATTTTGCTGTAAAAGTCAATGCCCTCAAAGAGCGAATCGATCTCAATGTTGGCATCAGAGCTGCTTGACAGTGTCCTCTTTGCGCGTTCACAGGCAGATCTAAGTCGTCTCAGTGCACGTTGATTGTTAGAAATGTCTTTACCGTATTTGCGCTTGAATTCTTGTACAAAGTAGTTTACCAATCTGTTGTCAAAATCTTCACCTCCAAGATGAGTGTCACCAGCTGTGGAGCGGACTTCAAACATGGAGCCTTGATCTATGGTAAGGATGGAGACATCAAATGTTCCTCCACCCAGATCAAAGATGAGCACATTCTTCTCATCTTTAAGGTTTTTTTCGAGTCCGTAAGCCAAAGCAGCCGCAGTGGGTTCATTCACAATCCTCAGAACTTTGAGTCCTGCTATCAGTCCTGCATCTTTGGTGGCCTCTCTCTGTGCATTATTGAAGTAAGCTGGGACTGTAATAACAGCTTCCGTCACCTTCTGTCCCAAGTACGCCTCTGCCGTCTCCTTCATTTTCGTCAGCACCATGGAGCTGATTTCCTCCGGTGTAAATCGCTTCGTTTCATGCTTGTATTCTACTTCCAACTTGGGTTTTCCTCCGTCATTGACAACTTTAAATGGCCAGTGTTTCATGTCGGCCTGCACACTCTCATCGTTGAATTTGCGTCCTATCAGCCTTTTGGCGTCGAAAATCGTATTTGAAGAGTTGACTGCTACCTGATTCTTTGCAGCATCTCCGATGAGTCGTTCGGTGTCCGTGAATGCAACATAGCTCGGCGTCGTCCTATTACCTTGATCGTTGGCGATGATTTCAACTTTTCCGTGTTGAAAAACACCTACGCAGGAAAATGTTGTTCCCAGATCAATGCCAATAGCTGGAACTGACATGGTTTTCTCTAATCACAAAAGTGAAAGTAGCCCAAGATAATCCAATTTTACGTTCTACCGTTTTCTCCCCTTCTTGCCTGTTGGGATTAAGGACGGTTCCCCTTTGAATATCCCCAGTTTCAATAGAGAAATGATTGACAAAGCGCATGTCTGTCAATATATACAACTTATCAAAGAAATTTCTCGACATTTCCAGACTCACTGTTCTCGAAATCCCGAAGTTCGAGCCCGATGGTTATAATTAACAAGCGTAACCACTCGGTCATTTCCGTAAACGATATTTACTTCGTTCACCGAGTTGTAACAAATATGCACTCGGCCGACTCGGTAACACCCAACGTAATTTAACGGAAACAGCCGAAGTTTACATGATCATTTCTCGAATTTTACCGACAACCTCCGAAAAGAAAGCTTATTTTTAGTTGAAGGACGTTTATTAATAATATAGAGTTAAGAATTTGCTGGAAAAAAATATCAAAGGACTGTAGATTGTAGATGTAAAAACGAAGCAGGGTTTTTTTTTTCTCAAAATTTGATTTGAAAGAGTTCCTCAATCAGCATCATATATGAGACGTACATTACAAAAGTTGATAGATCTTATTTCATGTTATTTAGTAAATATAAAAGGTTAAACACAAATTTAAAAACTATATTGCTAGAAGTATGGTGACATATTTTGGGCGCTAATTTATGTTAACATGCAAGTTACCAATATCTGACTGTAGAGAAGTATAGCCGGAGTCTAATTTCAATGTTGGTAAACTTACTTACTAACGCCATATGACTACGGCGGCATGCTCCCTATATGCAAAACAAAATAAATCAATGTGCAAGAAGAATAATTATGTCAACATTTACGATAACAAGCAAATTTAAAAAATAGTTGTCCCCCGCATTCGCTGTCTTAGTGTAGTGCTATTATGTATAACATAATTTTGTAAAATACGAACACTCATAATTTAATATAATTCAAAGTAATCAAAGTTTGATTTTTGAAAATTAGAGTGAAGGTCAAGGTCATAGGGTAAAAAAAATCATAGCATGCTCGAAAACATCTTTTCACAGATAATGTATATGTGAAATATGAAATCCTTATCTCTTCTCAATCAAAAAGTTATAAGGAAATATAACATTTTTGAAAAGTAGGTCAAACTTCAAGATCAAGGTCACAGGGACAAAAATCATGGTATATTCAGAAAGTTCTTGTTCTAGTTAATATACACATGTGTAATATGAAAGCCCTTTCTTTCTCTTGCAATAGTTTTGACCAAAAAAATGGAGTCAACCATTTTTTTAACAGTAGGTCAAACTTCAAGGTCATGGAATCAGAAATCTTAGTTTACTTGGACATGCATTTTGGTCTTGACACATGTATACATGTGAAATATGAAAGCTCAGTCTCTTCTCATTCAAAAGTTATAACCAAGATTAAAGTTTTGTTACAGACTACATGACAGACAAATCGTCACAAATGAGATTAAATGTTCTCTTATAAGATTAGGCCTACTTTTACTTGGATATGATTTTCTGGTATGTAGACATAATTGTACCCCGCTTTTGTAAAGTAGGGGAAATTTACTTACTAATTTAATTGACATCATACATGCAAGATATGGATGTTGACATGCAACTTTTCTTGCATGTTGACATAAATACCTTGTCTAAGTGATAATTATATTTGTTCATTTCTACAAGTGTAGGGCTAAGGCGAGCCCAGGGAATTCTGGTCTCGTTTGTAGTCCTATTTCATTCAGATACCTATGTTGATATCATTTTTTGCTCACACTTCAGCTGAAAGTTCAAAATATAGCTTTTCACATGTTGTCCAGCGTTCGTCCGTCCGTCTGTTTACTTTTTACATTTTCCCGATGGTCAACTGCTTCTTCTATGAAAACGAAGGTTGGAAATTTTCCTGTCTTGTAATTCATGTGATTGGTCATTAACAAAATTACTTTTTGAAAGATCACTCTGATCTTTTGCAGGTGCTCTGTAGTTCATAAAGCATGCTGAAGGTCCCCATCGACCGACAAGATCTATGTGGTCTTCATATGCAGAGAGTTTTCCAACACACTGTTGGAATTTCAATGGGAACTAATTGTGCTCATTTTTTACCTAACATGTTCTTATAATCGGATGTAGCAGACTTTATTTTTAAAAATTTCCACAGGAAAAGAAAACAGTTCAGTGCTGTGGCCTTCACTTCGATATTTAGCATAGGCACCTGACATTACTTATTTTTCTTTTAATAAAAAAAATATACCACTACCTTTATTATTAGGTAGGGGTATATTTTTTTATTAAAAGAAAAATAAGAAACGTCACGTGCCTGTGATATTTAGATATATATCTCCATACGATTTATTATCAATATTAGACCATCTTTAAAAATATTTTTGGTTGCTCTCTCCCGACTCCTGGAGGATAAAGATATTGCCAATGGGTCGGTAGCAGAGACATAAATAACATTTAAATATAGGAGGAAATTTTCTTTTTATCAAAAAAATTGAGTTTCCGCACCTTTTCTCCAAAATGCTTGCATATATTAATGTGTTTTTTTTTTTGATTGTGAGTTTATTTAGATGTGTTACCAATCAAATTAGCATTTTGTTTCGCTTCTTCAATTTTTTAATTTTTTTAATGTATTTATGACGTAATTTACAAATATACATACTTTCATTTTACACAGATCAATCAAGACATTATCCTGTGCGGGACATTATACTCTCCCAACAGGAAGTTAATATTTACGCCGATAGATGTCGTGTTCGCGCCAGAATAATCAAGTAGAAGAGTTTTCAGGGAAGATTTTTAGAAAAGGTTTGTTAGGAACGTTGTTTTTTTTATTTTTAAATGAAAGATTAACTCAACTGGTACAGAGGATTAAATCTCCGTTCATATACCACCCTGACAGTTTCAAAATTCTCTTAAACAGACATCGATTTTCATGTTTACATCAAGCGGCCATGTTTGTTGAACGATATGTTGACGATTGTTAACTATGATGGAGGATTAGCCTTGAGTGTAAATTTTGAAATTGCAAAGATTTTGAGATTATGTTTTGCCAATGATGTTAAGTCACAAGTTCTGAAGGAGGATCCTACTAGAACCAATGGACGACTTTCACATTTTAAAGTTATTTCCCTTTGTGGGTATCACTGTCTAGTTAATGGAGGATGCTAGTGCATCAACAGTAGTTGGAAATGTGAGGTAATTTGCATTAAACGGGCTCGATATGCATAAATTATCCAATGCTTCGAAATATTGTTGATGTCCCTGGTTAGTTAGAACAATCTAACTGTGTCTCAGGACAAGCCCTCACCACAGTTAGAATACCACCCATATATACTCGCAATGTAGCAAAAAATTGCAGAATTGCTCTGAAACGATTTTGAAGGATACAAATGGATTTGCACTGAAAATAACTTATTAATTAATCAAAACAAACCTTTTTGGGGTTGCTTAAGTATTTAAACCTAAAGTTTAGTCTAAATAAAGACGAAAATTCAACTAATTTTCTCAACTTTTTTTTTTTTCGCTTCAAATTTACACGCCATGTTTATGTTCGGAACTCTCTTGATTGTTCATAGTAAATGCATAAGTACGAGTTATCGCCCGTGTTTACTTTGCTACATTGTGAAAACACGGAAGGCATTCTATCGTTAAACCGGGTCCATAGGACATTTATCATTTTAACGATGGAACATTCTATCTAGTCCCTGGTATACTTACTAGACAGTGATCCCTTTTTTTTCGGTTTCATTGTGAAATTAATTGTAAATTAAGATTTTAGAAATGTAGACTAATAGATTTTAATTACACAAGGCCTCTCATGTCAATTTCAATACTCCCCACCAACTGACATCAAACACAAAAGACAGCAGCACAAGCTTTGCATGCACATTAGGCCCCCTTAGCTTCAGGCACACAAGATTTATATGCATATTAGGCCTCCTCAGCTCATAGCCTATTGCCTGGAAAAATTCACATTCTGGTAGAATGATCAAGAATTCAACTCAACTAACTTTCCAAGAGTTATCACGTAGAAAACGAATAGAAATGGAAATATATCTGAGTAGCCCTTTGTTTTCCCTCTGTAATATTTAAATACTATCTATTGAGCAATGTATTTGGATTTAATCTGTGAATATGTTATTTCCGGTTAGGGCTATAAATGAAGGATAAAACCAGAGATCTCTGAATGGAATACTCGGATGCCTCTGGTTTTATCCCACACCAAATGGAAGTTGTGTCCCGATAAAAGTCTTAAAATGTATTGACATAATTTTCGAGGAATAAATAAGCGGTTTACAATAAAGAGGCTGGACCAAAGATATCTGAAACAATTTTTTTGTCAAGAAAAAGCCTATTGAACTAATTAGCACACAATGTCATTTCAAAGAAGGTAAATGATTGATATATTTACAAAATATGAGCTTGAAGTGGGGATGCCTGAAAATGAGTTTGATAACTTGAGGTAAAAATAAATAGGGGGGTGTCCCATATATGAAACAAGTGCCTGGGAATTGATGACCATGATTGAATTTTATTCATGCAATAATACCCCACCCCAATTCCTCAAGGGGTATGAAAGCAGACTGATAGCTTGCTTTGTTTTACATGTATTGATTTTTTATATTTTTTTCTTTTGCAGAATGAGGTGATTCACAAAGCACCACAGTGATGGCAGGATTTGAAAGAGAATTTATCATTCACCTGCAGAGTGTCGGTGACCATAATGTAAATGGCTTGCTAAAAGAAGACCCAGTCGTTAAAGGGAAGAAAGAGGTGCATAACAGTGTGTATAGAAGATTGATGAAAAAATACAGAAAGCAATGGTGGGGATCAGGTCCAGCAAAAAAGAAAAGAAAGACTGATGCACAGGAAACCGAGAAAGAAGAGGATGGAATCACGGCCAAGGAGGAGGAAAAGTGGGTGGAAAATAATCAGTCTTCATGGTCTCAATTCCATTCTGGGAGTTGTACCACAAATTCTACAGGTGTTTTAGAAGAATCAAGGAAGTACAATTCTTCATTGATGAACAGTGAAACACATTGTACTGATTTCCCAATAACAGGTATTGTACAAGAGTTTCCTGGAAATCGTGACAATGGCAATTCTCCTTTCAATAGCAGCAACAGTTGCGATTCTCCTGAAGGTATAACTAGTCAAGAGCAGTCTCAGGTGTTAGGAAAGCAAGTGAGTGCATCTTGCTTAACAGATACTCAGTTGTGTGAACAAAATAACAATTCCCAAAACCTTGGGTGCGAGTGCAAGGAAAGCATACATTGGACAGAATCTCAGATACCAAAAGTGCCTGGTTCACCTCAACAGGAAATAGGGGCCACTACGGAAATTCCCTCCGAGTCAGAAGAAGTGAAACCAAAGATTTCAGATGAAACCAAAAGTGATCAGTATGTTAAAAGTGAGCATGATGAATGTGAAAATCTAGTGTTTGAACGAACGTGTGAATCTCTGGTTGTGGCCGACCCAAAGCTCTCAAACTTTGAGGAGATTGAAAAAGTCAATGACAATCTAACAACAAAAGCTAGAACTTCTTCCCGTCGAAAATCTGTATTAACTCCCATTGCATGGCAGCAGCAGTTTATGTCCTTCTTGTCCACCAATCAGGAAGAGGAGTCCCTGGCATCAGATGATCCCGACTTTGTGTGTCATGTAGATGTATCCCCCGCTAAAATCTCAAGGAGACGGAGATCTCGCAATGTTCGGAATAGCAGTTGTTCATGTTGCATTGATGCAGAAAGTCACAATAAGAAAGAAAAACAGTCCCGCCAACGAGAAAAAAAACTCTTGAGAGAGCAAAAACATTTCATTCAAGACATGTTGCGCTTGGTATCGCTAAGAAATAAAATTGTGAAACTCATTCAAACTTTACTTCCTGAAGATCTAAAACATTTTGTGAAAGCAGAGACAGAGAGCTTGGATGAAGTTGTAGAATTTATCTTGCATATTCTTCGTTCGAGTGGGAAAGAAAAAGACATTGAGCCAGAAGAATCTCCGTCATCAAGAGCGTGTTCTCCAAACAGGTCCCAAGATGAAGAAGACAACATGGATGATGAAATGCCAGTATTGGAGAATTGTACAGCCTACGTATCCAACATACCGTCCCCTCCTCCAGCTTCTAAGTTTCAGAGTTTGTCTGATTCAGGTATCGTCCAGGACCAATCTTTCACCTGTGAAGCTACTTGTGAGACAATTTCTGTCAGTGTCGACTTTTCGGACGATCAGACCAATACCTATGAAAATGTTCTGGACAGGAACGTAGTTGCTCCCAATCATTCTCAGTATCTGGGTACAGAGCTGGTCAAGGATAAAGAAACTGGTACTGAAATCGAGAAAGAGACTGGTCCTGAAAGTGATAAAGGGAATGGTACTGAAATTATTCCAGATGGGACTCATATGATGATTGATGAGGATGACCCTGAAGGAGAGACTTCTCAGGTAAAGCTTAGGGTTGTCTTGTGCACATCTTTTAAGATATTATTATATGAATGATTGCTTCAAGATACATGCTTATTAATTTTGTGTAAAAATATGTAGATAGGAAGACTGGCAAAGTATATTGAAATTCAAAAATATGTAGATAGATTGGTTATATGTTTTGAAATTTGCAATTTTAATGATAAATATTAAATACTTGTAGGAAAATGTGAGCTGTGCTAATGACGTTGAGAAAGAGACCATATCCACAGAGGATACTGAAGAGACACAGGTGAATGAACAATCTGTGAGTGAAAGTGCTCCCTTCCACATTTCAGATGAAACAAGTGCTTGTAATGAGGAGAGAAATAATGGTGCAAATGTGATTCAGGACCAAGGTGACAATGATGGAAGCAACGACGAAGTTTCAACTTCCGATAATTCAGCAATTGTACAGGGAAATGACGTTCAGGTTCTAGACAAACTAGCCAGTGTTCTATACAAAAGTGACTTGAAGCGCAGCCTCTCCTCTAGATCTGACCCACTAATGGGTCTGCTAGCAGACAAGACATGCGAAGAAACTTCTGGAAGGATTAGTGAATGTGCAATACAAAATTCCACCCCAGTGGTGAAATCTCCATCGACAGATGAATTAACTTATGATGTGACATCCCCAATGACTAGTGCGGCATGTACAGATCAGTCGAAAGACAAAGTCATCGATGTGTTTGAACCTTCCATTGTTTTGTGTAAAAAGCCCAAGAAGTGTTTGAAGCTGTTTATGAAGAGAATTCACTCCCTCCTTCACAGGCTTCTACCAGGGGTTCATTTTGAGCATCATTTCTTTAGGAATTCCAACAATCTGGAGTATTTGTTAGATGCTATCATTCAAAGCAATCAAGAAAATCTTTCTGTGGAAGTATGATGTATGTTGAGATCAATCATTTAGTTTTGTATTTGTACAGTATTTGTTGGTTGACACCATCCAAATGTTAGGCTAAATGACCATTTTTCTACAATAACCACCTTGATTACTTTATTTATTGAAAAATGTCAATTACTCATGGATTTTGGTGTACATTGTAATTGTTGAGTCTGACTTGTACACATGTGTACTTGCCAAAGCCATCAAATGGCCATGTTGTTTTGCTTGTGTCTTTCATTGTATAGTGGTGAATACTATTGGCAAATGAAATACCTATGGTTCAATCATGTTTCATTAATAGGTTTATTTTTTCATCATATTTTGACTGTAAGTGGTTTTTTGTTACAATCACTTAACTTTATTTGTAGCAAATTATGAAAGTGCCGTCTAATGTCCATTTTCATGATAGATATTTAGATAAAGCAAATCATCATTATAATTGTACAGAAAGATGTTGTATGTCATCATATTTAATTGTTCCATCATCTTTCAGTGGAAATTTTGTAAACCAATAAAAAGTATTAAGTAAGATGTGAAAAATGCGAAGAGTTGGTATAATTAGATTTCATTTTCAGAAAGTAGATGTAAAATTGTCTCGTTGCGTTTATAAGAAGTTAAAATTAGCAGTTATCTGTCTTAGAAAAAAAATTAATTGCATCACAGTCATGTTCTTTTCATAGATGCAGATAATATCAAGTCATTAATTTGAAGTTGGAGGTCATGACTGTCAGAATATTTAAAAATCTATTTTTATAGCTATATTTTTTCCTCTCTGTGTAATGGGATATGTTTCTCACTGTTGTTTTTGAGTTTAAAGGGTATAGTGCTTGATTAAGAAATAACTGTTTGTACCATGGGTCTGTGGATAGAAAATTTACATCATTTATCATACTATAGTAAGTTATGTGAAGAGGTAATTGTTAAGGAAGACAATATTTGTCTACAACGTATAAATCTTTTTATTACAAATACTTTATGAAGAAAAGAATTGTGTTACTAGTCTTTGTATGTTTATATTTTCACACATATACATGTATGTACTATATAAAGTTCTGTACATTGACATCAATGGAAACATGTTGCCATTTAGTTTCACAAAAAATAGGACAAAGTAATACCTTAGAAATTGTTTTCATTATATAGCCCACCAGAGCAAAAGGCTTCATTAAAGTGTCTGATTGAAAATTGTTTAACATCAACAACAAAGTATCATTCAACAGCGTGGCCATTAGTAAAATTTGGGGAAAAAATCTTTTCAAGAAAAGCAGGGCTATAATTTTTCATGTTCATAATTAAAATCTCCATGTAGTTAGAATCAGGTCCTTGAGAAGGTAAATGAAAATCGTAGAAACAGTAGGATAACAGAAATTATATTTATAATGTTCAAGCACCCCAATATAATAGGTCACAATGTAAGAATGTTTATATTCACCAGAACAATAGGGCCACAAAAAAGAGTAAAATTGGCATTAGGTATTGATATACTTGTTATGATGTTCCAGTATTTGCAATGACCTGGTAAATAAAAACTTTCGTTAATATGAAACATTGAAGAGAAAAGCATGTGACTCAGGTAAGCATTGTTACCAATGGGCCTCTTGTATGTGGTATGAAAGAATGTAACTATAATGTATTTTTGAAGTAATGTACATGTCAACTTTGTTATGTTTGCATTTTTTTTTCATTTATTGTTGAAATAAAATATTCAAAAATAAATATTTTCCTAGTGTTTATGTCATTTTGCTACATTACTGAAAATGATAAATGTTTATATGAAGAACTGGTATGATTACTAGATGATTTAAATTCTAGGTTTATTTATTTTAAATGTAATATGACTTGGGCTGTAGATATCGACAGGGGTAACCTTTGTAACCTTTCCCTCTCATTGATTTGCAGGTGAAGATCCTTCCAGGGGCAATTAAAAACTTAGGTTGTATTTTTAAAGGCAAAGCCATATAAGGAGTGATGCAGAAAATAAAGCAGTTGGTTTTGAACAGGCTGGGTAGAAAGTTCAGTAGGTAGAGCTCCTGACTAGTCATGCAGGGGTATTGGATTCAATTTCTGTTCCAGCCATTTCTTCCTCTTTCCAGTCACTAAGAATTAAAAAAAAATTACTGATACATGTACCTACTCACCAAAAGCAAGATATATAAAGCACTTTACCAAACAACATTTAAAATAGTGTTGAGGCTTGTATTCTATCACATGCTTAGAGGTTCACAGCAAGGTACTAAGACTTGGTCCCAAGATACACAATGCGCGTATAGGGACGTTTACGGAGGCTCTTACTTGTAGGAGAAAAGTCTACACCCTTATCTACAGCACAGTACACCTTTGATGTGTAATATATAATCTAAAGATATGCTGCATTTTTCAATAACATGGATTCTCTGAGGTTTTCTTTATATATAGCCTAAATTCTACATACTACTTTATCTTAGAGTATGTACTGAATAGTACCGGTAGTCTAAACATTAGATTAGCTGCATTAATAATTATTGATTAATCGGTGTATATGAACATGCATTGACGGGTCCATTTTCATATTTATCTAGAGCCAATAAGATTTTAGCTCAAGGTTTTTTTTTTTTTTTTTGGAAAGCAGGAAGCTGTCACTGAGATTTTTAGAATCTTGAGAGGCACCACTTTTAAGTCCACTTGACACAGATTTTATTAATGAAATGTTCTTATCAACTTTATTGTGTTTTATCCGGGATCTTTATGTTATACTATATAAATTCTTGGTTTTATCTTATTTATTGATTTCTTTGTGTTGATCTTATTTCATGTCTGGTTAATGAGAACTAAAAAAGGTAAAATTATATGAGCCGATTTCCGTGTTACGGAAAATAATCAGCAGGACGAATAATCATAGTACAACTTAATAGCAAATTAAACAACTTCCTGTTTGGAAAAAAGTTTCGCAAAAAACTTGTCAAAGTTGAAGAAGTTGTAACCAAACCATTATTTCTGTGTATAATGAAATCCTGTATAAGAAGATGAAGCCTGGAAGTAACGGACACATTCAGAGGGAGGACATCATGATGAATCTCCTCGACGATTCATCGGAGACTGATGAACTACAGCTGCCTCCTCTAAAGGGGAAGAAACAAGTTAGAAGGTAAACGAAATAATGCGTGTTTGATGTTTAAGACTTTTAGATTTACAATAAGCTTATTTATAATCATCATCTATGGTTCATTGGAAAATTCTGTTGGCATATGTCTACCAGGTCTAGTACAATCACTAGATTTAGCTGCGTAGCTTTATTTACCTACCTCAGGTAGCTTTATTTAGCTATTTCAATGCAAGTTTTCAAAATTTTTCTTTTTATTAAAAAGAGACCAAAAAAATTGCAATTAAATGACTATAAATGGAACAACTTTACCTGTCCCCAGAAAAACGCGCTAAAATATAGTGCCGTCGAAGGCGACTTTGGTATATATGAGATCGCGTTAGCAATCGTTAAGAAAATTTAAATATGAGGGTTTTTTTGCCTTTTGACCCTGAACTCGAATTCTATGTTTAAAAGTTTAGTTTAAAACTTCGTTTTTAAACATAGTTTTTAACCCGGTTCTCTGAAAACAATTATTAAATATTTTTTTATTCATGGAAAAAATTCTGAACGAAGGGCGTGCAGCGCATGCTTAGTGCCATTTCTTTCGGACTTTCAGTTGAGTGACGTAGTCGTTACGTCATAGTCCAATGAGCTCAAGGATCTTGCGGATCTGGGGACAGGGGGGGGGCTTAAAAAAACAATCCAAAGCAGAGATAGTTTATACATTGCTGCGTCTGGACAATTTAGAGCAAAACATGTAATTCCATTGTTTGGTAACTCAATAACTGTCCTCTCTCATGCATGCGGGGAGGCATGGCTGAGTATGATTACTTCACATAGTGCTGAAAAATTACAACTTATTATCATGTTAACTGGAACTAGACTTCTTTGTCATTTCATTCTAGGAGTAACTGTTTTAACTGTCATACATAGCCCCAAAACTTTCAGAACTTTGATTGCAATTGCACAGAAAAAGATATTTCTTCAAGAGGGATTTTTTCATGAGTTAATTGTTTTCAGATGAGTACAAAGTTGCAAATGATCACTGCATCAAAATGATATTTTCTGCACACCTTGAGAAAAATGCTTTTTTTTTTATAGAAAGAGAATTGATTTGGTAGCTAAATAAAGCTACCTCAGGTAGGTAAATAAAACTATGTAGTATGTAGGTAAATCAAGCTACGTAGCTAAATCTAGTGATTGTACCAGACCTGTCTACACACAAGAAATTTTTGCTTATCATGTTCATGCAAGTGTTCTGAATCTTTGTCAAGAGAATCTGACTTTAATTTGAAAAAATAATTATTTACTTTGTAAATTTCTAATATTTCACTGTTTCTCCACTGTGACATATTTTTTTTTATCTGTAAATGTCTGTATCTTTCATAAACCTTGTTGTTAGAGGTTATGTACCAATCATATTTTAACTTCAAGGAAGAGAAATCCTTATGCTGCCTCTTCCTCTACTGGTGGTGGTGTGTGTAACTGGTGGCAGTTCATCAAGATGCTGGTTGTCTTGTTACTGGTATGCTCGGTGACAGTCATGGGTTTTATCACAGTCTGGCTTTCCAATCAAGTGAAGGACCTTCAGCAACAGCTAAGTCAAGGTAAATAAATAAATGAGTTAAGCTTTTTACAGTGGAAAGACAGCTTGACTGATTTAATACATACTTTATTAAAAAAAATAATAATAGCAGGAGTTTTTCTTGATGTGCTACTGTATTGGTGATACATGTACAATAACATCTAATGTTTTCCCTGGTTAAGTCAATGAAAAAGATGAAGATAATGAACAGTGGTCAATCTTAAAATAGAAATTCACAACTAGTACAAATCTGTGAACAGGGCAGAAAACACAACTCTAAAAATGTGGGATCAGGTGCCTCAGAGAAGCAAACATTCCTTGTCAACCGGTCACTGTCACTCACTTGCTGGTATCCCTTTTCAAACTCTTTCATCCCTTCATTTTCAGAATAAAAAGTACATGAGAAAAAACACAGCTTACCTTCTCTTGGTAACAAGAATATGCATCCAGTTCATCATCCTCACAAGCCAGGGGTCCTGAGTCAACAGGTTGGCATTAGACCCCTGGCAAATTTCATTCAGTATTTTTGCAGCTTGCTTCTCTCATTGAGAAGCACCAATGAAATTAAAACATTCATAAATAGTTAAATAAGGATTCAGTTGACACTTCAGATTCACATGTTACAAGTTGTTTAACAAAGAATGGCTTTATGTGATTGGTAAATGGTTGAGAGGTAAGAAAAACAATGAAGAATTTTAATTTTTCTGGAAGACATCACTTCAGTCAGCCCACAAATATTGAATGAAATATGCAAGGGGTCCAAGGCCAACTGTTGACTCAGGACCTGTTGCATAGTGAGAATGCAAGTTCATTGTTTACTTTAACTTACGCTGATTTAAAAAAAAAAAATCACCATTTCCTATCATATTTGAACTAAAACTATGATATTATTTTGTGCAGTAATTCCTGCAATCGATGGGGAAAAAAAATGACACAGAATAGGGGGATGGTTGAGTGGGTGGATTAAGAAATGATTTCAATATGAGGGATGGGTCAATACCAAGAAATATATAAAAGTAGCTTTGTTTTCAATAGTGTTCTTTTAAGAATAAACAATATGACCCCCCCCCCAAAAAAAAGAAGTTTCTATCGCAATGCTCTGAGAAATGCTTTGATTCTTCACTATATATTAAATATAGGTAAATTTCATCGGATTGAGGATGTCGGAAATTATTTTCGGTAAAGGCAGTCGCGTTTGATAAGGGAAGAGTATTTGAAGAGCGAGTTATTGTGATTTAGATGTATTATTGGTACGACTTAACATCTATTCGTAACTTCCGGGATTTCATTCGATCGAAAAAAAAATCGATTGAAATTTCTCTAAGCCTATGTCTTCTTATTCAGTGTCCCATGTTGGACCCCCAGGGAAATTTAGACGTTGGTTTCAAACCATCGAAGAAAATGAAAAAGCGTCGTGAACTTGACGCTTTAGTTGGAAGTGGTAAAACTCGTCGTAAGACGAAAAATGGACACGAACTGTTACGCACTGAATCTGATTCCTCCGAGGTGGATGAATTTTTAATAACAGATCGAAAGAATTTAATGAGACAGTGAGTTTTCAACACAAAACATATTATAACATCTGTTGATCGCAATAAGTTTGGACCATTTTCAGTGACATGGTTCATAATTTGCACAAATTTTGCATATACGTTTTTACGTTGTGGCTTGATTGAAATATGATTTATTTAGAATATGTTTTAAGAAAATGATCTATTAGGAGACTTTCTTGTGCTCTAAGAGATCGTGCATTACCAGAGCATGTTTAAATGTAAAGATAACATGGACATTTGACATTCCGTGATATCTGACAGCCTGTCATTCAGTAAAGCTCTTGATAGATTATGAGTTTATGGATTTAGACACCACATCTGACATAAGTGAATTACATTTCTATATGAAATAAAAAAAAATTGAACAGGATGTAAAACAACATATGATCATTCAATCACTTTCTAAACATCTGATAGTTGATTTTATATCAGTATGTGTATTATTATCACTTTTGTTACAAACAGTAATATGTAATGTTGAAAACTCACTTTTTCATTTGAAATCTTGTTGAAACAATAGGGGCCGAGTGTCATGCTGTTCCACCTGTTTATCAGTGTTTGGATTTTTTATGGTTGTAACATGCTTCATATTTACCGGTGCGTTGTTGTACATGCATTTTCAAATGAAAGAAAGTGTTGAAAAAATCAGGGAAGAGGTCAATACAGGTGATTATTTGTTCATGTTTTAAATTAGTTCAGTCCATTTTGTTTTGCTGTCTTTTAATTAAGTTATTGTATGTTGCTAATGACTTTATGCTGTTTTTCTATGTTTTCATACTACAAGTGAAAAAAAGTGTCTATTTTTATATTGATTTTCAAATGCTTATTTTTCTTTTTGTTTGCTTGTTTGTTTGTATTCGATTATAATTTTATATGAAATATATACATGTATTTAATACATACTTAGTGATTCATTCCTACAATGTACGGTGGGCTAAAATGATTGGCAATATCATACTGGATAGTAAAAATGAAATGTTCAAAAGAAAGGAATCAATTTTATAATTTTATAAATTGATCTGTGATGAAAAAATAATTTTTAGAACTTTTAGAATTGAATTTGTAATTTTATTTTTAATGAAAAAAGTAAAAAAAAAATGTACTGGTATACAAATTTTTGTTTTACAGTGAAAGGTCATAGTCTTCAAACCACAATGGATGACTTACAGCAACAAATGCAAAATGACATTAAAAAGGCACTAGTCAACATCACTAAAAGCCCACAAGAAATAGAAGCCATTAAGCAGCGCATGACAACACTCAGTAACAAAGTAAGTCCAGGGTCATCATACGCTTGTTCTAACACATGTAAATTAAATATTTATCAAATTGCACGTAAAATAAATTATTGTTTTATTGATTTTTGTCTGAACAATTAGATGGACACATTGAGCACAGCCATTGCTGCAGTAGGAAATAGTCAACCAGGCAATAAACAGATAGTTAATGAAGTCAATACACTCACCACACAAGTTCCGGTCATATCAAAAGTAAGTCAAGTAGTATTTAATTTTAATTTGTTATTGAAGTTTTTCCCTTCAAATTTCCTAATGAGTATGCATGGTTACTTGTAAAAATAAGTTGTTTTATATTCTAGTTAATGATGTTGCCTATTTCTGATGTATAGGTTCAAATCAAGGGGAGATAAAGTACCTGAACTTTGATTTTTTTTTTCTTTCTACAGACTGTTGCTAATTTAGGAGTTGATGTCAAGACTATGAAGTCGACAGTAGATGACTTAATAGACTTCAAGAAAAGTGTTGAAAAAGAGTTGGCAGAAATAAAACTTCATCAACAGGTATGTTGTGTTTATCCTTAGAGAAATTTTCATATGCTAGCAAAAGAAAAAGAAGATAATTTGTCTTTTTCAAAATGAGTTGTATGTCTGAATTTACATATTTAATAAATATTAACTAAGATTATGATAAAGTTGTACATTATTTTGTAGACTAATAATGGTGGGCGGGAATCTGGAGGTAGAGAGTCATCTTCACATGTTGACCTTGACACAGATATGTCAACGGTAAGAACAAGTTTAAAAATAAAAAATTATGCATTCAATATCATGCATAATATGCAGAAATATAGATAACCCAAGGATTTGGGGGAACCGTTGTATTGTTACTTAATAAATGTAAACATGTAAATAATTTTTTCAGGAATATATTTTCTTTCTTATTACAGAAAATACAGAAACTAGGAGATATGATTCAGTTGGTCAATAATTCTTTATGGACTGAGCTGCCTAAAATTCAGTCCAAGCTATCAAGTCATGAGGTGAGAGAAAAGAGAGAAACAGAAACCAGGCTCCTAAATATTGTTTATATAAAGTACTTTGAAATCCAGGGATTTATGTTTGTGGATTTTGTGGGTTACCCTTATCCACAAATTTACATCCCCATAAACAATTTTTTCTGAATTTACAAGTTACCAACAAAATTACGGTCCCACAAACCACTAAAATTTTGCTTACCCATGAACATTAACCATTATGAATTAAAAGATTTCACAGAATAAATTAGGGACAATGTCTAAATGTCAACAGTGTTTTTGTTTTTTTCAAGGTTTACTTAATAGCACTACAGAACATCACTGCTAGCTTACAGAAAAATTTAACTTCCTTGACTGGAGATCATTCCTCCATAATGAAGGATCACAAGGACCTGGGTGGTGGTTCAAGGGAGGGAACTGAGCAGACCAAGGTTCTCATTCATCAAGTGGTTTGTAAAATTTATCACCTAAATTACCCTTCAATATTCATTCAGAGGATTTTTAACCCCATCTCTTAAGGAGTCAAATGCAGAAACTATAAGTTTTATTTATTTGAGATTAAAGAAATTTTTGTTGAATTGTCTGTCAGAACAAGCTTGCTAATTGTAAATAAGATTGTAGAAAAAAAGTTTTGACAGATAGAATGATACTTTTTGTTCTGGATAAAAAGAAAACTGCTTGAGATAATTTGAGGGAGAAAGATTGTGATGTCTAAATACCCAGATGACTGATTAGGTATGATGATTGAAATTTAGATAGAGGACATGGGTCTTGCCAATCAGACGAGTCCTTCCAAGTCTTTGGATGACTTATCACTGAAGATTGATGACATAACAGCTAGTATTGGTACGCTGAAAAGTCAGTTCAAATCGGTAAGATCAGCTGAAAAAGAACATATAGATTTAAGCATATTGATAATTTGCACTGTATCAGATATTTCTGTCATTTGTAACCCACTGTCAAACATTGATAAATGTAATCAGTTTGATGTAATTAAAGCTGTGAAGATTATTTGAACCTTTAAAAACTGTTAAACTGTTTCAGATAAAATAGAACATATGAGGATAATCATTTCAACATTATTACTTCCTTGTTTTTTCGTATTTTATTACTAGATGAAAGAATCCCAAACTGGTTTTGGTTTGACTGATGCTGACTCCATTAAAACAAGTTTACAGGTATTTTTACGTTACAGGTATTTTTATGTCACTTGCGTCACTCAGGTTACATACTGCTATCCTTTTTCTTCTGCTGTCATGCCTTATGCATAATTCTGAGAACACTTTTGAACTAAAAGTGTATAAAACGATATGTAATTTCAATATGAAGCATCTGTGGATGCTGGAATTAAAACTGGAACAAAGATAATGATTTTCTTGGTTTTGGTCCAGTAGGGACATGCAATTAAAATTTGTGTAACCTTCAAAAACCTGTGATCCTGGACATCTAGCAGGCAATCACGATGATTAATTTTCGAGATCAAGTCTATTCTTGATATGTTGTTATTAGACACATAGACTTTAAGGACCGGTTCGCAGCAAGAAACATTCACAATGACGCAGCTCTTGCGAACCTCAAGAAAATTTCTCGCACGCGAATAAAAGTTGGTTTACAATATCATAAGCAATATACTGTAAACCAACTTTTATTCGCGTACGAGAAATTTTCGCGAAGTTCACGAGAGCCTCATTATCGCGAATATTTCTCGCTGCCAAACAGTCCTTAAAGTCTCTAGATCTATTAACAAAAGATCAAAAAAGGACTTAATCGCGAAAATAAAAATTGGTTTACAGTATAGAATAACCTTTTGCATATTGATTTTGCTATTACATTTACTACATCCATATCAGGAATTTGAAAATAATCACAAATACATTTAGTATAAAACATATTTTTTAATATGCTCATTTTTTCCATGATAGGCTTTGAACCATTCTGTTGAAGTTCTGAAGTCTGACTTCCACACACTTATGAGTAAAGTAACAAAGCAGTCCAATGCAGTGACTAAACTCACAAAGACTGTGGAGGTTTTACAACATTTCTCTGCCTCACTCGACAAAGACCACAGAGATATGCTTAAAGGTATGGTACATATTTATATAAAAGTATGTATTTTTGTATGTCAAGGAAAAGGACCTGTTTTCAAGCAGTAAAGATATTGATAGATTTTAAATCTCTTTGCAAAGTTTCATTTATTTAATGAAATATTTAAATACAGTGTAGTTTTAAAAACATTTTATTACAGGCCAGATGACAACAAGTATTCCAGCTATCTCTGAAATCAAAACAACAGCTACATCCAGTGCAAAACTGCCATCAGAAAAAGTATCAACACAGAAACTACCTATTCCAACTACTTTAGCTCCAAGTCCAGATGATAAAAAATCAGGAAGTGTGGGAAATAAGTCTCCCCAGGCAATAACAGATGGACAAGTGACCGTTACATTACCAGTGAAAGAGCTGGTGCTTAGTGGGGTCAACAGCACGGACAATAAAAATATCATGCTATATCACTGGGAACAAATTAGGTAAGGGGAAAAAGCAGTGTCAATTTCATTTTCTGAACCTAATCAAACCATATTGTTATTAATTAAGGACTGATGTAAAAGATATATTGAATTCCAAATCTATACAATGTATATTACTGTTAGTAGAGATACAATGGATTTATAGTGCATGAAAAGATAAGAATTAAGAGAGTTGACCTTATTCCTGTTTATATACCGGTAGATGTAGTACTTAACTCAATAATTCATTTTATAGTGGGCCATCAAACTTAACACTGACTGAACAAGATGAGGCTATAGCTACAGCAACTGGCCACATTGTTGCTGGGCAGTATGTGTTTGAACTTCAAGTGTGGGACGAGGAAAACCTCACAAGTAAAGCACAGCTGACTGTAGACGTCAAAGATAAAGCTTCAGGTAATGGGATTAGTTCTCAGAGAAAGAGATATAAAAAGGCAGATACTTGTAATAAGGAAAATATGGCAAAAATTGAATGTCTTATTTGAAAAATTAAAAATTACCATTCTTTTTAGGTGGAGATTCTATCAAGACTTCAACCAGGAGTGTATCTTCAACCCCTTCAGGTAAGTGTATTGTACTTCACCCATTGTCTCTTGTACACTTGTTAGTTTAATCTCAGCTATACTGATTAAAATTTGGTGTATACAGCATCAAGTTTTGGGGATCACATAAATGTTTGCAGGCATGCTGATATGATCTAGATAGATAGAGTGTTTCTGGTGCCTAAACAAACCCTAAAATATATATGAATTTACCCTGAAAACTATATCCACCAGTGTTTTTGCAGAATAAACAACTCTGGTGTCACCATTAGAAATTCTTATCCCAATCACTTCAGTGTTTGAGAAAATGCAGTTTTGACAGCGATTTCCCCAGGAAAAAATAGCAACTTGCTTGCCAAAACAATGTTACGATAGAATGTTTTCAATAATTTCCTACCCTATTTTTTTTCTCGGGTTTGAATAGGAATCTATTTGATTGGCTAATGTGAAATTAAATTTGTTTTATTGAAGCAATTGAGGCTTACAAAGACATGAAGAAGTACATGTACATGAATGAGATAACAGAAATTTCTTTTATAAAGTTTCTGTGATTTTTACGCATCCTTATGTATTAATTTGTTCACATTATATATAACCCAACTGTTACATTCGTATTCCTCACTTTGCAGGGACAGGTTAATAATCAGTTCAATAATTATCCATTATTGGTCTAAAGCGTGAAATAGGAAATTTATTTGGGCAGAATTAAATAAAAAAATTATTTTTTCTTTGGCTTGAAATTGCAGTTCAACAAATCATTTTGTCAATCGCGTGTAGATGTAAGAGATTCTATGTGCCTTGATATAGTTTGTTTTCTTCATGAAAGTAAAATTAATATTTTTTTTCTGTTTTTCTTTGCAGCTCCATTACATAAGTATATTGATATGTCCCTTGTGAAAACATACAAGGGTAAGTAAAACGTAAAATGTAAAACCACTGAGCCAATTTCAACCAAACTTGTCACAAAGTATTCTAGGGTAAAGGAGATTCAAATTTGTTCAAATTACTTCCATGCCCTCTTTGAAGAGGAGATAATTACAAATATGTGAACATTGACTTTGCTTTACATATAGATAGCATTTGTTGACATTTTTGATGACATGTTACAGACTTGGACTTGGGCGTCCGACGCTGGGACAAGGATGGGGATGGGCTTGTTGATGCCGAGGATCTTAAAGATTACATGCCAGATCCACCCTCACCACAGCAGCTGGAGAAATTCGACTTTAATCACGACGGACTGTACAGTATAGATGAACTGGCTGTAGCTCTGGGGTTCCAACCCTGGCCTAAAGGTATAGTTACAATGATTATAATATGTAAAGTCTGAAAGCACAAATGCCTGTCATGCATATGTTGATGAAGATACGTGTTTTGAATTTGATGAGAAGAAATTAATCCATAAATATAGGTGGAAAAAAAAATGAGAAAGACTAAAATCTTTTGTAGTGAGAGGTAAAAGTAACCATAAAACCATTTCAGAAATTTGGATACATTACTACCTTATACATTTACAGATGTAATTCTATTGAAAATAGTTATTATACAATCATAAGGAATTTGTCTTCACTTTTGATATGACAATTAATATTAATATAAGACAATTAGGTGTAATTGAAATAAAAAAATGTTAGGGGAAAAAATGCTATAAGAAAAAAGAGAAAAGAAAAGTTAATAAAAATGATCATGTTAGAGGTATTCCTTTCCAGATCAACCCAGCCTGTAGATAATGGAGAGAAGCACTAGAGAATGTTTATAACATTCCAACGAGATGTTACAGGTCTCTTGAACAAGAACAGTTTGTGCCATGTTGTAGAGTGGGCATCAAGAAGTAGAGGTTATCTGTGATAATTTTTTTTTTCAATTTTAATCATGTTACATAATGTTGTCTCATTTTGATATATTATAAATAATACAGGCCCTTAGGAAACAGAAGGAAGGGCGATTTTGTCAGTGTATACTTAATATTAATTGAAATTCAGGCTAATTTACTGTTATGTGCCCTCAGAAATTTTCTGACAGTATGTACAAATGCATAAATACATATACATAAAAAACTACACTTATTCATTTGTTGGACTCTTCAAGTACATCTGATGGCCCTTCCCCTTTTTTTTAACTTTGAAGAAATTCTATAGGTTGTGTCCCCAGAAATTTGCTTCCTAGGGCCTGTATTTAGAAGTGTTGTAATTATACTTAGTAGTAAATATTAGATTCATAAAGAAAAAAAAACAAAATACTTATTAGTTTGATTTCAGTATTATTTTTTTCTCACAATTATGATTACTGTTAACCTATCGTAATTTGCAACAATTTGTGATTTATCAGTTAAGTATTCCAGCTCTTCTTTATGAAAAAGTTTTGAGACAGATGTAACAGTATCAGTTATTACTGGTTTTTAATGTGTAAATTTCACCTGCAGTTTTGGTTTATAATATACCTGTACATGATATACATGTATATTTACAGTAACATAACTTTATAAGCACTTCCGAAGTGCCAGGGACAAATGATATCACTGTGTTATAAGAGTAATTCATTATAACCTTGAAGTTCATAAAATTTTGAAGAAGCCATTTTATGGGGAATGAAAATCACTTCATTGTAAGCATCAATTTGTTATAAGCTTGTTCACTATAACCATGTTGTACTGTACCTATTTAAGGGCTCAATACTTATAATTTCAAAAGACATTTATGCTAATGTGTTTGTGAATCTAAAAATTATTTTAAGTATTCTTATCAATTGTCTTCATGAGTTTATAGGAATCAAATTCACATAAAACAATGTATCATTCCAGTTCATTCAACTTCTGTTTCATTTTGTTTTGAAAAAAGGAAAAAGTTCATTTATATTCAATTCCCTTTTTCCCCCACAAAAGTAGATTTCCTATTTTTGAATATCCAATTGTGTTGAACATTTACTTGTAAATATAATCCCATAAACATTGATTAAGTGCAACGTAATAGACCTGTGATTCTGTTGTGCCAATGTGAATGTTCACTCATCATGTGGTATATGTTTATTATCATTAAATTGTTATACCCATGAGGTTCTACATGTTGTCAATCAAGTGTACCGAGCAAAACGGAAAATAAAAAAAAATCTAAAATGCTAGGATGTATTTTTGTACTTAAATCAGGTTTCAGAATATGTAACATTTTGTGATTCAGGTAGCAACGCATTGCAAGTCAATGTTACACACGTTATATTTGATTTTTTGTCAATTTGCTTTTTATGTACTGAGGGATCATATGTTGTCAATGGATAAATTGTGGAAGTGCATGTGTACTGAGATTACTGTTTTCATGCTTCATTGATCCATTTTTGTATCATTATGCATCGTTACTCAGTTTAATACAAAGTTTTATGTTTAATATATTGTAAGGAAATAACATCATAGTTGTTAGGTACATGTATTTTCAAAAGATATCATTACTTTTGAACTATTTATTTATTTCTTTGTAACAAAAAATTATTGTACAATTGATTTGTAAGCATTGTGTCCTAGATATTTATACACTTTAAACATTTAATATCTATCAAGGAGCAAATACTTTGCTTTCCAAAATATCACCATTTATTATTAGTGCTCTAGTTCCTGCTTCAGATGTTTCTTTCTGGTTTGTACAGATATCTCCTCTGTCAAATTGATCATGGATGACTACTCAGTAGTCTTTTGCATTAATAGTAAATTAATTGCATCAATAGTATTTTAATTTTGATACACCTTCATTATGGTTCAAATAATAACGATCAACAAAAATTTGTTGCAAAAAGAACTTGTCACTATATACTGATTTGTAGAACATTCTTCATTTTTACTTTGAGAACATGAAATGTAATGAATGGAGGTGCATGTGATGTTTGAAAAAGGCTAGATGAAAATTATATGTTTGCTTTTGTTTATAAAGATGTTGACTGGATCATTGTTTTATATGATGATTAAATTTTGATTGTATGTTATCTTGTGTTTAGACTTTTGTTGTTGAACTGATTTTGGATGTATTATGAATGGGGAACATTTATGATTGTTTTGTACACAGTGTGCTGACCAAAGGCAATTTTGTCTAATAAAACTGCATTTTTGCTTTAAAGTCATTTAAAGTACTCATTAAGATTAAGATTAACTGACCAGAAGAAGAAAAACTGTCCTGCCCAATGTTGGTATCTGGAAGAGATATATAAATGCAAGAATTTTCCCTCTTTGCTTTAGTTGAACGGTCATATAGATATATATGAGTTATTTATGGAATCACTGTCACTAGGCTGAATATTTATATTACAATTTTAATTGTGAAATAAAATTTTAAAAATATCTGTAATAGAATTAAAATACAGGCTTCCCATGTCAATTCCAATAGTCCCCGTCCACTGACATCAGCCACAAAGATGGCCGCATGGGATTTACACGCATATGGGACCTCCTGTAGGCTTCTTAGTTCCTTACCTTTTGCTTGACAAAATTTACAACTCAATTCACCTGACTTGAAAGAGTAATATTTCCATTTCTAATTTTTCTCTCTTTGATAACTCTTTGAAAGTTAGCAGAGTTAATTTCTTGATAATTCTACCGGAATGTAAATTAGGCAAGTCAATAGGTCAGGAGCTAAGGGGGTCTAATTTTCCTGCAAATCTCGTGCGCATCTGTCTCTGAGTCTGACGCTAAGGAGGCCAAATATGCATGAAAATCTCGTGCGGCTGCCGTTGTGTTTGACGTCAGTGAGCGAGGACTATTAACATTGGGATGGGAGTCCTCGTGTAATTGAAATCTATGAAAGCATTTTTAAAATCTAAATCTACAATTTTATTTTACAATGAAATGGAAATATAAGGAATCGCTGTCTAGTTAGTATAGTATACCAGGGACATCAACAATAGTGGGAAACATGGGATAATTTATGTATAACGGGCTTCGGGGGGGGGGGGGGG
>PRKT01000018.1:1388022-1442670 GCA_003671525.1 Saccostrea glomerata | reverse complement strand
CCATCTTTTCAATGGACATTTTCTATAGTAAAGGTAATGTTGGAGAAAAAATTGGGGGCCCCCCCCCCAACCCCCATACCCCGGGATGCTACGTGCCTGCTTCTTAAGAAAACGGAAATGAAAATATTATTAGATGAAATTAAAACCACTTTGTTACGAATATGTAAGTTGAGTGAGGTGGGCTGATCCTTAAAACCTGCCTCTAGTATCGTACCTCAGATTACAAGGTAGACCAGAATAACAAGGACTCGCTTGTATTTTACAACATTTTATTAAAAATACAAATATCGAAATTTGTTTCTCATTATAAACAATATACATGTTGCAACTTCTTACCGAGTGATAAATACCGTCATCTCGCGTATTCTACAAATATTATAATGTATTGTTTGATTTCATTAAACTTTAAATATATATTTTTTTCTTATACATTAATTGGTTTTTCTATCAACAATCATGTAATTCGTAAATTAACATTTCTATTTGTATGCTGCTTGTGTGGTTTATAGCACTTTGAAAGAAATAGACACTTGAATGGCATAGCTCTTTTCTGAGGGTCAGAAAGCACATTTGATATCCCAGAGTATAGCTATAATTTTATGCCGGAGAAAGCGCTAACCAATTACAAAATTTCATGAGGATTGCATTGCAAAATCTATACCTCTAGTTTGGCTGCCATTGCATAAAAATAGCTTTAAAATAGTTTTTTTGGAAACATTATAACAGCTCTACACTATAATATATATTATAAAATTTATAATTCTTACGACTAAATGTACTCTAAATAATACATATCATTCCTAATTATCTATGTCCAGTCTCAACGCGGTTCATTATCTTATATATAACAAAATCAATTGACTCACTTAATTACAACATTAATTAACTTAGACGAATTCCAATCAATGAAATTGCACGATGGATAAGTGAGGGTAACATTTAACGAAACAAGAGGCCTATGGGTATTACAGGTCACCAGAGCATCATGTAACAAATGTCAACAATTGAATATGGTTCGTGTTTTAAACCAGAGATTATCTGATAAATACAGTTTCACGATTTGTGAAACTATGATTAACAACCCTTAACTATAGTTAACGGTTGTAGAGTATAGTTTACAGACGTGAATCTATGTTTATCAACAAAATCTATTGTTAACTTTTTATCACAGACAGCTAAACTTAGATTAGTATTCGTAAACTATAGTTAACAACCGTTAAATGAAATCTATACTTAACAAATTGTTACCTATAGTTTACGGTTTGTAAACTATGGTTTACAGTCGATAAACCGAGTTTATCAACTGTTAAACTATGTTTTGCTATTTTTGAGAATTTGGCTTGCCATACCTGGCCCATTCAAAATTCTGGAAGAAGGACACTTGCTGATCATAGTTATGTAAAAAAGTTCATCTGCTTAATACTCAGGAGCCAAGTAGAAGATTTTTAAAGAGTTAATGCATTTTCACTTTAAAATTAACAGAATAATAGAATCATTAGAACCTCGCCCTAACACTAGACCCATCTGACCCTGGGGCCATGAAATTCACAATCCTCCCTCACTATAACTATTTATGTAGTTAGTTCGTTTATTACTTGGAGCAGAGAAGAAGACTTTTTATAGAAATAATAAATTTTCACTATATAATCTATATAGCCCCACCCTGCACTAGAACCCTTGACCCTGGGGCCATAAATTTCACAATTTTGGTAAAAGACTCAATGATTAATACAATCATTTCAACAGTTTGATTGCTTCATGGCTTGGAGTAAAGAGGAAGATTTTTAAAGATAGTATTTATTTTGATTGTTTAAGCCCCACCCCTCCAGCTCTAGGAGGGCAGGGACCATGAAATTTACAAATTTTGTTTTTCTTCACCCATAGATGCAATATGCTAAAATTAGCTGAAATTTGTTCGAGGTTTCAGAGATAAAGCTGAAAATATTTAGGTAACACACAACGGATGACGACGGACGAAAACGGATAGCAAGAGGTCACTTGAGTGACTTAGTTGACCTAAAAATAAGAAAACTACTTTCTGGGATCGCTTAACAACATGCAAAAATTCAAATTTCTTCACAAGACACCTTTACATAAATTAGTACAATGTTTATAAAACAAAATATAATAATGGTATAACAACACTTGTGATTAATTTTGACACAAACTTCCCAATATCTTTCCACAAAACTTTGGCCAACTCTATAAATCCAGTATGAAAAGAAATGGGGAATATCATATCTTTTTCTCTGGGCATGTCAGCACAGAATGGGAACTTAAAAGGCAAGAACAGCACCCGATTTGTTGCAAAATTTTTGCGAGCACATTAAAGTTCATGTAAAAATACATGTCTATTTTTTAAAATTTATCCTGGCAGTAATGTCATTTTTAACGATGTTAATCAAGCAAAGGGTTTCAAGACATCAAATAGACATCTTCCTTTGTCTAGAGTAGTTTAACCATAATGTTTGACCTTGCGATCTCAAAATCAAGAAAAGTCATCTCCTGTTCGGGGGATACAATACCGGATTTGAAATGATGAATAGTTCCATGACATGAATCAATTTTAAACTGACAAGGATCAAAATTCAACATCTTTGGTCTCTGTATTCAGCTTTGAAAATGACCCCCTGGGGTCTATTCTCAATCCGAGTCAAAATTCTACCTTACACAGACCAGCAGGTGCAAAGCAAAAAACATGCATCCTTAATTTCTTGGGTGAGGGGCATAAAAAACAGTACCATTGTGCTATTAGACAAATTAATCAGTTACATATAAAAATGTTCTTTCAGACGTACCAGGTTCCATCCCTTTTTCCATAAGAGCTTTACGGAGATACGCTTTCCTGACTACTCTATGACCACCTTTAAGCAGGAAGACTCGAAGCATGTTACCGCTGCACATGCCCATTTTCAGTTTCTCTTCCATTTGCATCGCCTGTTTCATCTCCTCGCCGTCCCATCCATTGGCAAACATCAGGATAGCCTTGGATACCACGCTAACCTGCTGGTCAAAAGGACAAGGTGGCATCTGCCAAAAACTGCCTCCTGTGTCATTAGACATGGATTCCATTTGCTTGTTCATCAGGTATTTTGTCATCTTTACTAAGGGCTTGGCTACGTTTTCAGGTAGAATGTTTTTCATATGAAGGTAAAAAGTTAGAATCTGAACCGCTTTGGCATACTTTAATACCTCCATACCGTACATATTAGTTAACATTGGATACATTTCACCCATATGGTTCATCTGTGCAAGACCTCTTAGCATCTGACCGTACATTAAACGCGTCGTATTTGCAGGAAACTGTTCATTCATCATCTGGGATTTCATTAACAGTAAGTTGATACTTTGAATCATAGCCAGCCCAGTATAAGCTCCCATAATGACTGATTTGTTGACTGGGTCTGACTCCGAATCCCCCCACATCTGCAAGGATTCCATGTCAGAACTCACGTCTTTGTACGTTTCCATTGCATTCATTATCCTTTGTAATCTGTTCTCAAGTCCTTCCAGAGGCCTGGGCTCAGGTACCATAATTTTCTTTAGTTTCATCATTGTGTCTTTTTCTGCTCGGCCAACAAACATACAAAGTCCATCGTTTGGTTGTTTGTAGAGTCCGGACAGATGGCTCTGCATGAGTTGAGACATTCCGGCATTTTCCAGTTCTTCTCTAGTTTCCATGCCCATCATACGCAGTTCAGTCCCCTTCCATTCATCGTCCATGCTCTTAGAAAATAATACAACGATAATAAAACCTTAATAAGCAGCGACACTAATTTACTGAACACAATTTAGTATTTTTTTTAGAATTATAAAAAAATATGCGAAGAGTTATTGATTTACATCGAATTCATAAAAAATGTTACGTTGATTTGTACTCACATTATACTCGTAGAATGTCATGTTGCTGAATAATGCCCATGTTTTAGTATCGACGGGATTCGGACACAACACACAGTTATCCATTTTGACATCTAAGTAAAGAAAACAATTTTAATTTCATGTAAAGACGAAGATGATAACTTTAAATTTTTTCGTTTTGTTTAATTGTTCATGCTTTTAATTTTTCCTCTTACTACTTGAGCACGAGACATGAACTGGCACTGTTGTAAAGTCGTTGCATTCATCAACGTCGTTGTTAATCTTTAGAGGATCGTAAAAAATGACCAATTCTGCATCTCCTATAGACAAACGTCAGAAACAAAATCAGCAGCGTATAGGTGTTACACATAAAAGAATAATATTTTAAGACAACTCCCCAAAAAATAAAGGAATAGGTTAACATTTAAAATTTGAAGACCCCGGAAAAGAAGTTCATGAAAAAGTCTTCACCGCAGACAGAGGATTTTTCCGGAATATAATGTCCATGTAAGTGAGGAACTATGTTAAATTCTTCTCCCGGCTTAATTCCTGAAAGGCAATTTGCGAGAAATTATGTTCAAATTGAAACAAAATTTCATTTTAATTCTATTCAAAATTGAAATTAAAAAAATTTAGATTAATAGATCAAATTATTTTAAACGAAAGGAGTGCTCATCTGGTTTACCGTCTGTAATGGCAATATGGCCGATGAGTTGGTCGAGTATTGTGTAGGTAGGCACCAAGCATTTCCCGCTCTGGTCATGCATCATCTGTATTTGAGTTGTGAGATAGACAGCTACCATGTGAGGGGTCTCCATTGTCGCATTAGGTAACATTCTGTTTCCAAGGTTACGAAGAACTGCCTTTAATACAAAAATTAGTAATTTTTATAGCTACGCAATAAAATACGATATTCATACACTTTGGTTACGGGTTTGGCGATATTTTTAATACTCTATACTAAGAAACTTTGATCACCCTTAGAAAATAAAATTGATTTTCTAGCTGCTTCGTTACAAAATAATGTATTAACAAAAGATCATTCATTAAACCTAGTAAGTATGACCTCATCAAAATAATCCGTTGCAGGTTTTTTTTATTTATCCTCTGAATTTTATGACAAAAATATCTTTATAATTTTTCTGAAACCAATGACCTTGACCAAATTGTTTCCACTTTGGGTCAAGATAAAAAAACAAATTTGCAAGTCGCAGCAACCTTTATTACTAGTATATACCAGTTAATGCACTACAGTGTACGATTCTCAAACAAACAAACTAACAATATACCCGGGATCTTTCGATCCGGGGGCATAAAAACTATGTGTGTCACATATTCACAGAATACTGGGCTTTAAATGAATGCTATAATTACTTTGTTGAAGTCCATGTATTGTGAGAGCTGCGACAGAAGATCGTTGGAGTACTTTCCAGTGTACAGCTGTGGTTTTACAGGCGTCTTCATTGAGGCATCGATGTGGAGGCTTACGTCTATGTCTGCAACATTCATAACTCGATAGTTATCTCAACCAAGTCAATCAAGACCTACAGACTCACAGACAAGGTTTAATAAATGGGTTTTCTAAACGTGTTTTTGATTTGAGACTTTGCAAATAGTTTCACAAATGAGACGTTTTCAGAACAGAAACCTATAATCTTCTCGAATGATCATGTTCCTACTTAATTGAAAGTAATGTCACTTTTTAATTCGTTGTTGGTATCAAATATACAGGTTTGCAAGTGCATACAGACACTTCTGAAGAATGATCATTACAGCTTACTGCACAACAAACCCGTTATCTTCTCTAAATCATGTTCTTACTTGCGAGATACCCGTATAGTTCACCTCAACTAGTCTGTTCCATAATGAAATTTAATGCAAAAACAGTGACAACTCCATGGATAAAAATATCATTTTTAAATTAATATTCTGAAAGCGTGAGGCTTTTTTTTATGTATTTATGAATATGTTTGATATACATTGTTGTGTAATCTTATTAAGGGATATCAAGTATTTTTATACAAGAGGCCCATGGGCTTTAACGGTCACCTGAGTATAATGTAACGATCCATAGATTGAAACAAAATGAGCTGAAAAATAATGCTATGTTGCCCAACAGCAAGAGAAATGGGATCAGCAATATATTAATTTTGTCCTCAAGAACAAGTCTTTAAGTTGATCTTTTTATTTTCCTGTATTTTAATCTAAAATAGGATCGATATGGCTTTATGGAAAAAAAACTCTGTGTAAATTAAAAATATAATTGTTTTAGTAGAAATATAGCCTATATATACTGTTTTATCAAATTACCACAAACAAAGAAAGACATTTTATTGTTTATATTTATATCTGTATAAAAAAACATTCAAAGTGAAATTAAAAATGAATATTGTACTATGGATGTCATTGTATGCATAAATGATGGAACAGCCATTGATCAAGAAATCTATGCAGGTGGCTTGCTTAGTGTCGTTTATGGACTGATTAACGGAAATGGTCTTTGAAATAAATAAATTATATTCAGAGGATGTAAATATGTCATCTTGAATTTCTTAAAATTTAAATTCATCCCTTGATTCTACTTAAAGACAGCCAAAAATAAACTTCGAAGAACACCTTACGACTATATATATAATGGATACTCAATCAAAATTTGTATGTGCCATCTACGTATGTACATATAAAGTTACCCGAGTTGTCACACACTCTTATCGCCCTCTCGTACTCTGTTGCAATAATCCTCCCAGAGCTATGCACCTGAGCTCTGAGGTACCCTGTAAAGTAAACAAAAGGGTATAGATGATCTATTCAGATCATTCACCAAAAGGGAAAGAAAAAAAAATGATTTTTAGCCGCCTCTTTTTAATTGGACTTCATATTCGCCAAATTAAGTACAATTTGGTGAAATAATGGTCGATTGTTTATGCATTTGAGAAACTGTCGCATGAAAAAGCGATACCGGTATATTTAATGATCAGTTCTCACCACTTCCACATGGCAAATGAGCATTATCTATCACCATGGAAACTTCTGATGGTTCCCACGTTGTATTTTTTGAATATCCACCAATAGCTATCGTGAAAAAACCGAGAAATTAACTAAACAACTGTCCGAATATTTATAAATATTTGAACACTGACGGAAAAATAATCAAGGTAAAAAGACACTTACTAAATTTCATGAGCATGGATTCGTTGCTTTTACTCATAACAGTAGTGTTTCCCAGAAAGCAGATTGTGAGTTCCGCCATGTTCAGGTCTTCGTCTGCGACCATTGACAGTTCTGGACTATGGCCACAGATTTTCTTGTGAAAACAAAATGTGTGTTTGTCAGCATTGTTGGCTCGTAGAATATTCATGTACAGTTTTATTTATTTCAAATTAATGATACAATTAATGCAATTCTAAACAAAAGTTATTACAATATGTACGAGCTATATTCATTATTTACCATTATGTCGTAGCCATTTTCAACTGTAGCAGCACCATCATTACTCTGACAGCTAAATGTTAAATTAACTGAAAAAAGAATATCTTACAATTATTATTACTTATATATACGTATTTGGGCATTCATTTAATAATATGAAAATAGAATACGGACCTCTCTTTTGTGAAGTGAGGTGTACTTTATTTGTTTTTTTACCATGTTTACTGTTATGATAAATACATGCAACAAAATCACGAGAAAAAGGGTATATTGTTCTTTATCAGAGAGCATATTATATATATGGTCTTTTTTCATATTCAGTTTTAGCTATAAAATGTGCTACATCTTGAATAAATGTCGTCTGAATGTCTAAGGTTACAAAGACGGTGAATTTAATTGTTGTTGTTTTTTTTTACTTTTTTAAAGGTTTATAAAAGAAGTGTTAGATTGCACAAAGAAAGTGTTAATAGCAGATGTGCAAAAAAGGTGTACATTTTGAAGAAATCAAATCAAAACACGGTAATCTTATTTCGGGGGTGGTAGGGGTATGAGTTGATGGGAGGGGTGTCTTCACATCAATTTAGGCATTAAGGCATTACCCTATTATTTGCCAATAACACTAAGTTCGATATATTAGAACAAACATAGTCATGGTGACAGCTCCGAGAGCAATGCGTCACCACATTGCCCTGATTTGAATGTTCTGTAACAAAAAGTGGAGGGGTGGCAGCATGCCTTCCAATTAAGATTTTCATCAGTAAATCGTTTTTTGGCCCATCCTCGGTCCAATCTTGATAACGTGTCTGTATTCTGATCCATCAAAATATATAATTATCTTTGAACTGTTGAGATCATTCGGAGGACGATTCGAATAATTTCCTTTACTTATTAAAGCATATATAAGTATTTGGTAGAAAATAAATCAACCATCCACTGTCTAGAATAATAAAGTATGGTTGCTTTATTCAGAATTAACACGAGGAAAGCAGAGTTAAAGAAACGTATAAAAAGGTTGTGCCAAGTTTATGTTGGGAAAATACGATTTGTAGACGTAAAAAAAATCTTGGAGGATCATCATAAAGTACTCGATTTTTCTTGGATGCATTGATTCTGTTTCTAATAATTAAGATGAAAAGGAAGGAACCGACAGATAATCCAGAAATTAAAATCGATTTTGCAGTAGCTGGTACAGTTATATAATTCTCAGGTCATTTTTTGGGATCTTCATTTTATAATAGCTGTTACAGTTATTTAATTCTCAGGTCATTATTCGGGATCTTTATTTTGCAGTAGCTGTTAAAGTTACTCAGTATTTAATTCTCAGGTCATTATTTGGTATCTTCATTTTAATACAGTAGCTGTTACAGTTACCCGGTATTTAATTCTCAGGTCATTATTTGGGATCTTCATTTTGCAGTAGCTGTTACAGTTATTCAATTCTCAGGTCATTTTGGGGATCTTCATTTTGCAGTAGATACATGTTACAGTTATGGAATTTTCAGGTCATTATTTGGGATCTTCATTTTACAATAGCTGTTACAGTTATTTAATTTTCAGGTCATTATTTGGGATCTTCATTTTACAATAGCTGTTACAGTTACCCGGTATTTAATTTTCAGGTCATTATTTTGGATCTCCATTTTGCAATAGCTGTTACAGTTATATAATTCTCAGGTCATTATTTTGGATCTCCATTTTGCAATAGCTGTTACAGTTATTTAATTCTCAGGTCATTATTTTGGATCTCCATTTTGCAGTAGATACATGTTACAGTTATTTAATTTCAGGTCATTATTTGGGATCTTCATTTTACAATAGCTGTTACAGTTATTTAATTTTCAGGTCATTATTTTGGATCTCCATTTTGCAGTAGCTGTTACAGTTATTTAATTCTCAGGTCATTATTTGGGATCTCCATTTTGCAGTAGATACAGTTACCCGGTATTTAATTTTCAGGTCATTATTTGGGATCTTCATTTTACAATAGCTGTTACAGTTACCCGGTATTTAATTTTCAGGTCATTATTTTGGATCTCCATTTTGCAATAGCTGTTACAGTTATATAATTCTCAGGTCATTATTTTGGATCTCCATTTTGCAATAGCTGTTACAGTTATTTAATTCTCAGGTCATTATTTGGGATCTCCATTTTGCAGTAGATAAATGTTACAGTTATTTAATTTCAGGTCATTATTTGGGATCTTCATTTTACAATAGCTGTTACAGTTATTTAATTTTCAGGTCATTATTTTGGATCTCCATTTTGCAGTAGCTGTTACAGTTATTTTATTCTCAGGTCATTTTGGGGATCTTCATTTTACAATAGCTTTAATACAGATATTTAATTTCCAGGTCATTATTTGGGATTTTCATTTTGTAGTAGCTGTTATACAGTGTCATTATTTGGAATCTTCGTTTTGCAGCAGCATTTTTAAGTTATTTAATTCTTTGGTCATTGTCTAGAAATCACTTAAGTATTTTTGTCCATTTGTCCTTTTATTTCTCATAATCATGCATGATCTGTCATATGATACACCATGTTGATGATTTATACGATATAATACACATTTAACACGATACTAACAAATAATTATCATCCTTATACAATGTGTTTGAGCAATATTGATATTGGTATTTTTTAAGGTTTTACGAAAAACGGTTATTAAACTTTTAAGCTTACAGTGCATGTAGCACATGCATGATGTGCAAATGCACTTTTTAAACCGATTTTAATAAAAGTTTGCTCAGAATAAACAGCTCTCAGACTTAAGCTGATCAAAGCTAAAAATATCAAATGTCTTTTTTTTTTTAATGTGTAAAAAGTATAAAATTATTTTATCACAAGTGCCCATCTAATACCACCCTAATGTATAACATAGTCTGAAATATCTAATGTTTTTCAGATTTTTAAAAAAGATTTTAATATTTTAGTGTGTGGCACGTTCAATATCAAAACCGTAAAAAAGAACTTACGACTAAGACCAAAATCTTCAGATTGTTATAATATTTTGCAAAATTTATACTCCTCTTTGAAATTGTTTGTGTAAAATATCATACCACATTCCTATTAAAAAGTTTAAAATCATTTTCGATATAATGTTTATTATAAAGTTATACGAAGAATTAAATCTGGTCTTAAGTCTAAGTCCTTTTGTAAAACGGGCACCTGGAAAACATCAGATATTTCGGACTATGTATAACCCACACATCTCCATTGTTGACCTTCCTTGGTAAATCTTTCTATTGTAACGTCCTGGTCACGGCACCAAAAGTAAAGGGAGAAAATGTTACAAACCTTCCCAAAATCTTCCATGACATATCTTTCAATTGTAACATTAAATCTAGACAAATTCTGTAAAAAGTACCACCAGAATATGAATTAAAATGGTGGAAGCTCCCTGTTGAACTACCTATCGAAACCGTCTCGCCTAATTTTAAACTCTGAATACTAGTGTGCGAGTTCCATTTGCTCCGCCAACTTTATTACCTTGCTCACACCATATTAACTACCGGTAGATCTCAGTTTAGTGCTACTATTAGGAGAAACCTCAGTTATTATCTTTGAAAAGGGGAGATCTTTAAAGAGGTAGGTATGTAGCATCAAATGGGTTCATTCGCCAGTGCGATCTATCTTTGTTCGTGAAGAGACAAATAAGACTCACCCATTGTAAATCATCCTGGTCACGGCACCAAATATAAAAGGAAGGGAGAAAATGTAACGGACCATACCAAAACTCTTCCATGACATATTTTTCAATTGTAACAATCTGGTCATGGCACAAAATGCAACAGGAAGGGAGAACATTTAAACAGGTGCTCTACCAATGTACCACCACCTAGGTTCTTTGAACTCTCTGGCCACCGATGAACAAAGTTGCCAGAACCCAAATATCCCCCCCCCCCTTCCTGGTCCTGGATCATTTTACATGTATTGCTTAAGGTGTTCTCTAGTGTGATCTAATGTTGATATCTACCAGCTCAAAAAGGGATAGTCATTTCATACAATCAAATTTACATATACTCTATGTTAAAAAAAAATTCTGCCAGCACTGTGAGATTTCTCTCTCATATCACAATGATTTTGTGATTATGGTCAGCTGTGACAATAGTAACATGTAGAGACTCATTGGTTAAATAAATTGAAACTAAAAGGTTTTTAAAAATTGTTTACCGGAGTTGAAGTACGTTAAAAGAAAGAAAGGCGTAAGCTTTGTGAAAATGTAGAATTCAAAAACAGAACTGATCGGTATATAAAAGTTACAAAAATGAAAGTTCATAGCTTTGGACAGTAAAGTAATGATGAATTAGTGGCAAAGTAGCTGATACAAGAAATATCCTGTATGTAAAAAAGGGACGTTTCCAAAGGTTGAATTGGACAATTATTGAATAAAATAAATCTTTGCGTATAAGAAAAAATACACGCTGTTTTCCCTAAAATAATTTAGTGTATCTGGATTATTTAAAAAATTACGTAACTGATGAAAACACTAGTCCTGCTAAGAACTAGATTGTGCTAAATACGTTGATTATTACAAAACAAAAATACGTTATTTTACCACTAAAAGCATATTCAAATTCTTGGATAACGATAAAATTATATTGAAAATACAGGTTGAATATATATATACAAAGTATTACAAACTATATTCTGCTTCAGACACAATGGCTCTTTCTGCCACGAGGAGGCTCTGTAGAATTAATACTTTTCAATATAAAACTTGAAATCGGAAACCTGCTGCATGATCTTTTATCAATTAGCACAATTTTTGACACGTATTTGATGTATTCCTAATCTTGTAAAAGGGTATGAAAAAACTCAAATGGTTTCTCGAGAAAAATTGTTATTTTTATTTTAAAGAAGAAAAATTAACGTTTTTTCTCACCTTGCAATCCATTTGAATATACAAAGAATCCCCAAACCAAAATAAGATGCGGTATGAAATGAATTTCTCTCTTCATCGTTCTTTCGCTGTTGTTTTGACTAATTCTCCATACCTGTAGAAAGCAAGTTCTTGTCAGGTGCTACACCGGTATCTGTCACCATGACAACCGGAGACAGACAACCAAGCCCATCTGACCAGCATGCAATAGCCGGCTGATATTGATCAGCAGACTTGACAGTAGTTACAGTACATACAATAGATTAGACACGTATAAGTAAAAAACATTGTACAGGTAATAACCTTGAAATTATAGCATTGTAGTTAAGTATCCTCTTGCAGAAAAATCAGGGGGAAAAAACTAGATAGAGAAAGAGAGCGTCTAATCTACACCGTTAGATATACACTCAGTCTCTGTTTAGGGTTCAGTACACCATACATGTATTTCTTAAAAAGCAAATATTATGTGTGTGGTTTTTGTTGTTGTTGAATATCACACTTTTCCTTGTTAGCATAAAATATCTTGGAGAAAGCAAAAATATTGGAAGGAAATACTAGTACTTTTTACGTTGGTATTCTGTAGTTTATATAGTAATGAATCATTCGCTCTGCTCTATTACATAAAATCTGTAAAATTCTAACAAAATGTCTCTATTAAGATGTTTTACATTTTTGATCTCAAAAATACCGTTATACGTGTAAACTACATCTGGAAACCATGAATATGACTAGAGCACGTCGGTCTTTCCGTCGCGTTTTGCGTTTACCTTAGTTTAAAGCTTGCTTTAAAAGAAAATGTCAAAGATATTTTTATCAAACTTCATAGGCTGATACAGACTGATGAGGGTTATTCAACTGTATCAACATTTTAAAACTTGTTTTCAAGTGACCCTGACCTATTTTCATAAATTGGTTTTAATAAACCATCGAAGATAGTATTTTCAAACTTCATATGAAGATACAAACTGGTGTAAACTTTTCAACTGCATTTAACACTTTTTGACTTTGACATTTTGTTTTACCTTGACCTCACTTTTCTTAAAACTAGTATTTAGTTCAAGTTCAAAGAAATCATAAAAATACTGTTTACAAACTTCGTATGCTAATGTATACTGATGTAAACTATTCAACATACAAGTACCTTAAACTTTTTTTTTATCTAGACCTTACTTTTCAGCAAGTGTTTAACCCAGTTTTAAAGAAGCCATTCAAGATATTTTTATCAAACTCCATTTGCCAATGCATACTTGTGTAAGCTTTTCAACTGCTTCAAATATGTTCACTCTGACCTTTCATTTTACCTTGACCTCACTTTTCTTCAATTTGGTTTAACTCAGTTCCATAGAATCTATTCAAGACATTTGTATCAAACCTTATATGCTTACACATATTCAACAGCATCAACACTTTTGGACCTTTACCTTTCCTTTCACCTTGACCTCACTTTTATTAACTAATTTTAGCTCAATTTTAAAGAAACCATTCAAAAATATGTTCATCAAACTTATTGTGTAGATGCATATTAGAGAGAGAGTTACCGGTATTCAACTGCACCAAAAACAGTTGAGCTTGAACTTCCCAGTGACCTTGACATAATTTTTTTAAATTTAAAGAAGCTATTTTTTTTATGTAAAGTTATGCTTTGAAACATTATTTTGTGAGAATTCATCAGTAACAATGCCAACCTTCTTCTTATGAGAACTGATAAACAGAATAATATTGTATTTTTACTTACAGTAGCTCTTATTCATGAAAGGTATGAAATTAATGCCAATCAAATCTTTTCTGCAGAAAATCCTTTCAGCAAAAATCATTCAGATTAAAAAAAAATCACAAATTGTTATCTATGGCTTTAAATCCATGTCCTGAGTATTAGAGTATCAGTTTTGCTTAGAGACTGAATACTACTACACTACACAACTCATAACATTAGCGGCATTTTCTTTGTGGTAAGTGTTGTATGCAGTGAGTAGACTTTGAAATAAACCCTTCATAATAACTTATATGTAACAATTTCATGTGCTTTCTCATTTCTTTATTCACATATCAGCTTAAAAAACATTTTCTGTCATAAAACAGTTTTTCTCCTTAAAAATAAAATGATTTTTCATGAATATGCTGTATCATTCACATAAATAGTTTTCAGTCACATCACATTTTGTGTTTCTTTTCTTTCATCGTCTGTTTGCTGTTTTCGCGTCTTCTCTTTGTGAGGGGATTACGAGGGTCGTATATCTCATAACGATCAAGTTCTTGTACGTTGGCATCTATCACTTTTTTCTTTCTTTCTTCATCTTCAAAAATTAACTTGTGAGTCATCCTGAAAGAACAATATAGATATAGAATAAAAATTGCTTTCTCTGATCAAATATGATTGTTTTCCAGATCAAAAATACACTAAAACTTCGGTAACATTGATATTGTATAAACTGAATTCTTGTCTTTCCTGATAAAAACTTTTCTTCCCTTTGATTGAATTTAATCCTATAAAATGTTGTTCATTAATCTAGAGAATGCTGCCTTATCTATCTGTTCTGGAGTCTGGACAGAAGAAAATTCACTGTATACAGTGCCTTTATTTTGCTTTCATTGAGAAATCTTTATATTTATACCCCCGGCTTGAAAAGTGGGAGGGTATACTGTAATCGGTATGTCCGCCCATCCGTCTGTCTGTTACGCTTTGGGGTACCCATCTCTTATCAGCAACTCCTCTTATACCAGTGAGTGAAATTTAATGAAACTTTCACAGAATCTTTATTTCATTTTGCCATTGTGCACCTCCTATTTACTTTTTGATCCGACACATATTTTGTGTTTCCCGGTAACAGCAAAACACATACTTTGCCATTATAACCATATGGGAGGCAGGGGTATCATTTAGTGAGCTCATTGCTCACAGAACCTCTAGTTCTTATATGAATCTATTCTTACTGACCCGACAAGACATTTTCCGATACCTTTATTAAGGAGGAAATATATAACTTTCTTTTAAAAATCTTTCATCATGACATTTGTAGTCACCTTTTTCAGACATTGAATATCATTGGTAACATACACCTTGTACTGTTTTATCTTTGTAGATAAAATGGCTGATTCATGTTCTCACCATAAGAAACCATTAGTATCTTATTACACAGAATACACTGAACCTATGTCAGCATTTCTCAGGTCACTGCTATTCTTCATTAGAAATTCAATCACTGTATACTGTATCAGTTGATTTGCTCTTAGGTCATTGATGTGAACTACTTAAAAACTGAACTTGTTTTGTTTTCTTATTTAATAGCCACATTAGTTTACAGTTGAACAACGACTTTTTAAAAAAAGATAACAAGATGTGTTTGTGAAACACTATGCGCCCAATGGCAACAAAGCTGGAAAAAGCTATTTTTAGCACATGTCACAGTCAAGGTCACAAGGTCAATGACCTTGGTGTCATTTAAAAGAGTGTAATTAGTGGAGTATGCATATCAAATATAAAGTCTCTATCTCTCATGGTTCAAAAGTTATGGCGAAGGTTAAAGTTGACGACAGAGAGACAAACAGACAAATAGATAAACAGACAGGACAAAAACAATATACCCCCCGGTACGCCCCAAATCCATCGATCCAGGCGCATAAAAACTTGTTAATTCAGGTCTATAACAAACATTTCTTCTGAATGGTCATCAACACAAAATTCCCTTGCCTTTACTGTATCCATGAAGTACATGGTACAATGTAAAATACTAAATACTGAAGAATCTTTCTATAGTTATTTACCATGACATATCCCCTGGAGCCTCTGCAGTTTCAACCTCCCCTTCTGGGGCCTCTTCCTCGTCACTGTAGTCCCCTGAGATTCGTTTGACCGAGTCTAGTTTGGACTGGAACTTTTTCAGCAGGGCCAGTGTAGCTTCCTCCCTGCCACTCCCTTTTTTCACTTTCGCTTTCTTGTATTTTTCTCGCTCTGCCTTGTAGGCTGCTATGACCTCATTCTTTTCTTCTGGTTCTAAAATTTCAATTTTCTCCTGGTTATAAGTACATGTACCTCTTTATCAAATGGCTTTTTAATCAGCTATTCATTTCAAATATATGACTGGCTTTCATCAAAGACAATAATGTCTCGGCTGATCCTGTTTCTAATTTCCCCCCTTCTTTTTTGCAATTTTGTTTCTAACACTAATGAGCCCAAATGATTTCCTCCTGATTTCTCAAGGTAGACAAAATTCAAGGTAACCAATTCTTTTCAGATTCAAGAAAGAAAAGACCCCATAAAATAAGTATATGTTACAGAGTCCTTTGAAAAATACACGAAGACACACCATTTTGCTTTTCAGTACCAAATGAAATCCCTTACAAAGGGAGTGTAAACTGTCTTTTCATTGTGGTTTTGAGGACGATCTTAAAACTCGGAAACATATAAATTTAACTTTGTTGAGATAAGTCTGCATGGATCTAGAAATCCTGATCTTGGCATAAGTTTACAGAGTTCAAAATTTACAAGTGTAAATCTGTGCTCAGGTAGTGATTTCCATTTCTATGAATAGCTTGACGGCAAGTCTAATTTCATTTTTTTTTCTAAAAAGATGTTTGGCTACAAAAACAGACATTCTTAAACTTCTTACAGCCTAAATATAAACACAATCAACTTTCTGACCTACTGGCAATGGATGAAGGAAAGCAATCATGTTTTTATTATACGAGTTATATAAGTTAATTCTTATCCAATAATATCAAGAGAAAATGGTGGACTACTTAATTTATCATGAATGACCAAAAATAGATTAGGTTGTTAACAATTGGAAACCCTTTGTTTCCTTTTTTCTGCATGACATCAATATTTTTTGTGGTAAAATAAATCAGGAAAATGTAAATTTACCTTCTTTAACTGTGTCCTCTTCACTTTGTTTCTTATCTGTTTTCATCTCTCTCAGGTCTCTCTTTAATCTCTTTGCCTCTTGTCGCAATTCTTCACTACAAACATAATTAATGTTGACTTCAGTCATATAACATTTTACAAGATTAACTCTTTCACTATAAAGTCACTAAGGACAGTTCTAAATTTCTTACTTTCCTAAGATCCACCAACATTTTCGTAACAAGCCTAGTCATAGCTAGAAATGGATTCTAAATGTGAACTTCATTGTAAAAATTTTTTTAAACAACCATTTACTCCAAACTCTAAGTTCGAAACTCTGAGTTCAAAACTTTCTATTCCAGAGCAAAGTTTGGAAAAAAAAATTGGAAAGAAAATAGATGTGAAGTGATATTTAATGTAGTTTTGTGAACTGCTTTTTAAAAATATATCTTTGATTCAGATTATGAAATGTATTTTGTATTTTGACTTATTATGTACATAGTAAACCTGTGATGATGCAAAAATGTATGCAATGGAAACTATAGCCCTTGTTGGTAGATCTGAGAAAACAAGCACAAAATAATTGACATCTCTTTATCACTTTTACAGTGAATGATGCAGTAAATAATTGCATCGCCCCTTTTTATCACAAATATCACCTACAGATAATCAATATTTGTTGTTATAGCGATAAAAGATACAAATATTCCTGTTCCATAAAGCATATATAATTAAATCATGCAAATTTTCTCAAAATGTACATTTACATGTATATATGGCTAAATTGGTTTATTTTTGTTTTTCTGTTCAATGTATCTACGTATGTCTACAGGGGCAAATTAAGGAATGAATTTTTTAAAATAGCTACCCAAATCATACTGTATAATCTGGGTTGGAACCATCATGATTTTTAGGCAATCTACAGTATTATTGTTTGTGACATATTAGGCCAAAGGTTTGTGAAGAGAGTAGCAGATCATAAACCCTTAGCTATAGTGAAGATGGATTTCCCCAAAAACTTAACATGGAAGGTTTAAAATCACTTTTTTATATGTGAAAACTTTATTTCACACATTTATGCAAGAATTCTGCTCATGATAATTTCATTTTTACTTATAATTCTACTATTTGAGATTATATAGAGTAATAGTCAAAATTTGTAAAAAAAAAAAAAAAAAAAAAGTTTCTAAGCAAATCTCTGGGTAATAAAAATTTCATAGAGCTTTAAATGAAATTTGTGAATACATTTGAATTTTCTTTTTTCTTATAAATATCAAACAATAATCACGCAAAAAACCAGGTGTCATGAAGATTTAGCAATCTAAAAACTACTGTGTATTTACTATTTGGAATACATATAAGAATATTTGTGAAACACAGATGCCCCCATATGGCAGCTTAAGGCACGGGTTGAAGTTTCTCAAATGCAAGTCAAACTCCAAAGGTCAAGGCAAAAGTTGTTGGTACCAAGTGGAAGGTTTTGTAACAAGGAATATATCTGTGAAACATGAAAACCCTATTTCTAACTTTCAAAAGTTATGCCAACATCAAAATTTTTTTTAAAAGTGGGTCAAACTCTAAGGTCAAGGTCAAAGGTTAAATATATTTATAACCACTGAAAGATCCTATCACAATAGCACCAACGGTGTAAAAGTTATGGCCAAGGTTAAAGCTTAGGCTTTTTTTGGTAAATGCACATCAAACTCAAACGTCAGGGTCAAGAAGTCAACTTTGGTGGTACCCAAAGAAAGGTCTTGTCACTAGGATTATACCTGTGAACAAGAGGCCCATGGGCCACATAGCTCACCTGAGTAACTTGGGTGATGCAGTTCTTTACAAGATTTCCCCTCTTGTTATACCTATCGTGCCCCCTACCCCCTTCCCTTTTATGATTTTAATACTTTAGATTCTACACTACCCCAGGATGCTTCAACATAAGTTTCAGCTTTCCTGGCCAAGTGGTTTTTGAGAAGAAGATTCTTAAAATATTTTTCCTAAATATACCTATGTAAAACTTGGATTCCCTATTGTGGCCTCGCCCTACCCCAGGGGTCATGATTTTAACAATTTAATATCTACACTACCGAAGGATGCTTTCACATAAGTTTCAGCTTTCCTGACCCAGTGCTTCTTGAGAAGAAGATTTTTTAATGACCCCACCCTATTTTTGTCTTTTCTTGTTTATCTCCTCATGTAAGGGGACTTGGCCCTTCATTTTAACAATTTAAACTCCCCTTTACCCGAGGATGCTTTGAACTAAGTTTGGTTAAAATTGGTCCATTGGTTCTTGAGAAGAAGTCGAAAATGTGAAAAGTTTACAGACGGAAGGACGGACAGACAGACAGCTAGACAGATGGACGGACAGCGGACAAAATGTGATCAGAAAAGCTCACTTGAGCCTTTGGCTCAGGTGAGTTAAAAATGAAAGCCATAGTCCCATCCTCTTAAAAGTTATGAGCAAGGTTAAAGTTTTTGCAGACAAACAGACAGACAGAAGGACAGAGCTGGACCCCTGAATCTTCTGTTGTGGGGGCATAAAAAGGGTTTTTAAGTGCACATCACATAACAGATATATTTCTACCTGTATACTTCAATACAATTCAAAATCAGAGAAAAAAATTGACCCCTGCAAAGTTGGAAGCTGGTGCCATGGAGGAGTCAAACAATCACATCTGATTTGAGCCCTTTGATGTCTCATATTCACCATGGCAAAATGCTTATAGAAAAGTCTTCACAAACATAGTGAAATGAAAAAAAATTTCAAAATTCCATTTTTACAGTTTGTCAATAATGCAATGATAAATAAGAAATTTATTCCGAAATTTGATATAAAATTGCATATTATTGAGTTTATAATTACCAGAATTTATTTATCGGAAAATGTTGAATGTGTACATATTCAAAATCTAGTGCAAACACTGACAATTGAGTTGTTGGCATATTCATGAATATTAAAGCACTACACACTTCTATGCTGTATATTGTATTTATGCATGATTTCTTAGCAGTATTTATGAATTAACACATCAATGTCTGCTCCAAAGCCATTAAAATATGAAGCCCGCTTTTTAAATATATGTACGTTAATCTCACCCCTCTACAAGTTGACGAAAAAAGTATGCTTGACTTTGATCTTTGATTTTTTTTTCAATGATGAATTAAGGTACTCTATTTTGTTACCTGGACTTTTTACCTACAAACTTAGATCAAGGTAACTGCAACCCTTTAGTTATAAACACTCCTAGAGTGAAGGACGAGTCAAATTAAGCCAGGGAGAGAAAAAATATGATCTGGACACGCATTTTTTGCTGAGTGCTTTCTGAGTACTTATAGGAGCCAGCTTGGGCAAAAGTTATAGAAATTCTACTCCAGAGAAGTCAATATGAGACAGAAAAGATGGACCAATTTCTGCAGCCAATAATATTGGAGACCATGTGATGAGATTACTTTGTACTCACGTTCTACTTATCCTCTCTTGCTCCTCTTTCTGGTCTTTATCTGGTGATGGGGATTTCCGCTTTTTCTCCTTAAACAACATAAGTAAAGATTTCAGAAAATAGATTTGTAAATATCATATCTTTTGCTGAATTATTTTGAGTTTTTTTCCCAGTTTTTGCTTGAAATACTGTCCTAAACTTTTAAAATTTCCCGACCAAAAAAGGTACAGTGGATTATTTTTACAATAATCCTGCACTTCAAGTTTTCTCAGCATACATTTTGTAAATAAAAAAGAAAAAAATGACTTCACATAAAATTTTAATCCATTGTGTCTAATTAATTTAAATAGCTAACTCTTCCAATCCAACAAAATTTGGATGTAGCAAATTTTAAACTTCAATTTGGAAAAAAAAATTTTGCCAAAAAAGGGTTTTAACAAACCTTTGGTGGCTGTGCTAGTCTCTGTCTGACTTCCTCCTGGTCTATCTCTGTTGTTTCCGTGCTGAGGGAGGGGTCATCTATAAGGTCGTGACTACTTTTACTCTTCCCTTTGGAGTCCTTGGAAACCAGATCGACTTCCTCTTCCTGTTCTTCTGCCTCGTCTCCAAATGACAGCAATTTGTAATTTCTGAGAGGGGGGGGGAAAAAGTCAATCACAGTTTAGTACATTTCAGAGCAGAACTTAGAAAATTATTAATTTGCATTACAGAGAAACTGCCCAAAAATGGCTGTCTTCTGGACAAACAAAAACAGACACTCCTACCAGACCAGACCAAAGATTAGAAAGGTTGCTGCTTTTTTGAGGTTTACAAATCACTGACAGGGTCTTTTTATAATGATGGATTTGGAGAGAGTTTTCAGTGTGACAGTTTTGAGATGTTTCACTACATGTATATTTACTTCAAAAGAATATAAAAGATATAACAAACATTTCACTACTGATGATGATGATGATTAACATATCAAAAGAGAAAAGTATGTTGGTTGTTTTATGAATTGCCTCAAGATGGGTAGTGATGAAATAGGATTTATCTCCCTTACATTACAAAACGCTACTATCTGCAATTTTATTAAAGATTGCATGTAAACTGATATCATACTTTGTGGCTTTTGACTTGCTCTTCACTTTGTCTTCTTTTGAATCTTTCGATTTTCTCTGATGTGCAGATACTCTTGGAACAATGTCATCAAATGGGTTGGATAAAATCTGGAGCAAAATGTGTGAACAAAAAAAAATTTGAATTGTGGAATCACACTTATTGCTGGTACATTATGATGATCAATCAAAAAACAATACACCTCCCGCCCACCCACTCCAAAACAAGAGGCCCAGGGGCCACATAGCTCACCTGAGCAATTGGCTAGAAAAAAGCACATATCAGATCAGAACTGAAAGTTAACTGGGGGGGGGGGCTTGAATTTTAACCCCCCCAGGGGGTCATGATTTGAACAAACTAGAATCTACAATACCTGAGGATGATTCCCTATAAATATCACTAAGCATGGCTTTGTAGTACAGTGTACTTGAAAAGATTTTAAAAGGTTTCCCTATATATTCCTATTTAAAAACTTATATCGGCCATTGGGCCCCACCCTACCCCCGGGGGTCATGATTTGAACAAACTTGAATCTACACTACCTGAAGATGATTCCACATGAGTTTCATCTTTCCTGGCCCAGTGGATTTATTTCTTCTTACCCTCCACCCCATTTATGTATATTTATCATATAAAAAGAAAAACCAATTCTTGCATTCAGTAGACTCGAATTTACTTTAAATGGCTTTCCGTAAATAGATTCTCCTCCTGTTCCTGTTCCAGTTGGATCCCCTCCCTGAACAATGAAGTCCTTCACCACTCGATGAAATATAGTTCCATTGTAGTAGCCTTCCATGCAGAGCTGTATAAAGTTTCGACATGCTTTAGGTGCTTCTTTAGACCACAACTCAATGTCCAGGTCTCCAGCTGACGTTATTAATAGAACCTGTAAAATATGAGCATTTCACATATCATGAAATATATAAATAAGGAATAACCTTTTCAAGATTTAATTTTTTTTTTACTTCTTGGAAGATTCTGTATAGGGATTTCAAGGCTTGAAACGATGCTAGAGACACTACTACCGGTACTTCCAGACCATCCTTGCAATGACAGGGGTCCTGAAACAACATGTTACCATGGGATTCCTGGCCAACTTCATTCAATATTTCATGGTCAACTGTAGCAATGTCTTTTGGAAAAATTACGAATCATGTTTGGTTTTTTTTTTTATCTCTCAACCAATCACACCAAGTTATAATCTATGATATCATAAACAACTTTTAAGACATGCATTTGAGGTATCAATCAAATCCTTTCTGTTAACATTAATTATCTAACTATTTATTTTCAATGAGAGAAGCAAGTCCTAAAATATCGAATGCAATTATCCAGAGGTCCCACGACAACATACTGACACAGGAACCCCTGGCATGGCGAGGATGATACCGATTCAGCACCAGAACATCACAAACAAACTACATTAGTTCTTAAGGGTACATTTATTCAACAATATTTTATTTGCTAAATGTTATCTGTTCTTTTGTTTATTAGAATAAATTAGATAGAATGTTCTATCGTTAAAATGATAAATGTCCTACGGACCCGGTTTAATGATAGAATTCGTTCTGTGTATTCACAATGTAGCAAAGTAAACACGGGTGATAACTCTTCTCAGTGTATTTACTACGAACAATCCCTGGAGCTCCGAATGTAAACATGGTAGGTAAATTTAAAGCGAGAAAAATCGTTGAGAAGATTAGTTGAATTTTCGTCTTTTTATGGATTATTTTTTGGTATAAAAGGCATAAACAATCTCAAAAATGTTTGTTACAATTAATTTATAAGTTATTTTCACTGCAAATCCGTTTGTACCCTTCATAATCGCTTAGGAGCGATTCTGCAATTATTTGCTACATTGCGAGTATATGGGAGGTATTCTAACTGTGGTGAGGGCTTGTCCCGAGACACTTAAATTATTCTAACTAGGAATAAATTATTACTACATTTTAAGAATAATCTTGTTTAAGTAAAAAGTAGCCAACAGATATTAAATTCGATTAAATTCAGTTAATCTCTGAGATATGGCATTTATTGAATCAGGGGCATGTATTAATTTGACTAAGGATTTGATGGTATTTTCCTCCTTAGATAATCTGTAGCAGTTTTGAGTCTATGCAAAGATGAATGTTGAGAAAATGCTGAAAAAAGACATCTTGCAATTTGCTGATAAAATGGATTTAGCTTGGGCTTTGTTTGTATATAGACTTAATAATATGATTGTCACACATTAACCAGTAAAACATTGGAATTGCAGAAATTTATTATTCAATTGTGTTGAGGGGAAAAACATAAAACTCAAAAAAAAATTCTAAAAGATATGTATGTAAAATATTTAAAAATAGCAATTTTTGCTTCATGCAACAGGATAAGAAAAAAGAAAAACACCAGAATTCTTCAGATTTTAAATATTCACGAGACCAAATGTATATTTTCAGAGCTGAGAAAGAGGAGTGCCTTAGATGGTCAGACCCCATGTTGTCCTATCTGTGGACTAACCCTGAGGAGTGGGGAGGTGGACACCCACATAGCGCTGGAGGTGGACAGGCTGGAGAAAATCATGAGGTAATTTTTAACACACAGTGTAGGACTTAATCTTTCCCCTATGTCAGAATTTGAATGCATAATTTTACAATTGAACTTTATTATCTCAAACTTCAGTTTATGGAATAAAGTACTTGCTAAATTCCAGTAATGGAATTGAGAGTTCAGTGTAGTCCAGTAATTGACCCACAAAATCAGTGTCTTTATCACTTAATCATTTGTAAAAATTCATCATCACTTTCTCTCAATCTTTCTTTATGTGGATCTATAACTATATTAGGCTGCAGTTCTATCATACCCCCTACTGATAGGCATCAGTGTGGGTGACATTTGCAGAAATATACTCTTTCTTTAAATGTGTCTGCTGCTGGGGTAATTTGTTGATGGATGCTGAAAGGGTAGTTCAGAGATGACAAACCTGAGTAATTGTCAGTTGATCCAAATTGAGTTATGTTTACAATTGCAGACAAACAAACTTCTGTCGCTGCACTGGGCAAAGACAGAAGTAATTTTAGGTTGTCAGACTGATGGATTATTCCACCAATCAAATTAGGTTGCAACAGATTACTCAGCCAATCAAATCAATCTGATCAAAGTACTGCTCAGTTTATCTGGTTTCACTGCCAGTCATGTAAACCTAATTGTAATAAAAAGCTTTTTCTTGTATTTTTAGAAGTGGTAGAAGGTCAAGGGACACAACTCCACAGGGCAGAAAGGTAATCATTGGATCCCAAACATGATTTTGACCAAAATTTGTTTTAAATTTTGTCACCAATTTCCTAAAAATAATCTCTTGTCTTCAATTTCCTACAAATAATCTCTTTTTGTTGGAAAGAAAATAGTTATATTTCAATATTTTACTTTACATTGTCATCATGATATGTGCTTGCAACCATATCTTCTTTTATAAAATGCAAGTGGATGCTTTCATCTTTTATTAGCATGTAGTTCTTCTGCAACTTTCAAAAGAATTAAAATGATAAAGCTAGAATATCAAAGAAAATTTACATAATATGAAAAATCTCCTCCTTTGTATGGCATATTAGCAACTTCTGCATATCAGAATGATGTGGGTAAAACCTTGGCACCCTTTGAGACAGTAAACAATCGGAATTAAATGCTAGTGACTTTAAAGTTTTTCTGTAAATCCCCCCTAAACTCTCTTCAAATGTCCACCTTGTGAATGCTCCCCGCAAAATTGTGTCTTATCCATTTTTGCTTGAAGACCAGATTTGCCTGTACTTAGTGAATTTTGGAGGTAGAAAATGCCTTGAAGAGAATTAAGAGAGGATAAACTCGTAATGTATAATACTGGTGGTGTATAGATCAAAGATCAATTTCTAGATAAAGTCACAGGTGCACATTTTTAGAGAGATTTTATTGATCAATGATCAAGTCCTATTGGTATCCTAGATTTTCGAGATGGTCTAATCAATAAAACAAAGAATTTAAGATCGCAAATAAGGGGAAAGTATAGTCAAACAAGTGCCATAGTTTTTTGAGTCAATAAGACCGTGATTTTGTGAAGAAGATTTCGTGCTACTCCAAAGAACTCTTTTTCATCACAACTTTAAAAAGTCTGAATTCACAAGATTTATGATCAGTCTAGTACCGTAAGAGTACCCAATATTTGTTTTCTGTTTAGGGAATTTGACAGGTTTATTTATCAATAGAGAAAGTACTCCTCATGAAACAATTGTAATTTTATTACTTCTAAGAGTTCTTTATCAACATCTGTCTGTCTGATTGTCTGTCTGTGATTGCCAGTATCACTTTCATTATTTTGATTTCATAGGACTGGTCCTAATTAAATACATATTTGTTGTTATTTGGCCCAAGATCAGTATTTATCAAGAAGTGAGGATTTGAGTTCCAAGATTGAAACTTAAATTCACAAAGACTGGGACCATTTACTTAAAGACTTTTGAGAAAACTACACATTGTAATTTTAAAAAAAAAAACTAGCTTATACTTTTTGTCATTTAAACAAAATTTGATTCACAAATAAAAGTGAATGGGATTTGGCAGCAGGCAAAGCCTATTTAGCTCTCACCCTAATACTTTGAAAAATCGGGAGAAAAAAAAATGCAGGGCCCAAACAAAAATTTTATTTTTTGTCATTTTTTTTCCATTTTTCCCTCATAGTGTCTCTTTAATTCCATATGTAGCAGTACTTACAATATCATGGAGAATTTATGCCTTTTTTTTATTGGCATATTCAGTGTGTCATCACATTTATAAGATGTGAATATGATCTCCTGACTGTATCTCTAAATACAGATTAGTGGTCTGTCTGTTTATAGACAGAATTGGAGTTTGTGAAAATCCCAGCATTCAGATTTTGATTCAGTCTTGTCAAACAAAGAAGTGGCAATTTGATGGTATTTTCCTCCTTAGATAATCTGTAGCAGTTTTGAGTCTATGCAAAGATGAATGTTGAGAAAATGCTGAAAAAAGACATCTTGCAATTTGCTGATAAAATGGGTAAAAAGACTAGAATTTCTGACATCGGACTAAAACCATCGGGGAAAATCCGTTTAATTAATTATTTTGGGTATTTTCACCACAGTTGTGCTTCAAAGATAATTTTCCAAGTGTAGCAACCGAAAATAATGTTCTTCCGCGCAGAATCTGCACGGGAAGCAGATTGGGAAAAAAAGGTCGAAAATACAATATACGGTCGAAAACAGGATACGAGACGATATTGATTAAGTTGGCATTGACTGGATTCGTTTTAGCAGGAAATAACGATAAGCATACAAAACATCACCTACGATATATTCTGAACATACTTTCCCATTGGTGGGGGGCTCTTGAATGTAAATATTACTCATTTCTTTGATTTCTCTCTTGAATCTTGTGGTCTGTTGACAAAGCGAAAGTAGAGTTGCTCCATACCGAGGCTAAGGTTGCGGTAAACCTAGAAACAGCAATTCGAAACGATGCTTTTCAATTATATATAAAAAGGCAATTGATATGATAATATACTTTGTTGGATATTAAGCATGTTTTTTTTTTTATTTTTTGTTTTTTTTAATAAACGATTGAAATAATTGAAGTACATAAGCACAATGTATAAATTTTCCAAAGGTATCCCCCGAGTTATTTTTGTTGAGGTGTTATCCCACTCGGCTAATAATGGATTTAAAATTGAAAACGAGGCACAGACAGAGAGGGAACCTCTTGCAGTAATACTGGATTATAGGTAAATATTATCCACGAAAAATCGTGTCATCTTTCGATTTTGATTTAGTTTGTCACCTGCGATAGATAAAAAGGGTATTCGTTATTCATTGCATGTTATTATTTTTGTTTAATGCGATAGGAAATTTTCTAAATTCAAATTGCGAAGTATAGAGGTATAACAGAATACTCGATGAAGGTATTAAAATGTCGCAGAAATACATCCCTTCACATCCTCAACTAAAGAAGCAAAAAAAGTAAATTTTAGAGTTATCTGTAGTGTGAAAAAGCTCTTAGTTTATGTTAGTTGCTATATTTTTCTGAAAGGTGTCCTATAAGGCTATATTTTGTTATTATTGAAGTAGGTGCTTTTGTTGACATTTTCCATATATGGCACAGTAGGAACACAACACGCATGCGCGGGTAATTGACAAGCATGTCACAATAAAAGTGGGTTGTCCTAAGAGTCTGTATTTAAGTATTTAACTATTTGACAAAAGCTACTAGAAATTCTTACTTCATTTATTGCTGGATTGGAAGGGAAATATGTCAAATATATTAACTGAAAATTGTGTTTTGAATTTTTTTTTAATTTCAATTTTTTGAGGATGTGTTGAAATTGAAATACTGAATGTAGTTTTTTACTGAATATGAGTGGAGTTTCTGACTTAGCAATGTTTCGATTTAATTTTTGGCAAAAGCCCTTTCTCTCTCATCATGCTGCCGTTCTTGCAGCTTCGCAGATTAATGCGATGGAGAATTCAACATATTTACCAAATCCACTGACATCACCAGCTCTAATGGTTCTGGCTTCAACTGCTGAGGGTCATGAGGGAGGTCGCTTGCCTGCTCCCCCTCACCCATACCCGACAAATTCTGATGGAAAGGATATGGTTTCACCTTATGGAAATCCTCCATTCACCATGTATAGACCAGGGGATCCATTTCCCCCACCCATGTATTCTGGTGTACCTCCATATGTACGACCTGACCGAAACATGGGAATCATGCCACCGGTAGCCACTAGTGCATTTAGACCAGTCAGCACTGATTCGGAAAGTTCCTATCACTCGGCATTCGGACCATCGGCCAAAAAACCTAAAATAGAAACTGGGTCGACTGAGGAGGAAGAGAGGGAGGAGGGGAGTCCCCGATCGGCTGCCTCTGCCCACATCAAGGAGGAGCGCCCCAATAGCATCAGCTCTACGACAAACTCCGAGGGCCTGTCAGACGGGGGAGAGTTTGACCGGGGAACACCTGATGAGGGGCGTAGTCTCAGAAGTAAGTATAATTCAAATTATTCTAATTATTGATTTAATTCTTTAAAAAAAGGACAATGATTTGAAAATCAATACTTTTCTTTTAACATCAGTTTTTATGATTTTGGAATATCAGCAAAATAAATGTTAAATTTTAATTTTAAAAAATTGGAAAGAATAAATCATTGTTATAATACAACCTTAGATTTAGTAGTAATTTATGGGTTTCATGTAGTCATTTGGAGTCCTTTGGCTATAAAGTTATTATTATAAGTTAATACATTAATTGTGTCATGTACCACTATATCACAGAGTGTATAAAAACTATGAATTTAAGTGTAATCCATCGATTTCTTAAGATTTCTTCAATAAAAATCTTTTTCTTACTATTAAAAAATTAATATTTTCAAACTTGATTATTTTAATTTAATATTTGTTTTCATGATTTTTCACAAAATTATAAATTGTTCATTTTATAGGGTTAGTTAATTGTTTTCTTGACTTAGAATATAATTTTAAAGAAACTTATTTTGAACAACATTTTTAAAAAGTAAAATGAATTTGAAAATATATATTTTGGACAAATAATAACTGCTAAAATAAAGTTGAAGCCTTGTTTAATCAGTAGGTGGTAAGAGTATTGATAATTTTTATTTACTGTGTCAAAGTGAAATTGATGACATTAAAATAATCAAAATTTGAAGAAAAAAATTGTTTTCATGCCAAAAAAAAAGATGTGGAGCTAGGCATTTCTTTTAGGTGTTTTGATGCTTCATATTTATAAAATTCATTATAATTAAGATATTACATATTTTATTCGTCATATCACTCATATGACTTCAAAAATTGAAGAAAAGATCAATTTAAAAAGGATTTTGCAGATTACAGAAGAAATATAAAACAAATTCTTATATACAAGCTTGATAATTTATGTTATTGTATGTTGTCATTAAAATATTTTTAAAACAAATATGAAAGTTTTCCATTTCCCCTTAGCTGACTCAAACCACAATCCCCCTAAATACATGTAATAATTTATAAATTAATAAAAATATTTATTATACCTTAAAATTATGTTGTGAAAGGTACAATACAAAAAACACAACCCTAAATGTCAATTTGTTACAATTATTTTACATTGTCTGTCCAGCGAAGAGTGTGAGAAAAAAAATAAAGATATTTAATTTCGCCTGTAATGGGTGGTAAAGTATCTATCCAACAATGGTCTGGTAATCTCGGGAATTTTAAGTTATCAGATTATCAACTGACCATTGATAGTGTCATAAAAAAGCTAATTGCTGTGTTTTGGGGGTACACATGAGCTTTATTGTTAGGAATTTTGACACGGAGGAGAGAAAAACTTCCCTGAAAAGAAAACGGTAAGTATTGTTAAGAGGTGATTGTTAAGAAAAGGCCCCATAAATAAAAAACATTGTAAAAGTTTCAGGATTTTTGAATAAGAAATGAACAGTGAATTTGTATGAATTTGAAGAAAAAAAATCAGATTGAACAAAATTCTTCCTAACGCATGTGATTTAATACTTTTCCGAAGTTATGATTTTTTCTTAGTTTTACAAATGAAAATGTTTTTTTTTCCCCATTATTTATGATAGTGATTATTTTCTCCATTTAGATAATTGTCCAGAATGGTTTCAATTTTTACCAAGTGTATAATTTTCAAAAGATTTAAGAAAGTCTAGGAAATTTATGATAAAAAAAATCATAGATCATAGCAATAAGCAACATACATATAAATCAATCAGAAAGAAAAAAATCTAGGCGAATATTCTGAATTAAGTTATGATTAATATATCGATGTTTTTAAGTGAAATACCATTTATCAATCAAATTCCAATTTTGGAGGGATATTTATTTTTTCCCCTTAGAAAATAATCATATATTCTTTTATATTTTTACTTTTTGTTCTCATTTTAAATGTGACAGTGAGTAAATTTTAATCATTTACCAAAACTAAATTCAGAACAAACTGCATTTGTTATTTAAATTTAAAGAAATTTATGCTATGATATAGATTTATTTGAAACATTTCCAGTAGTGTGTTATGACGTGTGTAATATAAAATTGATATATGAAGTGTTTCAAAATCAATTTCAAATTAATGATAATTTTGAAAAAAAAATTAATTATTATTGAAAAGTGGCGTAAAGAATATTTAATAATAAAGAAAACTGAAAACTTAGAAAAAAATTATTCTGTTTTCTCCCTTTATTTTTGGAAAGTTTTATGTTTGAAGTTTTTACCCAAGATTGTAATTTGCATTTTTTTAACAGGAAAAAATGAGAATCATTGGATAAAATGTTTTGTTAAATAATTATCAAATACAAAAATTAATAGGTTAATTAATGAATAAATTAAATTTTAATTTAGAGCATCTTCAGACTACTCAAAATGGATTCACTATCAGGCATAATTTGCATAAAAATTAATATTCCTTATTCTTAAAAATTTAATTTATTTCAAAAAAGTATGAAGTATAGAAAATTAAAAGTTTAAGTACCAAAAGGTTGGGAGTGTATTTCTTAAAACTTTGAAACAATTGTTTCAATTTAATAATTTTTATGTATACCAGTAAATTTAATAAAATACACTTTGAAAAAAACTTCAATTAAATAAGGATAAAAATTAACTTTAAAGTAATATACGCTGTAACGTGCGCCATTTTAAAATACGGCTGGAAATTTATATATTTTGTTTACCAATAAAAGTTACGAAAATGCTGTAAATTACACCATTTAAATAAAATTCGTTATAAAGTTATCAAATTATAATTATTTATTATCCTGCAAGGAGAATAATGTCTATTTTTAAGTAAATCCACCACGTGACGCCGTCGCTACTTTTAGATTGATAAACAAACACGGCGTCAAGAAAACGAGGTAAGCCCTTTGAGATACAACTCACTTTTGACATGGATGGCGTGTTACTATTAATATAACTTATCTTTAAATGTAATCAGTATCAACCATCTATACTCTGTTATGACGCATATTAACCTTTTATTAATAATCGTTGTCAAAATGCAACGTGCCTCGTTGTCTATAATTTCCCGTGGACATACGTGTCTATATTTAGACCTACTGTTTACGCACTTCCTTTATCAATATTCATGAAAAGACTGAATTCTTGATTGCAGATATTGCTTTATTGTTCTGTTATTACAACGAGTTTTATAGTTAAATTTTGTGGAAATATTATTTTTTCATTACACTTTATGTGTTTCAAATCATTTAATCATTTTGTTTCACATACAAATCGGCATCCATACGGCGTATATTACTTTAAAAGAATTTCTGTGGAAAATTGATCTAAATTCATAATCAGAAAATCCATTCAAAATTATAGTTTTGAATCATGAGTGACAACGATCAGTCATATAAATAGATCAAAACGTAAGGCAAGATAGTGACCATACAAAAAATTCAACTGGTCCAGGGGCAGAGGTCAAGTAGTTAGTAGTTCTTTGTCCTGTGTTCAAGCAACCACAAGTCCCCCCACTTTCTAAAATCTGACAGCCAATTTGTCAGAGAGTGATTTAATTTCGATTTAAAGATTTAATCAAAAATAATCCCAGTTACAAGTGGTTCCCAAAAGCCATTTTGTGATTACTATCTCCCATTTAAATATTTTCAAGTGTCTCTTTCAAATAAAGATCTGAAAAATAAATGTGAAAATTGATTAAAACTTCATTACTGTCGTTGTGTAAAAGGAAAATGGCGAGGTTGGACAGAATAAACAAGTTACCTTGGTAATTTATTGAACTTCATGTTTTTTAACAGCTACGAAGCTTTATGGGTAAAATTTGTGAAAGGAAGTGGGGTATTTTTTTGGCTCGAAGAACAGCTAAAGAACTTAAATTTCAGTTATCATATTGATAAGCGACTTCACGCAGGAGAGCTGTTCAAATGAAAGAAACTATTCAGGCCTCTTGTTTGATAACTAGAAATTTTCCACGTAGTCTGTTTGTCGTAGAATTAAAATCATCTAAATTTCTTTTTGCAATGAGTTTATTACTTTCTGGGTGATTTAAGAGTACCAAATACGGCGTTATAATACAGAAGCTGATATATTGGAGTCAGCAGAACTAACAGAAAGTACCGCAAGGACTGAGTGATAACAGAAAAGCTGGGATTTCAGGCACTCATTGTATACACATTTCTTCCTGTCTTGGTCTGTTTCATATTCTTATAAAGGGATTTAAGAATGCATAGTTTTATCTCAATTTTTCCTGCTCACTCGGACAGTTTAAATGCAGCAATATTTATTAGACATCGTATTTCCGTTTTAGAAACCTGTTTGGGTAATAAGTATCCTAATCTTCTATTTGCTTAGGTTTAGCAAGAATGTATTGGAGAGGCAAGTAGGAAATTTATTTTCTGTCAGGCTAGAGTCCTGGTATTCAAATTTCAGGCTCTATCTGATGGGAAAGCAGTTATTTATGTGACGATGAGGAATATGGGGGTTTAGTCATTATCACGACAGTGGGCTATACAGGCTTAGGCTCCAATAGAAACAAAGGTGATAGGACTGGGGCCTGTGTATTTATCACTTTACCAAATTGCGTAGGAACTCCAAAGACTTGTCAAGTCTAAAGCCTCTTGGAATACACCCCAACCAGTATTCATGACACAGGATTATGGACCCAAGCAGAGTTACCATTAAGTGCCAAAGTCAAATTGAAACTTTTTTCTAACAATCTTCCAGTGTTTATAAGCTTTGGCCCCAAGATCAATTTACAATTTTAGTGAGAAAAATTGAGGAATAACACTTAATCTTGATATTTGTCAATGATTTTATGCATGAGTTTCATAATAGCTGGGTTAAAGGATTTGCTTTTCTTTTGGCAGACTGATTATGTGTCTCTCGAATATGTCTTCATAATTGTTTGAAGTGGACACCATTGTGTTTTTGTATTCCGGACTCCACTCCATTCTGAACCCTGCTTCACTTCACCTAAAGCTTCTTTCCTTATTCTTCTTTTGTCCATTAAAACTTTTTTATGAACATTCAGAATCATACTCCTTTTATGTATGTTATCCATGCTGGTCACAGTTTCTCATATTGTTTAGAAATAAGGGCTTTTCCTTGAATGGCCTAATGCAGATTTGCGCTCATTCCAGCTTCCGTCAGCTTTTGTGGTGTCGGAGCAGGCTGAGAACTTTATTGACTGTGCTGTGATTTAGTGAGTTTTGTGTCAGAACTAGGAACAGATGCAGGGCCATCAGTCCTCATCAAATAAGAATTTACCTGTTAACTACCTAGGCAACTTCCAGACAGCTTCCGAGCATTTCTAACGAGCTATGATCTCTCCATTTGTATGACAATGTGTTTATGTCTGTTAGGAACCCCTAAGCCTACTTCAGGTGTTCAATGGAACTTTAAAGATCCCTCTGATGTCTAATGTGACACTGTCACTTATTCTTGGCTGTTGTACAAGCTTTTGCACTTCACACTCCCTCAAGAACTTCCTATATGCCTTCCCATCCAAATATCTCTTCTGGAACAAGATTAGAACATCCAAATTGAGATCGAAACACTTAATACAGTAAAACAAATTTAATAACAAAGTGCTAGGAACTGACAATTTTGCTGTTATAAACATAATTTGTTATAATCCCATCCACTTTTTTTTAATATATATTTTTAAATTCTTGAATATCTTGAAGTTTTTCTCAGACCCAACAAAGTTTAAGTAAACATGGTTTGACTGTATATGATATATGCCCTAAAAAATTGCAGGAAAAGGGTGAGGGTGTGCAAGTTTTAATACCAAATGAATATAGACAGAAAAAGGGGGTAAGGGTATGCAAGTTTAAATACTAAGTGAAACGCTGTAGGAGAGAGGGGTTGATATTAGTGGCTTTTACAGTGCCTGAATCTTATGTAATAAGTTGGCTCCCCAAACTTCTCATTGACATTGTGACATCTTTAAAGCTCACCAGAATGCAAGTATGCAGGAAGATATCCCTACTGCAGCTGTATGACAAGATTTCTGTTGGAAAACAACCATTTATCTTAATTAATCCCCCATTGGCTTTAAGTCACTGTCAGATATCTTCCAATCTCTTACCTGTTGTGTCAGGTGAATTGTGATGAATTTCTACCTTGGTATATCAAAGGTTATCCCCAGTATTAACTGAGTGAAGTATTGATTTCCAAAATCTTTGATGCCATATGAATTAATATAGACCATATTATTACTACAGAAAAAATTGTTTTCAGGAGAAAAAGGCAATGCTATGTAGAATGTCTTGTTTAGACTCTGTAAATCCAGAATGGCTCAAATCTTCAAGCAATATGTATTTTAAAAATAAATTACCAATGAATTTTTTATGGAAGAAAATGAAAGAAAAAACATAGAAAGCATCATGGATGCATGGAAATTTTGTGATAATATTTAAAAAAAAAAAAGCATTATATAATATTCATGTCTTAGCTTTTCACAAAAAAAAGGGAGATTTAGAATTGCTGTGGTCTAGAGGTTAATTTTTGGTGAACTTGAATCATGCAAGAGTGAGAAGTACAGAAAGTCTGTGGTAATTTTCAAAACCCATTAAGAATGATTGAAAACTATGGAATTCTTAATTCTGGTCCTTGTGAAGGTGTATTAAAGTATACACTGTAACAGTTTGTTGAGAAATCTGTGATTGACTTTTAATCTATTTCATGTTGGTTTTGACATCTGCGGACTTTTGTGCTCTATGTTTGATGTGGTTAGATGGCTACTGTATTGTAAGGTTTAGTTTACAGTCCCCCATAACAGAAAGCTGCCAACCAGCACTCCATTGTCAATTTAATATTTATTATTTTACTTTTAATGGGATTGGAAATCAACCTGCTTTCTATAGCTGTAAAAGCCATAGGAAACTCTTTTGTGTAGAGGTAGTTTATTGTTTGATTGCATTGGGAACTGCTATTTGAACAAGAGTTAGTACCTATGTGTTGATAGAGTTTAACAGATGGGAATCAATTTCATGGACTTGGAAGATCTTAGATTCTTTTTGAGTCATCTACTTTGGTCATGACCCAAGATTTATTTTTTCAAATTGTACTTTATGAGAGATATTTGGAAATGGATGACAGAATTCTTATAGCTGATTGATATATTGAAGAAAACAGGAGCAATAAAGGAACTGATCATTGAAAGGAAACATTATTGAATGCATGGTTTCAATATAAAGGTCTTGATAACTGGAAAGAGGTTTACAAGAAATTTGTTTTTGATATATTAAGCATTGTCTTATTTAATGTCTAACCAAAAATTTAAAAAAATAGAATTCTTGAAAGATTAATATTTCTTTGGTTAATATGATTAATACAGAAGACATCATAAAATCTCTCTTACTCTTTAAAGGATTTTGATTGGGTTTTTTGGTTCCTTCAATGATTGTAAGTTGAAGGAAAATTAAGTGTTGACATGTTAGAATAAAGAGAGGACCATTGTTTGCTGTATACATATGTATTCCTGATTAAGTCTTTGGACTACATGATGAGAGGGATTTGTCTAGTTCAAGACCTACTAGAGGGATCAGAAGTTGGCCTGGGCTTTGCCAGCCTAAATCAGTGGTAGTCCTAGATTAGGCACATCAATCCACTTATTACCTGCACCAAAGCTTCAACAAACATTTCTCAAATACTGCTAAGAACCCTGGGACAAGCTTCAAGTCTGTCTCCCCCACCAATAGCAAGTCTGACCCCGTAGAGCAAAGCCTAGGATCTGGCTGGGTGTGCCGGAATCTTGATCCCTTCATAATCAGGTGGAACTCAATACAAGTCATCTATTGCCCTCTGTCTTTTTACCTGAAGGCAAAAGGAACAGAATAAGGATATTTCAAAAAGTAAACTTATGCATCAGATTAGGTATAACATTATTGCATAACTTTATCATTTGATACCTGCCCATAAAAAAATGTGTTAAATTTTTAAGATTTTATTTTAGAATCTATGAGATCTTGAATTTAAAAATTGATTTTTTTTCTTCATGACAGTGAGAGCTGCTTAACCATTTTGTGGACTGAAATTCTTTATCAAATCTATGTCTGTCTGTTCAGAGTTTAATTTTTGATTTATCAGATAAGTTTCCACTATATGAAAATCAGGTGTTTGTTTTCATGAACATGTGTGAGAACAGAGGGAATTCACACAAGATTGAAAAAAATCAAACCTAATCTCTGGAAGTCATATATCATGGGACAATGGCTCGATTTTTGTCAATCAGTGTCACTTGGAAGCTTGTGCAAATCCTCTACAAACAGTTGACTTTCTCCTTAATTTCCAAGCGACAGGAATACCATGCAGTTCTAGTGACTTTAAAGTTTTTCTGTAAATCCCCCCTAAACTCTCTTCAAATGTCCACCTTGTGAATGCTCCCCGCAAAATTGTGTCTTATCCATTTTTGCTTGAAGACCAGATTTGCCTGTACTTAGTGAATTTTGGAGGTAGAAAATGCCTTGAAGAGAATTAAGAGAGGATAAACTCGTAATGTATAATACTGGTGGTGTATAGATCAAAGATCAATTTCTAGATAAAGTCACAGGTGCACATTTTTAGAGAGATTTTATTGATCAATGATCAAGTCCTATTGGTATCCTAGATTTTCGAGATGGTCTAATCAATAAAACAAAGAATTTAAGATCGCAAATAAGGGGAAAGTATAGTCAAACAAGTGCCATAGTTTTTTGAGTCAATAAGACCGTGATTTTGTGAAGAAGATTTCGTGCTACTCCAAAGAACTCTTTTTCATCACAACTTTAAAAAGTCTGAATTCACAAGATTTATGATCAGTCTAGTACCGTAAGAGTACCCAATATTTGTTTTCTGTTTAGGGAATTTGACAGGTTTATTTATCAATAGAGAAAGTACTCCTCATGAAACAATTGTAATTTTATTACTTCTAAGAGTTCTTTATCAACATCTGTCTGTCTGATTGTCTGTCTGTGATTGCCAGTATCACTCTCATTATTTTGATTTCATAGGACTGGTCTTAATTAAATACATATTTGTTGTTATTTGGCCCAAGATCAGTATTTATCAAGAAGTGAGGATTTGAGTTCCAAGATTGAAACTTAAATTCACAAAGACTGGGACCATTTACTTGCAGACTTTTGAGAAAATTACACATTGTAATTTTAAAAAATAAAAACTAGCTTATACTTTTTGTCATTTATACAAAATTTAATTCACAAATAAAAGTGAATGGGATTTGGCAGCAGGCAAAGCCTTTTTAGCTCTCTCCCTAATACTTTGAAAAATCGGGAGAAAAAAAATGCAAGGCCCAAACAAAAATTTTATTTTTTGTCATTTTTTTTCCATTTCTCCCTCATAGTGTCTCTTTAATTCCATATGTAGCAGTACTTACAATATCATGGAGAATTTATGCCTTTTTTTTATTGGCATATTCAGTGTGTCATCACATTTATAAGATGTGAATATGATCTCCTGACTGTATCTCTAAATACAGATTAGTGGTCTGTCTGTTTATAGACAGAATTGGAGTTTGTGAAAATCCCAGCATTCAGATTTTGATTCAGTCTTGTCAAACAAAGAAGTGGCAATTTGATGGTATTTTCCTCCTTAGATAATCTGTAGCAGTTTTGAGTCTATGCAAAGATGAATGTTGAGAAAATGCTGAAAAAAGACATCTTGCAATTTGCTGATAAAATGGATTTAGCTTGGGCTTTGTTTGTATATAGACTTAATAATATGATTGTCACACATTAACCAGTAAAACATTGGAATTGCAGAAATTTATTATTCAATTGTGTTGAGGGGAAAAACATAAAACTCAAAAAAAAATTCTAAAAGATATGTATGTAAAATATTTAAAAATAACAATTTTTGCTTCATGCAACAGGATAAGAAAAAAGAAAAACACCAGAATTCTTCAGATTTTAAATATTCACGAGACCAAATGTATATTTTCAGAGCTGAGAAAGAGGAGTGCCTTAGATGGTCAGACCCCATGTTGTCCTATCTGTGGACTAACCCTGAGGAGTGGGGAGGTGGACACCCACATAGCGCTGGAGGTGGACAGGCTGGAGAAAATCATGAGGTAATTTTTAACACACAGTGTAGGACTTAATCTTTCCCCTATGTCAGAATTTGAATGCATAATTTTACAATTGAACTTTATTATCTCAAACTTCAGTTTATGGAATAAAGTACTTGCTAAATTCCAGTAATGGAATTGAGAGTTCAGTGTAGTCCAGTAATTGACCCACAAAATCAGTGTGTCTTTATCACTTAATCATTTGTAAAAATTCATCATCACTTTCTCTCAATCTTTCTTTATGTGGATCTATAACTATATTAGGCTGCAGTTCTATCATACCCCCTACTGATAGGCATCAGTGTGGGTGACATTTGCAGAAATATACTCTTTCTTTAAATGTGTCTGCTGCTGGGGTAATTTGTTGATGGATGCTGAAAGGGTAGTTCAGAGATGACAAACCTGAGTAATTGTCAGTTGATCCAAATTGAGTTATGTTTACAATTGCAGACAAACAAACTTCTGTCGCTGCACTGGGCAAAGACAGAAGTAATTTTAGGTTGTCAGACTGATGGATTATTCCACCAATCAAATTAGGTTGCAACAGATTACTCAGCCAATCAAATCAATCTGATCAAAGTACTGCTCAGTTTATCTGGTTTCACTGCCAGTCATGTAAACCTAATTGTAATAAAAAGCTTTTTCTTGTATTTTTAGAAGTGGTAGAAGGTCAAGGGACACAACTCCACAGGGCAGAAAGGTAATCATTGGATCCCAAACATGATTTTGACCAAAATTTGTTTTAAATTTTGTCACCAATTTCCTAAAAATAATCTCTTGTCTTCAATTTCCTACAAATAATCTCTTTTTGTTGGAAAGAAAATAGTTATATTTCAATATTTTACTTTACATTGTCATCATGATATGTGCTTGCAACCATATCTTCTTTTATAAAATGCAAGTGGATGCTTTCATCTTTTATTAGCATGTAGTTCTTCTGCAACTTTCAAAAGAATTAAAATGATAAAGCTAGAATATCAAAGAAAATTTACATAATATGAAAAATCTCCTCCTTTGTATGGCATATTAGCAACTTCTGCATATCAGAATGATGTGGGTAAAACCTTGGCACCCTTTGAGACAGTAAACAATCGGAATTAAATTACAGTCATTTTGCAGACAAGTTGCTAATCCCACTGAACTTAAATTCTACATAATGATGAAGGCTATGAGGAATTAGCAGTAGAAGACTTACAATGAATAGCTGTTCTGTATCACATTGCCTAATTAAGCGTACTTTATAGGAGTTTTATTTGTAAATAAATGTGGACGACCTCCTAATTATAGTCTAGTGTATCTCAGACAGTTTTTATTTTCTTTTGATTTTGAATAAACGGAAGGTTTAGTTAGAATCCTATGTTTCAAACTGCATTCATTCTGTTAACAAATTTTAATCCATGTCATGGGATATTGGAAACTGTTGTCAAGACTTGTTGTAACTGTCGGCAGGCTAGGGATTAGGCTGTTGCAAATTTCTGAAAATTAAAGCTTGGTTCTTGTAAAGTTAGTCATCAAATTTGGTAATCAGATTCTATTGTGGTCATTTTAAAATCAAGCTTCTCAGGAATGCTCCAAGATAATTGTTGGATAATAGTTTCAGTGTTTAATACTCGCACTGCATATGATGAAATTGCATCTTTATGGATGAGGGGGCGTGGCCAGGCAGTAATTGATGGACAGGTAGAGTTACCCCGGTGTGTACCAATCCATCACTGTATAGAAATTTTGGAACTGATCTATGCTTAGAAGTCACTCTTCTAAGTGTGGAGATAGAAATAGTCTGATTAAATTTCATGTTAACCTTGTTATGACTGTAGTAGGAAACCTATGTGTATCAAATGACAATGATGCACAACACATTAGTCAGAGGAGAAATATTTTGATACTTGGGAAAAAGAAATAATGTACATTGAAATATACATATACCAGTGTAATAATAGATAAAAGTTTGATTTTGTTTTTTTCCTAATGTAATTAAAGTGAAGTACAGAAGTGGCATTTTAAACAGTGTGACAGTACATGCATTGAAATTATATGTATGTCATTTGTTTTGCTTGGTTTTGGTTTATTAGCTCACCTGAGCCGAAGGCTCAAGTGAGCTTTTCTGATCACATTTTGTCCGTCGTCCGTCCGTCCGTCCGTCTGTAAACTTTTCACATTTTCTACTTCTTCTCAAGAACCAATGGGCCAATTTTGACCAAACTTGGTACAAAGCATCCTTGGGTGAAGGGAAATTTAAATTATTAAAATGAAGGGACATATCCCCTCGCAAGGGGAGATAATCAAGAAAAGACAAAAATAGGGTGGGGTCATTAAAAAATCTTCTTCTCAAGAAACACTGGGCCAATAAAGCTGAAACTTATGTGGAAGCATCCTGGTATAGTGTAGATTCTAAATTGTTCAAATCATGACCCCCAGGGGAAGGGCGAGGCACAATGGAGTATCAAAGTTTTACATAGAAATATATAGGAAAAATCTTCGAAAATCTTCTTCTAAAGAATCACTGGGCCAGAAAAGCTGAAACTTATGTGGTATAATGTAGATTCTAAATTGTTCAAATAATGACACCCGGGGGAAGGGCGGGGCCACAATGGGGAATCAAAGTTTTATATAGAAATATATAGGAAAAATCTTTGAAAATCTTCTTCTCAAGAACCACTGGGCCAAAAAAAGTGAAGCTTATGTGGAAGCATTCTGGGGTAGTGTAAATTCTAAATTGTAGGAATCATGACCTCTGGGGGGAAGGGCGGGGCCATTATAGGGAATCAAAGTTTTACATAGAAATGTAAAGGAAAAATCTTTGAAAATCTTCTTCTCAGGAACCACTTGGCCAAAAAAGCTGAAACATATGTGCCCATGGAAGGATCATGGGGTAGTGTAGATTTCAAAATGTCTAAATTATGATCAGTGGGGTAGGGTGGGGATGCATTATGTATAACAAGGATGAAATCTGGTAAAGAACAGAATGGTCAAAGCTTCTCAGGTGAGCGATGTGGCCCATGGGCCTCGTGTTTTTAAGATTCCTATTTAAATTGGTTTCCCCTTTTCTTATTTAGACCTTAACTTCTCCATCTGCTCACAGACCTAGGAAGGACTCTCCCTCAATTGAGGCAGCATCCCAGTCCAGATATGATGTAAGTATTTGGTGTGCTGAATTAAAGTGCTCCAGTGCACAGATTCAGTCGATCTCTACCCAGAGTTATCGTTCCACTTATACCTCTGTCAACGTCTAAAAAGTAGTACGGAAGCGGAGGGACGTGATTTTTTTTTCATATGTTGTTTAAAATTGTCCACAAGAAGACTAACACATTTACATTTCTATATTTGTATAAATGCTGCAAGTTGTTTGTCTATAAAAAATAAATCATGTTTATATTTATCTGCAATGCATTTTAAATTTTCCACGTTCGTAATATCCTGCCGAGAAATAATCCCTTATAGGATATGGCGAAAAAGCGATATCTGATTCTAATTCTCATAAATAAACTTTTATCTAATATTTTAAAGAAGAATATAGAAGTTTTACATTCATAATTTATGATGCAATAGTTGAAAGTAAGTTTTGCCAAGAATCTTGGCATTTAGACGTTGACAGAGGTATTGTAGCGAAGCGAACGACAACTCTGGGTAGAGATTGAGATTCAGTGACTTTTGATTTTTTGCTGATAGTGCTACAGTACACAGATTACATGGCTGTTAGTGTGTGTTGAGATTGCTATGGTACACAGATCCAATGGCTGAGAGTGCTGAGTGTGTGCTGAGAGGGCTACAGGACACAGATTCAGTGGCTGTTGGCTTGTGTTGAGTGGCTATTGGTCTGTGCTGAAAGTGCTACAGACACAGATTCAGGGTTTTGTTTCTCAATCTACATTTGGTTTAAGTGTGGTGTGTGCTCTGAGTACCATAAGCACAAATTTATAATGCGTAATGCAAATGCACCTATTGTATATCTTGTGAGTGCTACATAGCACAATTTCTGATTGTATCTCTATAAGATTTTGCCAAAGGTTTAATAATTTTCATGGCATTTTCTTGATTCTTGCAAGTTTGGTTTTGTTTTATGTTGAGATGAGACTGAGACGGTCAGCGTTTGGGGTCACAGATTCAGTGTATGTTTGTGCTGATAATAAGTAGGGGTTACTTTTAAAGATTAAAAAAGGCCCATCACTCCTATTCACTTTTACTCACTAAATTTGATGTAAGGATTATTTGATTAACGTGTAAATAAGAAGTCGCTTTTATGTGAACCATTGTACCATGACATTTCACTTCAGTGATTAATGATTTTTTAAGTTAACATTTAAATTTTATACTTTTAACTATTTTATCAATTTCATTAGAATAAACAAATATGTGTATTATAGCAAATAATTCTGATTAATTTAATATGACATAACATTTTTCATTTGAATGATCAGTCTAGATAAATACCAACTCATCAATTGAATTAAAAAAAATCTTCCAGTGCATATATTTTTTTAGGTACAATGTAAAGAATTACAACTGAAAGAGAGGAACTTGCAAATATTTCACCTTTACACCAAGTTAAATAGCTTTAGCTCCAGTCAGAAGGGGTTTATATATTGATGGGGAGTTTAGTGTGCACTCCTAATCAGCTGATAATTACAGTGTACGAAAACTAGACCTGTTCATAATCAATGTACTCAGCATTCAAAGAATCAATATATAGAAATACGGGACTGTTGAAGAAAGGGATGTGTAAAAGACGAACTGGGAATATGCATTGAAAACTGAGAAAGTTCAGAGCATAATTGCTCGTTTTACAGTCATTGATTTGAGTTGTTATGTGCAGAATAAACACGGCTTGCTTATAAGGATAATTGTAATTTTGAAAAAAATTTCCACAAAAGATTTTCTTTTGTCGTTCATTGTAAAGAGAGCAGTGAATAATAGAAAGGGGAGGGAACAGGTACCCATGAAAAACTTAATATAAGATGTTTGAAATGAAGTGTTGTGAATTATTTATTTCTCTGTGAATTTGCCTCTCTGGTGAGGGCAGGTTACGGTTAAATCCTATTATCAAAAGGCTGTAATTAAACGATAATCAATCATATATTGGCAAGCAGTGCCCCTCGCATTCAAACAAACTTTTTCATCAATTATTGTAATTTTACCACTTTTAAGACTCAGGGTGTATAATACATCCTTCATGATACTAATTAACAAAAGCACCCTAGCGGTTTTACTTTGCAAATACAATTTCTAATGTTAGGGTCTGTCACTTGATTGAAAGTTTTATTGACACAACTGTGAAACGAGTTTGCAGTTACAAAGTGCCTGCACCAAATCCCAGGCGGTGAAATTCAAAAGGAAATCAAAAGGCCAAACAATATGAAAACTTCACTTTGAGAAGTTAAGCAGTTGACAAGTACAAAGACATGCCAATTTGTAAGGGTATAGAGATGAACTTGGTAAAAGGAGTAAAAGTTATCAACCAAAAGAAGTTTTAAGTCTTTTGAAGCCCACGTGAGAGCACATTGTCTTATAGATCCCCTAGTTCTTTTGAAATCCTGAAACCCCTAACCAAGTCGGCTTCTAGCTAATGGAGAAATAATGATGTAGATAATGTGCCCAGTCAGGCCAATATCCCCAGTCCATTGTTAAGGCATTGCAACACCTTATGGACCCTTTATCAAGATGGAATGGCCATGTTTGACTTCAGTGAGGAACAGTTGCAGTACAGGAGGATAACTTCTCTAAGCTGTTACTCTCCCAGTACATTATGGGATTACAAGGATTAGAGCCTCCATATTGTCAAACATAGTTGGTCAAATATTTTTGATTGATGTAGATACAAGTTGATCCCATTGACATCAAAGTCATTTTGTTCTTGGGGGGAACTTAATGTCCAGAGTATTAACAGTTACTTCAAATTTGCTGAGGAATTACTTAATGTTTAAGTAATTTTTCCAGAAGTTGTATTAAGACTTGATTGAATAAAGGAAGTATTATCACTATAGGGAAGAATGTAAATAATATCCAAATTCATTGTTCAGGTGATTACTTGTTTCAGTCACTGTTTATTTTACTGTATGCAAGGGTATATCATATCTCCCAGACTTTGATGGATTTTCTTATTATAACCTAAAAGCCTTTTGCTCTATGGACTGACATTTTATTTAAATTCCTATGCATTAGTCATAGAAATTTGGTATTTTTGAACTTTTTTCCTTGTATTTTGATAGCCGCTTTGAAAGGGTTTCCTCATCTTAAAATAAGAAATTGATGGCCATGTTCAAAACTATACAAAATTATGCAAACCCTCATATTTTACTTTGGAGATTTCTTTTGAAGAAAATTTTCAGAACACTCATCTTGTTTGAAGTTTTTAGTGGATGATTAATAACGTCACCAATTTTTGAACCCTGAGGTTTCTTATTTTGTTTAGATGGCAAGACTGCATCATAATTACAATTTAGCATGATGACATGTCCAAAAAGAGACTCAAATCTGCCCCTGCAATCCATAACACTTTAGAAGTTTTAATTTGAATATCAGGGAGCCAGTGCTTTGACAGGTATATAGATCACCCTGCTTAGGAGCTTTTTGTCCGTTTTCCACCAGGTACTCCCAGGTCTCTCTCTGCGACCAATTATATGGCAGCAACAGATGACGTGCCTGTCACAGAGAGGCGGTAAGGAAATTCGAGGACGCTGTATGCCTCGGACGATCACCCATGGCCAATCTGATTCACATCATAGTGTCTCCGTTTTCGATCTGTTCAGCATTTGATATTTTGATATCTCACCACCGATACCTTTTGGCTGTCATTTTGAGTGTGTGCATTTTATTTTTTTATCCACAAATTCTATAGAGATGCTTTTGAAAGTTTGAATAAAAAACTCGAGCTGATGTTTTTGATATCATTGTTCCAATGTCATTACGGCAGAGATGTGTCAGTCGATTATGTAGTTTGGGCGATTGCTTTAGGGGTGAAACCTTCAAATGGAAAAATCACTTATAGTTTTCAAAATTTGACAAGTAGAAATTGATCAGAGAGAAAATAATTTGTTTTTGTGATTATTTTATTTATGGAGAAGTGAGGTTTTGTTTTTTGATTCTCTCTTAGGTGTAAATCATACGGTCTGCCTTGAAACTGTATAACCCGGTGATCTTGGTAGATTTCACAATAGTCCCAGTTCATTGTTAGATGATTTTTTGTCCTCACAGTTGAAAAAGATTTCTTGGGCTGATACTCTATCAATGGTATCTCTTTCAGATCGTTGAAATGGAGACAGTCACCGATGATCGTATATTTCTGCCTCATTGCAAAAAATAGTTGGTTCTCATTTAGAGTTAATTGCCGGAACAAATCATTATTGTGAAAGGTGTCGGGCCAACTCATGCTAACTACATAAAGCTCTTTTTATTTTTATTTCAGACATACATGCGAATCAAGTGCAATCGCCAATCAAGACTTAGTGGTGAGTTTTTAAATTCTGAAGAATTTCTTTTCACAGTGGAAGGTGTGTTCTAAAATAATTTAATGGCTTTCAAGTAATTTAACTGGCTGCCATATTGCAGTGAACATTGCTCATCAGAAATTATAGGAAATAGATAACTAGATATTAGTCTGTTGTAGTGTTGTTCTTATAATATACAGAATAATTTTCTAGTAAATAAAAGAGATTTCAGGTAGTTCAAATTACATGTCTACTAAATGAAAAAAAGAAAAAAAAATGAAAAACAACTGAAGAATCAAAAGCAATAAACCTGAAAAAATTTATAGTTAAACAAATCTCGATCATCTCTGTTACAAAAAAATTATTTTGTATTTGCAGCTAGAAGTAGGAATCGTAAGAAACGTCCAGATGAAACCGTTTGTCCTGTGTGTAATGAAAGAGTTGTAGGGTCACCAGAGGAACTCAATGCCCACGTGGAAATCTGCCTCAAAAGGGTAGGGACTCGGTATATATATGATATGGACTGCATAAAACATACATTATATCTAAAAAATGGTTTTAAATTGCAAAGTTTGTACTTGAAAATCATTAGTACTGTCCCCTATTTTTTTTATGAATGTGATTATTGTTCCATTTCATTTACCTGTAGAATTTTCAAAAGGTATAGTGGTAAAGGTTAATTACCAGACTGATTTATTACGAATGTGTGACAAGGGAGATAATTCTTACTGCCTTTATTGATCAGAGTTTTATTCTGTAGAAATTGGATAAAGATGAGCTGGTGGATGTAGAGGGAGATAACTCTTAAAGCCCTAATGTTTGATTTTATTCTGTAGAAATCGGATGAGGATGAGCCGGTGGATGTAGAGGGAGATAACTCTTAAAGCCCTAATGTTTGATTTTATTCTGTAGAAATCGGATGAGGATGAGCCGGTGGATGTAGAGGGAGATGAGCAGTGTGAGGAGTACACCTGGGCGGGGCAGACCCGAATCAGGGCCACATCACTGTTACAGGGGGGCCTGGGAGGTCAGTACTATAAATAGATACTGGGGACAGACCCGAATCAGGGCCACGTCACTGTTACAGGGGGGTCTGGGAGGTCAGTACTATAAATACTGTATACAGGGTTATTTTCGCCCTTTTGCATTTGGAAAAAAGTTTGCCCTGTTTTAAATTTGCCCAGAAAGATTTTTGTTTAAGATATCATACTATTTACTGTTTTAAATTCCCCCACTTCCAACAAGGGCGAAAGGTGCGAAAATAAAACAGGGGCGAAAATTTCCCTGTATACAGTAGATACAGGGGTCAGACCCGAATCAGGGCCACGTCACTGTTACGTTGGGGCCTGGGAGGTCAGTACTATAAATAGATACAGGGGATAGGTGTGAATGTAATGATATTTATGATAAATCAATACAACTAAAATCTCCAAATTCATATTTTGAACATAGTGTGAAAATGTCAGAACTATGGAAATTTTGTTGAGATAATTGATATGGTTCAAAAACTAATAGCTAAATTTGTAAATTTTCAAAGCTTGCTTTGATATTAAAAATGTCAGTAATTGAAGTACCTAAGCTCTATTCTACCACTTGACAGATTAGGTAATAACTAATAAAGCCCATTCTTTAATTTTTCAGGTTCTGGTTTCCAGACGTACAGCAGCAAGCGACACATGGATGAGGACGTAGATTTAGATGTAGACGGCGATGATTCCAAACAGTACGGAGAACCTCAGTATCCTTTTATGTGTTAAAACAAATGTATCAGTCTAATTTTTAAGGGGGTTGCTTCAGGGGATGCAATATTTTAAAGCTTCTTGTCTAAAAATAAACGCATAAGATGAACTTTGTTACACAGCTCAATCAGCGTGTTGAGAACTATGCTGACATTACAAAGATGACAATTAGATTGTCTCCCTTAGACTGTAGACTGAACTCAGTGTGAATTGCTTTGATCATAACACATTTGTTGTATCATATTCAGAAATGGATTGAAGGATACATAAAATTGATTTAATAGAAGTGCCCTATTCTTTGATTTGCCTTAATTAGATAAGATTTAGTGAGGCAGACATAATACCTTGCTCCTCTGAGGAACCTGGTGAGGACAAAGAGAGGGCGGCCCTCCGAGGAGCCATACTAGGGTAAGCATTGTATGATATCCTAAAGATTGAATCCAGTATAGAATATCGCACAACTTGTAATGGTATAAGTAATACTGGGGTAAGCATTGTATGATATCCTAAAGGATTGAATCAATCACAGAATATCACACCTTGTTTTAGCTTTTGTTTAAAGTGAGCATCTTTTTCATTAACAGCTCCTCCTCCTCGACAGCTGAGGTAAATACAGGTAAGTTTTAGTATGAAATTTGATAATACAGGGGGAAAATGAATCATATAGATACTGTACATGTATTTGAAGATATGATTCATATTAATGGTTCATATGAAAAAAAATTATATTTTCATTAACATATTCTAAAAGAATTTGTTTTTTTCTTTGTTCTAGTTAACTGTGTAGTATAAGTACATGTACGGTACATATTTTTTTTCTTCCAGATTATCAAATTGACTCAGACAGTCCAGATGAGGGTGGACCAGACATCTACACACAGAATAGGTCAGTCAGTAAAATCTACAGTAATTAGAGCCTAAGTTGCAAAATATCTGTAAAACTAAATTGTTTAGCATAAAGTAAGATTTACAATGTTTTGCTCGTTATAAAGGGTAATTTGTCCTAAAATCCAGTGAAAACTATATAAAATGGGTAGATGTTTAATTCATTCTGTAATTGTTGTCCATTTGTATTACCATTCGAATAATTTTAAACCGTTATATTCTCCATCTTCCATTGTAGTGCTGAAACATTTTCCGGTTCTGCGTCAGAGGTTATTGCTGCATTAAAACTAAAAATCAAGGACCAAGAGAGAGCAGCAAAGAAGGATAAATCAAAATGTCTTATTTGTATGGTAAGACTTCCTAAACAATGTGGATTTCCTGGTAATCTTGTCATTGTGCGGTAGAAAAAGTTTGAATAAAACATTGATTTCCTCAAAATCTTTCCATAAAGAGATGTCTTTTTCCTGTTTTAGGAACCATACACAAACCCATTGGCTTCCATTCAGTGTTGGCATGTGCATTGTGAAAACTGCTGGCTAAAAACTTTAGTAAGTAATTTATACATAAAAAAGTTCCTCAGACCTCAGTGGTTATAATTTAATAGAATATCTTAAAAGGTCTGTAAAGTCTGAACTTCTACATTCAAGTTGAATATTTTAGACTTATTATAATAGGACATTAATTTTACCAGTCTAAAATTCTTTGTTTGATGTGAAAATAAATTAAAAAAAACACCATTGTTAGGATATGCAATTAATGTAGTGTATTACTTTGGTCTTTACAGGGTGCAAAGAAGTTATGTCCACAATGTAATATGATAACAGCAGCTCGGGACCTTAGAAGGATTTATCTGTGAAAACGAAGGGCTCTGGACAGAGAAAGACAAAAAAAAATCAACTGGCATGAGCCTTGGTACAGCTGTGATTATATATTATAGTGCTTGTGAATCATGTGCAAAGACACAGAACTCAGATTTTAAATTATGCAAATTAAGTATTTAAAAAAAGGAAAAGTGTAAAATGTCAGAGTTTGTGATGTATGGGTGAAAAATAACTGAAAATTGCTGCTGTAGATTTCCATCCTTTGTCATCACTATAAATTTTGTTTAATGAAATTTATTATCTTTGAGATATTTTAGGTACATGTATAAGATTTTGAGTATCGATTATTAAGATTAAAATATGAGCTATAAATCTGTTAATATTTCATGTTCTTTTTATGGCTTCAGGCAAGTTGTATGTGTGACATAGTTCCTCTTCTTTGTTAAATGACTTCAGTTACTTATCATCGGAAGTTACTAAATGGAACTGTGTGCAGTAATTGTTGACTTTTAAATTAAAATCACCACCTCCATCTCAGCCATTTTGTTTTATAGATTATGTATAGGTCGCCCCTGCATAATTTATATACCCCCCTCCCTCCCGTCAACTGGCTTGAAAAGTAGGGGTATATACTGAATTACCGGTACTGGTAATGATGGAGGATTATTTCAAGAACATGCAATAATTGGTTTCTATCTCTTATCTGCAAATCCTATACCAAGGAATAAAATTTGATAAGGCTTTCATAAATTATTTATTCCATAACGCCATTTTGTACCTCCTATATTTTGATATTGATTGGACAGATATTGGGGATTTCCCAAAGCAAAACATGGACACTGCCAATTTTCTTATAGGGGGCACCTATCTTGTCTGGTTCTCCTTATATAACATGCCACGCAGTCAAATTAAACGAACCTTTCAAAGAATCTTTATAACATAGTGCCATTGTGCACTTTTTATTTCAAAATGTCCTTAACAAACAAAAGATATTTGGGGTTTCCATAGCTAAAAATGGACTTCACCATTATACTCGTGCTTCTTAGTATACTAACTGTGCTGAAGATAAAATGCAACATGGAGTCACGAATTACACATGTATGGAGTGTTAAAGGTAGACATGGCAGACAAATTGATTTTGATGACGGTAAAAAAATGCAAAAGCAACACGAAGTTACTGACTATAAAAACAAATTTAAGCTACAGAGTGTCAAAGGTAGACAACATGCTGACAAAAAGCTGTCGATCAAGTATAAAATTTGAAAGTGATAATAGTGGCCAATGATTGAATTAGTAAAAATATCCAACCTTGTCAAGTTGGTCTTGTAAAAAAAGGGAGGTAAATCTGGCAGTAATTTAAAAGTCGAATGGCTGTCAATAAGAAAATTAAAAATAAAACTTGATTTTTTTTATTTCAAAATCTCAATGAGATGGGGAAAAATACATTGCATGATAACTGTTATAAATATAAATAAATAAAAGTATTAACAAATGGATAAAAAAGTATAAAATATTTTATATATCAATATTACGGTACATTTACATAGAGCAATTTGTGATTGTGTGCAGAAAATGCACTATGTACTTGAGGAACACCATTTCTATATTACACTCATGACTTGTGTAAAGATTTTCTCAGTTGAAAATTTTTCATATTTATGCTTCATAAGCATCAACATAACTTACTTATAACAGAAAGTTTCATATTAAAACATAATAGAAATGACAAAATGTGTTGCAAGTAGACAATTTGTAATGGTGACCATAATACACAAACAGAAACATAACACACATAATGCCTTTCTAGGCTCATGTATCAAAACAAATCTTGAAAAATAAAATGAGAAAATAAAATTTGATTTTTTTTACTCTGGAATTAGTCACACATTTTGATTTCAAGTTTTTCAAAATATGCAGCACTTATTTGATAATAATACCATCTGTGAACACAATTTTATATATAGCTCCTCTAATCATGGTTCAGAAGAGGACTCATCATCTGAATTGTCTGGTAATCCTTTCTGCACTCTTTTCTGTTTTTGATTCACTTCTTCTCTGTAAGAAAAAAAATCCAGATAAAATGTACAGAACTAAATGAACTAAGTGTACAAATAAAACAAAATTCTGAGTTTGAGACAGTGTAGGACCCCTTGCTTTAGAAATTTTTTTAATTGATCAAGTAAGAACACATTTTTCCTATGGCATCAATGTTATTCAAGTTTTTATGGTGTGAATATAGTCTCTAGTAGCAATATAGACGTCTTACTGCTGCAGATATTTGACACAGTCCTGAAAACCGTATATCCTGGCCACGTCTGCAGGTTTATCCCCGTACTTATCCCTCTTGTATATGGGTACATCTGCCACTACTAGGGCCCGCAGTACCGTCAGTTTCCCGGTCTCTGCCGCGAAGTGTGCCGGGGTCCAGTTCATGTCCGCTCGGGCCAGTCCATCGGCGCCGTGGTCCAGGAGAAGACGCAAACATTCCACGTAACCTGCAGGGAGGTATACAAGTGAACATTTATGACAAAAATTTGAAATACATTTAATAAGAAATTTACAGTCCATCTGCTAGTGTGGCCCAATAATTAAAGGACCCATTTTACAAAAAAACTTCCGACTGAGAATCACCAAAATCTTCAGTTGGTTGTAAAATCTTGCAAAAGTTTTGTATCTGTTGAAATTATTTGCATAAAAATATCTTTCTAAATTCTTATTTAAAAGATCAAACAATTTTCAAAGTAATGTAAAAATGAAAGTTTTTTTTTTTTTTTTTTACATATTAAAAGCATTTTGATCATATTCACATACTAGTATTTATTTATTTTTTTTGTAAAACAAGGTTCCAGAAGGCACAGTTCCAAGGAGGTATAACGTTATATATTTTAATTGATTGTTTTTCTGATACTTTTAGCACTGGCTCAGTGGAGAGAACTACAAATTAATTTCTGATACCTTTAGCACTGGCCCAGTGGAGAGCTGTTCTGTCCCTCCATTCGGGGTCCCTCAGATTTATGTCAATCTTCTTGCTAAATATAAGCTCCTCTAATGTATCATAGTCACCAACAGAGGCAGCCTCATGAAGTTCTAGTCCGGATGTCATATTTCTTAAGTATCACCTAAAATTACATCAGGAACAACTTAAGGGACAGACTTGGGTATCAGTCTGAATGTATTTTGCGCTACTATTCATGCTTTGATATTAGGCAAGGGCGTACCTTGTCATGCAAAGAATTTCTTCTCAAGAACAATTACTTATATCAAGGAATATCAAAGCATACTATATTTTTTATTATTAATAAAAAAAAAGTGTTTATGATAATTTGAATGCTTTACATAAGTATTTGACAGTATAATATCTTAATTTTTAATAAATTTTATTTATAAAGAGAGTTGAATTATACTCGTATATAAAAATTTTGAAAATTATAAGATTTCAAATGAAAATTAAATAAATTAATATTTATTTAACTAAGTAAGATAGATAACTCTTGCTCTAAATCCTAGTATATGTTGTATCGGTGTGCACCGATAATTGATCAACCGAGATTGTTTAAATATTCGGTCTAAAATTGCCGTTCTTTATATTATAGGTAAAGTACTGTAGCAATTTCAATAAAATAACATAGCTTCGTGAATTTTGACAAATTGACCAGCATGGCCATAAACCCTATTTATGATTTTACCGATGACTTGATCCTTTTCCTGTCGATATACCCATACTAGTTGTAACTTAGATAACTTTCATAATGTGACTTCTGTACATTGGTCATTGAATGTCCCTAGGCATAATATACCATCATCCATCATATACATTCTTCCGATTTTTTTTTTTTTGTTGTTAAAATGTTTGCACTTCTCACCTACTGGACATTGGGATTAAATTTACATTTATCCCAAGAGTCTCACACATATTTCTTTTCCCCTCTCATATTGTTCTTGATACTTTAAGCCAGCGGATTTCCCGTTGGCGTTCAAAAATCACTTCTTCTAGAACCACTATTTATCGATTGGAGGGTTTACTGTACCTTTTATAATTAAAGCGAGAGTATAACAATAAGTGTTTAGGATTTTTCTTCTCATCAATTTAAATCTTAACGTATTCAAATTTTCTTTATGTTACTGATACAATTTTGAATGGCCTAAGTAAATATTTATTATATAATATTGTTCTAATTATTTTGCTAATAAATGATTTACTTGAGATATATACATTAATTTAGGATATTTTAAAATTATTCAAGGGAGGTAACCTTGTATAACATTTTTTTAATGATAAATAATAGTAAAATATTGTACACCAGTGCCTACCTGTTAGTATTAAAATCTATTACCGACACGCAGATATATATTAATTTATCAAATAAGTACGTGGATGTAGATTATAAATTGAAAATCAGTATAATTTACGAAAATTACACGTAATGTTAACACCTTAGCTACATGAGTGAATTGTTTACACCTGTAATAAATAATAATGACAACAACATTTACAGGTATGTCGAGAGGTGTACCAAGTTATCTAACTTACCAGCTGTTTCTGGCTGCGATCAAGTGGATCGGTTCATCATCATCACTCTAGGATAAAAATAAAAGCAAAGCGGAAAGGAAAAGTGATTTACAGTAAATCCAGATCGACCCCGAAAGATTTCAAAATAAAACAAGCCAGGTCTTGAATGTTACAAAGCCTTTAAATAAATTATCGATCTATTTTTCCTCAATCATATACGATTGATTACGTTATTAAAAGGAGCGAGAATTGCGTATTTAAAACGACACTGGAAAAATGCCGAAAACTTGAAACGTTATATCCATGTATAATTTTTCAGCAATAACTAAATTTTATTTTGAATAAAATCATGATTTTTTTCCCTTTCAAAATTGGTATTACTAAAAATGTAGCAAATTCATGAAAGATACTATTTCTTGAGATTTCCACCGTAAATGCATTTTCACTGTGAAATTTCTGTTTTTAAAGAAACCAACAAAGCAAATGAAAAACGAGAAATAAAAGGTTACACATTTTATTATACTTATAAATGAATTCGAAAATTTTGGCACTTCTTGCGCAGAAAAATTATGGAATATAACTGTGTGAATGATCGTAGATGATTTGGTTGATTTTAAAATAAACGTTTAAATTTACCATATTTTTATTTATCCTCTCACTTTTCAAGCGGGG
>PRKT01000018.1:1375502-1386946 GCA_003671525.1 Saccostrea glomerata | reverse complement strand
AATATTTCCATTTCCAATTGTTTTCTCTATGATAAACACTACAAAAGTGAATCTTGTTAATTTCATGGTAATACCCTGTGGTATGTATATTTCTCTATTACTGAAAGGTCAGGTGTCAACCTGCATGTATATCACTGGCGTATAAATATACTCAAGAAAAAATAGATGTTTTGTTTAATTGTTTACTAAGTAATTTGATATGATATATCTTTTTAACAAACAAAATAAATAATGAATGATCTTCGGCTCGAAAGCAAGTCACTAGCGCAACGCTGTCCACTATCACCGAGGCCTCGCGAGTCCGAGAACTCCACTTCCGTAACAGCCACGTGGAGAAATTGACATTGCCACATGGATCTGCACGCGCACGTACTCCATCATCTGATACAGACATCGTCCCTCAGTCATCACCATCCGACTCCTTAAGCAACTCAACTTCTTCTGTTATTTTAACATCCATACAAATCGGTTTCCTGACCATGCTGACCAGCTCCCGTTTCATCAAGTGCAACATTGCACTCAATATGGCGGCGGAGAAGTGACATAGTGCCTATATATGTTCGTGCTTCCGACAACCTAAATCTAGGTCACATATATAATTAAAGTCAACAAAATTACTTTGATCATTATTTAAAATTCTTTTGTTTATTTTATAAATGTTGATATTTGACTACGGTAACTATAAATAATCAAAAAATTTGTTTCGTGTTTTTGGGACTATTATTTATAGTAAAATTTGACGACATGGGGCCTTGTGCATTTCAAATCTACTCAATTAGACGGTATTTCGATTTATTTTAAGATGGTTAACTTATTTCAAGTAAAAATGGAAATATTAGGAATCACTGTCTAGTTTTGAGAGTATGCCAGGGACATCAACAATAGCCACGGTGGGAAACATGGGATAATTTTAGCACAACGGGCTTCGCCCGTTATGCAAATTATCCCATGTTTCCCACTATTGTTGATGCCCTGGCATACCCTCAAAACTAGACAGTGATTCCTTAATAAAGTTTATCTGCTAGATGTCCTCGAGTAAAGGTGAGCTTGTGAAACACTGTACCCCATATGGCAGTTTATGTCAGAGGTAAAAGTTTCCCATTTTCAAACTTCTTGGGGTCAGAATTTGATATGTTTGGTAAATATTTAATGAAATGCATCAAACTTCAAAGTCAAACGGACAAAACTGTTGATATCCATGGAAAGGTCTTGACAAAAGGAATATACGTGAAATATAAAAGCCATAGTTCCAAGCAACCAATCAAAAGTTATGTACAAGGTTTTGGTTAATGCAGATACAAAAACAGATAAGTAGACAAACACCAGACAGAAGCCTCGCGAATATATACGTGTACACCATTTCAACGAGTTGGAAAAAGCCAATATCAAATCACACAATTATAGATATCCTCTATATATCCGCGAATATTCGAATACGGGGGCATAATAAAAAGATATCTTACATTTTTTTAATATTTCGGGGTAAAAAAGATGGTGAGTATCAAGTTAGCCCAGTGGATGAATGTTCCTTACCAGTGAGTAAACCCACAAAAACGAAACAGACCTAACAGTTTTAGGTTCTGTTGAAAGAATCAATTCCACAAGGCCACGACTCACACACAAATATAATGTTTAAAGTAGTTTTATATTTTCAAAGGTGTGTTCATGGAGTGGTGCAATACCCGGTAGAACAAATTAAGAACAATAACTCTGTACTTGTTCATCAATATTATGTATAGCAAAAATGAACATAATTTTTGCAATTTAATGTCATCTGTGAACACATTGGTAACTTGGAAAATCTACTGTACTTTCTGCCTCTACGTTATTTCAATGATTAAGGTGTTTTTAATTAAAACAAAGTGTTTTGTATATACGAGGGTTGTCCCGTAAAATCGTGGACAAGTTGTCTAGTTTGAAAAATAATCATCGCTGCGTTCTGAAATTTTCACTACTCCTTAGTAAATATATTAAGAATATACAGAGCAAATTTCAAATAGATGTATGGATAAATAAACAAATTATTAGATGTTATGTTATGTATTGTATCGCCCTACGGCGCATGGATGATAACGTTAAAGTGTCTAAAACAACGTCACGTTTCATCTTTGCTAAAATAAATTTGGATAAGCCCCATTTAGATTAAAAAAAATTCCATTGATTCACATACGTGAGTGTCTGTAACCAGAAAAGGAACCGCAAATTTTCTATTTTATACAATCTTAACAGATCAAACACCCTACTTTCTGCAACCCTAACAGATCAAAGAACCCTAACAGAGCAGACAAAAAATCTGGAGTTTCCCTACAGAAAAGCGTCCGAAATGATAAACATTGCTAAATTCTATGTGGTGCATAGAAACCAAAAATTCTATCAAAACCTTATATAAGTCATTTTATAATTATATAAAATTATTAACATTGAAGAGAAGATGTAATATTATGTTTGTAAAAATAAAACGCTTGAAGCGTTTATTTTGAATTCATGCTTACATTAAAGTGTTTCTTTAAGTTTTAAAATCATCAGATAATCACACAACATTTACTTTTTGCTATAAACATAAACTGTAACATGACAGAATAGAGCTTTATCATTACTTTATTATTATTTTTCTCGGGGGGGGGGGGATACAAGGTGAATATCAAACTAGCCCAGTGGATATCCCGTACCATGAGTAAACCACAGATACGAGACAGATCTAGCAGCTTTAGGCTCAGTAAAATGAATCAATTCCATTAAGACATGATGGCTCACACACACATACTTTATTCAAAAAAGTATTTAAAAGATAGTTATGGAGTATATAAGTACAAACTGTGCAATTCCTGATTGAGGAAGAGTAACGGACAATAGCTTCGTATCTATTGAATGAACAAGTATTCCATAACAATTGTAAAACTTATTCACTGGCATGAATTTTAATTAAAAATGTTGCAAGCAAAATTTCATAAAAGCATAAACACCTTTGAAGATTTCTCAGTCCGTTATTTTGATAGCAAATCGTAAATTGAATACAAATATATATACTTGTAGAGTCTAAGCATGGTGCAAAAATCCCTTTCATCAGAAAGAAAGGGAATATAATAAGATTTTTTCGACCTTATACAAATTGTAGGCAAACTTTCTTTTCATGTAAAATTAAAAAAAGCTCTTCATGAAGAACAATTGCAAAACTTACTATATTCAAATACACTGTACATTAAAAATATTATTCAGAACTTAATTTTACTTAAACTCTTGGTATGATTTCAAAATTGATCTCAAAACCCAACTTAAACAGTTACCAAACTTACCAAATGGTCGCCTTTTACAACCATAACTGATTAAACATTCTACTTTCTACAACTCTAGCAGACCGAACTTTCAACTCTCTACAACCCTAGCATACCAAACATTCTGTACATTTTACAACCCTAGCAAACCATACATTCTACATTTTACGACCCTAACAGACCAAACATTCTACATTTTACAACCCTAACAAACCAAACATTCTACTTTCTACAATCCTAGCAAACCAAATATTCTACTTTCTACAACCCTAGCAGACCAAACATTTTACTTTCTACAACCCTAGCATATAAAATATCCTACATTTAGCAACCCTAGCAGACTAACCATTCTTTTTTTACAACACTAGCAGACCAAACATTCCACTTTCTACAACCCTAGCAAATCAAACATTTTACTTTCTACAACTAGCAGACAAACATTTTACTTTAAACAATAGCAAACCAAACATTCTACTTTCTTCAACCCTAGCAAACCAAAAATTTTACTTTTCTACAACACTAGCAGACCAAACATTCTACTTTCTACAATCCTAGCAAACCAAACATTATAGTTTCTACAACCCTAGCAAACCAAACATTATAGTTTCTACGTCAACCCTAGCAGACCATACATTCTATATTTTACAACCCTAGCAAACCAAACATTTTACTTTCTACAACATAAGCAAACCAAACATTCTAGTTTCTACAACCCTAGCAGACCATACATTCTACATTTTACAACCCTAACAAACCAAACATGCTACTTTCTACAACCCTAGCAGACCATACATTCTACATTTTACAACCCTAACAAACCAAACATTCTACTTTCTACAACCCTCGCAGACCATACATTCTACATTTTACAACTCTAACAAACCAAACATTCTAGTTTCTACAATCCTAGCAGACCAAAACATTCTAGTTTCTACAGCCTTAAAAGAAAAATCCTTATTTATACGTTCCTCAATCCTAATAAATCAAAAGTTCTTGTTGGGTTTTTTTTCTCGAGAGAAGAGTTCATCGATGGACACTGCTGAATTTTTTGTCTATATTTAAAGCAAAAAATCTATTAACATTATATTGCAATTACATGTATATAAAAATCCTTAACACCAAAGAGAAAATGATGTCTTTATTGACTTTTGATCTGGAATACTGTTTGTTATCTCCATATGTTTCACTTGAAAGAATAAATCACAAATTGAATAAATTCTAGATTAGTAGGGCCCCGCTTGGCGGGCGCCCTATAGTGATCAGTTTGTCCGTCCGTCCGTCCGAGATCTCTTGTCCATAGAATATCTTCTCTCTCTTTGGCCCAATCTGGCTCATACTTCACCCACAGAGTCCCTTTGGGTAACCGGTGTGTAGTGACCTTGAACCAGGTTTCTAGATCAAAGGTCAAGGTCAAAGCAGAATTATATGAAAAATCCTTGTCCGGAGCATATCTTCTCTCTCCTTGGCCCAATCTGGCTCATACTTCACCCGCAGAGTGCCTTTGGGTAACCGGTATGCAGTGACCTTGAACCAGGTTTCTAGGTTAAAGGTCAAGGTCATAGCAGAATAATATGAAAAAATCCTTGTCCGGAGCATATCTTCTCTCCCCTTGGCCCAATCTGACTCAAACTCCACCCACAGAGTGCCTTTGGGTAACCGGTATGCATTGACCTTAAACCTGGTTTCTAGGTTAAAGGCCAAGGTCATAACAGAATTATATGAAAAAATCCTTGTCCGGAGCATATCTTCTCTCCCCTTGGCCCAATCTGACTCAAACTCCACCCACAGATTGCCTTTGGGTAACCGGTATGCAGTGACCTTGAACCAGGTTTCTAGGTTAAAGGTCAAGGTCATAACAGAATTATATGAAAAATCCTTGTCCGGAGCATATCTTCTCTCCCCTTGGCCCAATCTGACTCATACTTCACCCACAGATTGCCTTTTGGTAACCTGCGTGCAGTGACCTTGAACCAGGTTTCTAGGTTAAAGGTCAAGGTCATAACAGAATTATATGAAAAATCCTTGTCCGGAGCATATCTTCTCTCTCGTGGCCCAATCTTGCTATTACTTCACTCATAGAGATCTACTGGTCAATGGATGTGCAGTGACCTTGGTCGAAGTTTCTAGGTCATGGTCAGAATTACCCTCTCTGTTTAAAATCTTTGTTTGGTGCATAATTCTTTCCCTTTTATTCCAGTAAATTTATATATCTGGGGATAGAAGATAACTTCGATATATATCGGTAAATTTGCAATATCCGTGAAGTCGTACTAAATGACTTTTACTGTATTACACAAATGTTCCTCTTCAAAATAATCCCTTTTATACTACCTTACATTTTCATGTTCATTGTTGAACGCGGGGCCCTTTGAGATGGCCACCATCTCAATGATGTCTAGTTTTCAATCAATTCTAGTGTCTAAAACTAAAAACAAAGAGATATATTTAAAAATAAAATTATTATATAAAGCACGGTTATAGGAAATGCACTTATTATGAGTTTATGATAAAATCGAAGCTTTTCCATAGCTTTTCTAGTAAAAGTTGTTTTACTTATCTATAAATGTTTTATTTATAATAATAAAATAAAAGTATGTCCATGTGTTTCCACAAAATTTCGAAATGTTTCAGGTGGCCCAAAATATTCTCGAACGATTAATTGATTGATTGATTGATTGATTGTATATTGTTCATGTCATAAAGAAAGTTTTAATTGATGTTTGAAAAGAATAATACACTCGAAGATTCAGTTCTAAAATATGTATTAATAAATTATCTTACTAAACACAAAGAAATACTTTATCAAGAAATTAATACAATAAAACACGTTAACATCGAGTGCGCTTATCATGAATTCATGCTTACACCCAGATGTTTCCATTTAACCATCATATAAGAAATAGCGTATTAACGAATCAAAACGGTCCTCCCATAGTTGGCGCATCACTATAAATATCCTTTACAGTAATAAAACAGAAACAAAATAATCTGACTAAAAGTACTACATTTAACTCTGGACACGACATAGTCCAGACTTTTTACTACCGTTTCTCATTGTGATATCAAAAATATTTTTGTATCACTTGGTGGGATTTCTTAGCAGTATCCCAGAGTCTTATGTTGAGCTCAAAAACATCTCAACTTCTAAAGATATGGAGTCCTAAAACTCAGAATCCCATGGAAGAATGGTGGGATTTTCAATCTCACCAACTATCCCATCATTCTCCCATGGGAAAAAAAATGTCGATGGGATGTTTTATCCCAATGGGATTTTTTCTCCCACAAATTTGTTCAAATGGGATAAATCCCTAGCATATTGACAATCAAACAATTTCTCCCATACGTTGTGAAACATGAAATATATCCCATACACAGGTCGAGGAAACTATTTTCTGTGACGTCGGAATAAATTTACATGTTAAGTGGGGAACCAACGTGACTGACAAATCGACCAATCAGCTCAATGAGTTGCATTATGGGCTACTATAAAAATACCACACGTGTGTTTTGAAAAAGTCAATATTTTAAGGTGGAATGCCACACCAACTTTTTATTTTATAGATCTTTGAGTCATCTTTTTAAAACAAGGGTTTTAGCATTGAAAGGTCGATATTGACTCTTAATTATTTTATATGAATTTTTTTGTATTTTTTTTCAAAGAAAATGAAAAAATTAAATAAATTCAACAAAGATGTTTTCGAGTTAAAAGTTTGCTGTAAATGAATGTATCATATTAATATCTAATAAAATATGTAAAGAAAGGATTGTTAGACTTTTTAGTTTTTTAAATAAAAAAATATTTATGAAAATAAAACACATTATTTGTGAATATTTTTTAAACCTATTGTTAAAATCACCATAAAACTAGTCACAGCTGTGGGCAACATGTTTGTCAATCATATTTTTAAAAGAAATTGAATTGAAATTAAGAAATTTTAGAGAAATTAATTTTTTTTTATATTTGCACCCAACCCGATCAAAATAAAACTGATCCCGATCAAAATTAATACAAAATTAATAAAATGCTAATTTACTGTATTTACAATGTTGAAATCTATTTTATTGTTACGTTTATTAATGTTTTAATCCTTATTACACTTAATCAGACTAGTGTTCTTGGGGAAATGTATTTATTTCCAATAAATACACAATTATGGTTGGGATCTGTTTAATTTTGATCGGGATCGGCCAAAATTTAAAAAAATTAATTTCTCTAAAATTTTGCCATTTCGTTTCAATTTCTTTTAGAAATATAATTAAAGAACATGTTCTCCCCAGTTGTGACTGATTTTAAGAAAATTTTAACCACAAATTTAAAAAATATTCACAAATAATATGTTTTATTTTCATAAATATTTTTTATTTTAAAAAAATTAATATCTATACGGCTTTTCTACACATATTTTATTAGATATTCATATGATGCATTCATGTACAGCGAAAATTTTACAAGAAAGCGTCTAATTTTGATTGAAATAATATTTTTCATTTTCTTTGAAAAAATACAAAAAAATTCATATAAAAAAATTGAGAGCTAATGTCGACCTTTCAATGCTGAAACCATTATTTAAAAAGGTTGACTCACAGATCTATAAAATAAAAAATTGGTGTGGCATTCCTCCTTAAATCACTCTCGGAAAAACGTGATGCATTTTCCCAAGCATTTTACACACTTAATACGCTATGAACATCATTATCTACTAATGCCATGCTCACATTTATATACAAATGATTTACAATGATTAAAATTAGGGTTTTCTCCACTCCATTGTACACATCCGTTTGTTGACAGTTTCCCCTCGTGCTGTGCTTTCAGTGAAAAGTCAATTTCACGTGACTATTCCTTGGTTCAAAAACAATCAAATCTGAGGTGTGCTCACGTATTGACATTGTTTACAACGTATACAACTTCGAAATACATGCTAATCACGTTTCATGATCAATATGCAAATGGGTTTATATGACAGGTAAATTAAAAAAGTGCAACTTAAGTTTTTTTTTTTTGTGTTTTTTCTTTGTTTATCAAATGATACTTTTAATTTATAGTAACAAATAACTGAGCAACAACTAATTTAACCAGTTACATGGCAAATTAACGAATATCGAGTTAAACAACTCGAATCTTATTTACCTGTGTAGACTTTGTGAGCGGTATTTCAAAGTACAATTTAACAAGGAAAACTGACTTTGTTTGTTAATGTGAGCATGGAGAATCTTAATTAGTTCCTAATCTTTGTATTTTTCATAAACACATTTCAAAAAAATGTTATCTGACTTTCCTGCAGTCATTTGAAATTGCGTCTTAAATTTCCCTGACCCACGTGTTTGTAGTAAAAATAAACATGTAGTAGACCATCATGCTTTTCGGCTCATTCACTGGATTGGACTATTGTTTGCTGTGAGCACCTCTGTGCGCAATCGCAACAATATCCATATAAGGTAGTTTCCTCGACCTGTTAAAGCACGCACGCTTTAGCGGGTGAAAGATTTAAATGCCATTCAAAGGCTCTTTCTCAGTGCAGTCAGATATACCCACACCCACCCACACTCACAAATATCATGTTTGTTTTGTTAATTATATGTGTTCGTTTTGTAGATTGTATAAGTTGTCAAAGAGGAAAGTTGGAAATGTATATTTTGTATATAATATTAAACTGCACTTACGAGAATGCTTCTGTACCTACCTATATACGTGTTGTTATTTATTTTATAAATTATTTATGTTCGTTTGAGTGGAAACGAATAAGAACTTAATATTATTTCTCATCATAATATATAGAAAATATACCAAAAATAACAATGTACTGGAGAAAATAATTCATTGTCAATATCCGTGGAATTTATCCCAATTAAACAAATTCATGGAAGAAAAAATCCCATTGGAGAAAATATCCCATCTGACATTTTTTCTCCAATGGGAGAATTGTGGGATAGTTAGTGGGACTGAAAATCCCACCATTCTTCCATGGGATTCTAAGTTTTAGGACTTCATATCTTTGGAAGTTGAAATGTTTGTGAGTTGAACATGAGTCCCTGGAATACTGCTTAGAAATCCCACCAAGTGATATAAAAATATTTTGGATATAATAATTAGAAATGGTAGTAAAAAGTCTGGACTATGTCGTGTCCAGAGTTAAATGTCGTACTATACTGTACTTTTTTTTATTTTTGGAGAAAAAAAAGAGGTGAGTATCAATTAAGCCCATTGGATATCCCGTACCATGAGTAAACCCACAGATACGAGACAGATCTAGCAGCTTTAGGCTCTGTAGAAAGAATCAATTCCATTAGGCCACGGCTCACACACAAATATTATGTTTCAATTAATATGTAAAGGTTTGTTCATGGAGTGGTGCAATACCCGATTGAGGAAGAGTAAGGGACAGTTACTCAATATTTATTAAACAACAAGTATTTTTCCATATGAATTGTAGAACTTAACGAACTACAATGTTGTAAGTTATATTGATAAAAAATGTTGAAAACGAACTTTCAAATGAGAATAAAGTACATAATTTTGTAGCAAATCGTACAATTACTAGAAATGTACTAGTAAAATCAAAGCAAGATGTCAAAATTCAAACAACTTTCCATGAAGAAAAATTTCATGTTCAAAATATCACTCAAATTTTTTTTAAGAACATAGAAACGTTTTTTTTTTAAATAATGAAATTATGCATTCTCTCTACCACTTTTCATTTTGCCACGTAAAAATAAGTACTATAAACTAAGTTTGTTTTTCGGCAATTTGATTTACATTCAGCAAAAACTATTATATATTTTTAAAAGAAATTCTAGACGTTGTAGAAGCCCAAAAGACTGAAGGTTCTATTTTCTACAACCCTAACGGACCAAAAGTTCTACTTTCTACAACCCTTACATATCAAGACTTCTGTTTTCTACAACTCTAACAAACCAAAATTTCTACTTTTTACAACCCTTACATATCATGACTTCTGTTTTCTACAACCCTAACAGACCAAAATTTCTACTTTCTACAACCCTTACATATCAAGACTTCTGTTTTCTACAACCCTGACAGACCAAAATTTCTATTTTCTGCAACCCTTACATATCAAGATTTCTACCCTCTACAACTCTAGCATATCAAGATTTCTGCTCTCTAAAACCCTAACTTATCAAGACTTCTACTCTCTACAACCCTAGCATATCAAAATTTCTGATTTCTACAACCCTAACATATCAAGACTTCTGCTTTCTACAACCCTTACAGATCAAAAGTTCTACTTTTTATTACCTTAAACGGATAAAAAATTTTGCTTTCTTCAACCCTTACAGTTTAAAAGTTCTGCTTTCTACAACCTCAACACATCAAATTTTCCACAACCTTAATAGATAAAAAGTTTTGTTTACTTTTCTATAAACCACATAGATAAAAAAAATGCTACTGTCTATATCCATAACCCTTACAAAAGAAACTAACTTTCAACTCTGCAACCATAACAGAACCAAAGTTTCTTCTTTCAACAGATGTTCTAATACGCAAGTTTCGAGATTATCTCCCTTGGTGCGCTCTTTCGTTGAGGAGGGGAGTTTTGTTGCCGCGTAAACAAACAGGTGGGACAGATATTTGACACTGTGTATGTTGGATACATTGCATCATCGATAAACCTGTTTATCATAACTATACGATTGTCAGGATGCACTCTGCAGGTTGAGAATAACCGAATAAAAGTAAAGGCATCATTTTTAGGTCACCTGAGTAAACTCAGGTGACCTATTGCTATCACTTTTCGTCCGTCGTCGTTCGTCGTTCGTCGTGCGTCGTGCGTCGTGCGTTAACATTTGAACATTTTCAGCTTCTTCTCTGAAACCACTGAACCAATTTCAACCAAATTTGGCATATAGCAGCTTTGGGTGAAGGGGAACAAAAATTGTGAATTTCATGGGCCCTGCCCCCCTGGGGCCTGGGGGGTGGGGCAAAAACCATTAAAATTAGTGCAATCTTTCAAAATCTTCTTCTTTACTCCTGGACATCAAGCAGTCAAACTGTTTGCATGATTGTAATCAGCATTGAGTCCTCTACCAAAATTGTGAAATTCATGGCCCCGGGGTCAGGGGTTCTGGTGTTAGGGTGGGGCTAAATAAGTATATGGTGAAATTTCATGAATTCTTTGAAAATCTTCTTCTCTGCTCCTGGGTATTAAATAA
>PRKT01000018.1:1320078-1352341 GCA_003671525.1 Saccostrea glomerata | reverse complement strand
CCCCCCCCCCCAAAAGACTTTTCTTCTGTTTAAAATGAGAGTCCTCGATACCAGAGTTTTGTAGGAACCCGATGTTTCTCGACCCAGAATTGACCTCCACGATGACAGTTTAAAATCTAATAAAAGTAATAAAAGTTTTGTATCGTTTCAACTTATTAAGGACATTAAAAAAACCACAATCATTCAGTATACACATGCACGTCTATATTTTATCTATGACGTAATATCGTCACCAACATAATTATATTATCTAGAGTAATTGCGTATACCGACCTCTTTTTGTTTATTTAAGGATACATATTGATAACGAAAAGTATGTCATTCTAAATTTAGCTTAATATTTACATGTCAGTATACAAGATGACTGAACCTCTAATATAAATGATTCGATGGTAGTGCTACAGCCTACAAGATACAAGAAATTTTAGGGCCCCTAAGGTGTCTATGATTATAGACAATAGAATTATCCAGAAGAATGTCTTTGTTTTCATTATTCAAAATCTATTTATTTTTCTGCAGGTGTTAAAAAAAGGGAAGTTTGGGTTGATTTTAGAGATTGTTTGCAATAATTGCATCCTTTCAGTTTTACATATTGGACAAATAAGCAAAAAAATGTTGTTCGTGTTTAACTTCCTGCATATGACACTGACAGCAGTTTCTACATTCAGGGGGGACTCTTGCATATCTTCCCCTTTCAATATTTAATTGATGTGCAGAAATGCAGAGCTTAGTTTTATTGATTTTATCCTCTGATCATTGTTTTTGACAACGTTGAAATAGTGTTTTCTTCCAAAATTGGTTTTGAAGGTGGATTAGTTTCTTAGTTTGCCATTATTTTGCTGTTTATTTTCTCTATACTATTGGTTTGTAAAATACTGTCTTATAATACATACTGACTTCTTTTTAAATGAATAAGTACTTTGTTTTGAAATGTATATGTTTTTGAAATCAGAAAACTGATCTAAAATTAGTATATTTCAATATAATACACGACACATGATAAAACTTCACGTACATGTATTTTCAAATTCTATGTTAGAGTGTATATACTACGGAAGCGTATTAGTGCCACTTGGACACGTAATTTTTTTTTATTTCCACACTTTATTCTGTAAAATTTACACTTTAATCTGTAAATTTTACACTTTAATCTGTAAATTTTACACTTTAAAGTGTAAATTTTAGACTTTAATCTGTAAATTTTACACATTAATCTGTAAATTTTAAACTTTAATCTGTAAATTTTAAACTTTAATCTGTAAATTTTACACATTAATCTGTAAATTTAACACATTAATCTGTAAATTTTACACTTTAAAGTATAAATTTAACACTTTAATCTGTAAAATTTACACTTTGATCTGTAAATTTTACACTTCAAAGTGTAAATTTTACACTGTAAAGTGTAAATATTACACTTTAACTGTAAATTTTACACTTTAATCTGTAAATTTTACACTTTAAAGTGTAAATTTTACACTTGTATCTGTAAATTTTACACTTTAATCTGTAAATTTTACACATAAATCTGTAAATTTTACATTTTAAAGTGCAAAATTTACAGATAAAAGTGTAAAATTTACACTTTGAAAGCGTATTAGTGCCACTTGGACACGTCATTTTTTTTTAATTTCCACACTTTATTCTGTAAAATTTACACTTTAAAGTGTAAATTTTACGCTTTAATCTGTAAATTTTACACTTTAAAGTGTAAATTTTAGACTTTAATCTGTAAATTTTACACAATTATCTGTAAATATTACACATTAATCTGTAAATTCTACACTTTAAAGTATAAATTTAACACTTTAATCTGTAAAATTTACACTTTGATCTGTAAAGTTTACACTTCAAAGTGTAAATTTTACACTGTAAAGTGTAAATATTACACTTTAACTGTAAATTTTACACTTTAATCTTTAAATTTTACACTTTAAAGTGTAAATTTTACAGATTAATGTGTAAAATTTACACTTTAATCTGTAAATTTTACAATTTAATCTGTACATTTTATACTTTAATCTGTAAAATTTACACTTTATTTGTGTATTAATATAGTCAATTTACCAACTTCACACATTCCCAGTAACGCATTTTAAAGCCAACAGACCGTTAATCATGCAAGATAATTACGGAAGCGTAATATCAATCTGAACTGCAAATAACAAAATCTTTGAGATATATATTTTTACTTTTCGTTACACTATAGTAAAACTAAAGAAACACATGTATATATACTGAAACAAAAGCAGATCCCTGATTTCTTAAGCTGGGGAAAATTACGAGACCCATGAGGAAATAGTCCATCCTTGTTTATCATATACTAATAAACAAGTACGAGTACATGTAAAATAAAAATAAACAAACAATTGTAAACATCTCAGTTTAAAACTTTTTTCTCAAGTGTCAGAGGTAAAACATCACAAATCGACTGTTCAATCATAACCTATTGCAGTTTGGGTTGTTCAAAATAAAGTGTAAATTTTACAGATTAAAGTGTAAATTTTACAGATTAAAGTGTAAAATTTACAGTTAAAGTGTAAATTTTACAGATTAATGTGTAAAATTTACAGATATATATGTAAAATTTACAGATTAAAGTGTAAAATTTACAGATTAAAGTGTAAAATTTACAGATTAATGTGTAAAATTTGCAGATTAAAGTGTAAAATTTACAGATTAATGTGTAAAATTTACACTTTAAAGTGTAAAATGTACACTTTAAAGTGTAAAATTTACAGATTAAAGTGTAAAATTTACACATTAATGTGTAAAATTTACAGATTAAAGTGTAAAATTTACAGATTAAAGTGTAAAATTTACAGATTAATGTGTAAAATTTACACTTCATAGTGTAAAATTTACACTTTAAAGTGTAAAATTTACACATTTATGTGTAAAATTTACAGATTAAAGTTTAAAATTTAAAGATTAAAGTGTAAAATTTACAGATTAATGCGTAAAATTTACACTTTAAAGTGTAAAATTTACAGATTAATGTGTAAAATTTACACTTTAAAGTGTAAATCTTACAGATTAAAGTGTAGAAATTAAAAAAAAAAGTGAAGTGTCTAAGTGGCACTAATACGCTTCCGTACAATTGCGCCCCACTCCTAGAAGACCTTATTTTTGTATTCATATATAGCAGATTTTTTTTTTAATCTGTACATGCGAAGAAGAAAATACTTACTAAGACCGTCAGAAAGATACATGTATGGCACGCCAAATTCACATAAATGAGCAAAACATAGTTTCACAGTCGATAAACTAGGTTTATCGGTTGTAAACTATAGTTTACGGACTGTAAACTATAGTTAACGATGTTAATCTATATTTTACATCTGTAAACCATAGTTAACGCGATAATCTATGTTTCACAACCGTAAACTATACTTAACACCGAAAACAATCATTTGTGATTGCAAAACATAGATTATCTGATAAATACAGTTTCACGATTTGTAAACTATAGTTTACAAACCGTTAACTATAGTTAACGATCTGATAAATATAGTTTCACGATTTGTGAAACTATGATTAACAACTCTTAACTATAGTTTACGATTGTAAATTATAGTTTACAAACGTGAATCTATGTTTATCAACAAAATCTATTGTTAACGCTTTATCACAGACAGATAAACTTAGATTTTCATTCGTAAACTATAGTTAACAACCGTTAAATATAGTTTTACAGATGAAAACTATACTTTAACAAATCGTTAACTATACTTAACGAATCGTTAACTATACTTAACGAATCGTTAACTATAGTTTACTGTTTGTAAACTATGGTTTACAGTCGATAAACTAGGTTTATCAATTGTGAAACTAGGTTTATCTTATTTTTGTGAATTTGGCGTGCCATATACATGTATCTTCGACGTATTATCAATTTACTTCCTTTCATATACATCATATCCCAGTGATCGTGAAATTAAAGATACAATATAGAGTTTGACTCAGTTGTTTCATATTTGAATATTTAACTAGGAAAAAAAAACAATTCAATGGTATCTTAACGACGAAGCTTTATGATGAACTTGATGGATTCAACTTTTCTATAGTAGCAATATACCCTTTTCACCTTCATACGAAGTTAATGAATACTTGTTGATTCGATACGCAGGAGCATACTCTACGTACAAATAATTTCTTAAACGAGGCAAGCTATTGAGAAACAAATTGTTGAAACTATCAACAGTCTCGTTCAAAGGAACTATTTTGCCAGTTCTATGGTCGATACAATAACCTTGTCAGGAAAAAAAGTCACGGGACACTGAGCGGGGTGGACGTGTTTTCATCGCTCCCTGTCAATTTGACCGTTCGCTCCATTTGCGAGTTACATATCCAAAATATTTAACCGAACTTTTGTGAAAAGAGGTTTCGGTGTGATTTGGATGTGATTTGGATGCTTTTTTTGTGTTTATTTGGTGTTTTCATGGGATATAATTCGTTTAAATCGACGAGAGCTTAGATCTGCGTGAGTACGTACTCAGTCCTCAATGTGTCGATGTGTATATCTTCTGTGTATATAGTAACTTACCTGTGAATGCGTTAGTGTTTGAACATTTTTCTTGCTTTATTTATATTACAAAATGGCACAATTGCTAAAACCCGTGTAAATAAAAGATAATGATCTACCCAAAGAGGAAAACGAACGTATATCAAACTTTGATGTTCTCGATGCTGTCAGTCACAGTGTCGATGCTGATGCGATTAAATGCATACAACTTGATAGAAACCTATGGAGAATCTATCTCAATGACAAACAAAACAGGGATTCTGTTTTACTTGATGGTTTCGACTTCAAGAACCTTCATATTGATGTCTACGACACAAATCCTTACGCTGCTGGGCTTGAGAACCCTAGTGACGAGGCTCTAAAAGTCACCATTTGCGGAGTTCCGTTGTCAGTAGACGACAGTGCTATACTCGAAATGCTTACAAAACTAGGTGCTCGCCCAAAAAGTGATTTGAAATACGAGAAAATCAGAAACCCCTCAAATAACAAAATGACAAATGTGTTAAACGGAAATCGCTTCATATATGTCGAGCCACTTACGTGTAAACCTCTTCCAAGGTTTAGCTACTGCGCTGGCCTCAAATGTAAAATCCTACATCATGGACAAGAATCTGAGAAGCCCCCACTAGCTTGTACAAAATGCTGGGAGAGTGATCACCATGCCCGTAACTGCCCGAATGAAAAAAGGTGTGCTGCCTGTAAATCGCCAGGACATGAACCGGGCTCGGAAATCTGTCCGAAATATATAGAAAATCAAAAGAATGTTGTGAATATTCAAGGAGAAAAAAATGTCTTATCAAATTTCTATCCTTGTGGAAGATGGATTAAAGGTAGCGAATCATAACCAAAGGGATAACCTGGAAGGGATTGTGAGAGGCATGTGAAAGGCAATATTACCACAATAAAAGGTCTGCTTACTTTTATTATTTTGACATAAATTGACCAGAATGAGAAACGTAAATAAACATGCAATTACACAATTGTAGATCAAGATTTCCTTCTTTAATTTTTGCATTCTGAAAGCTAGAAAGGAGCTATATAGAATGTCATTGAAAATATCTATATCGATATCAGTATTATACATGTGTATATGTACATAATAGTTAAATGAATTTCAATAAAAGTTGCATAGTATTAGTTAGTTTAGCTATCAGTCAGCAAGGGGCATATTTTAAGTATAATTTCATTCTTTCTGACAGGATATGGTCTAGATCGAAGCAAAAATACACGTCTCAGAGTAGCTGATGTCCATTTCCAAGTCCACGCAATTGTTGGTACATCTTCAGCACTTCTTGCATTTTGGAGGAAACTGAATTTTGTGAAGTCTATTGTTTGGTATAGTTTTAAACAGCCACAAAACATTCATATAATGGAAATGGATTCCTTTCTGGCAGTCTTGGACGAAAACATATGATCGTGTGTTTCCAGTGAAAGACTTGCAGGAAATTAATAAACTTGATTAACTTTAATTTGTTAAAGACATGAGAAATAATTACATGCTTGCTGAGCTGAATAATATTGAAACGAGCAAAAAAAATTACGTGTTTAGACCTATATGTATATTGAATTGAAAATTCTTCAAAATAAATACAAGCTTGAATATTCAATAATGTTATGGTTAGCTGTTTCTTTCCTGAAATATGGGTACTTTTCAAGTTCAAAGTTTGGTTTTTGTACGAACATGTAAACACCAGTTCTTAAATATGCTAACGTATTTATAGGAAACTTATTTAATAATGTTTTTCTTTAAAAAATATGTTTTTCTGCTATAGTTTATAAATTAAACTATTGCGTTGGATCTAATGTTGTGGAACTAAACATGTTTAGCAACTTAACACTTAAATGTTGATGTGTTTAGAAATGAGACGTGTTTAGGGCTAAACGTGTAAAAAAAGTGAAACAAAAAATGTGTTTAAATATTAGTGTTTAGGGGTTAAACATGTTTAGCAACTAAACACATGAAATCTAACGTGTTTAGAAATAAGACATGTTTAGACCTAAACGTGTAAAAAAAGTGATACAAAAAATGTGTTTAGATTTGCGTTTAGATTCTAAACACAGTTTTTACAGTGTAAAAAAAAATTTTTGTTACAAGCCAGAAAATATATACTTGCGTAGGCCACCATCGGTCTCAAATACGAGGATGAGTGACCATATTGCCATTATATTTAAATGTGAAATTTCTTCGAATAGTAGGGGAAAAGGGTATTGGAAGTTAAATACATCTGTGCTTCTTGAATCAAGCTATTGCGAAATGATAAATTCTTTTTTAACGAACTTACCAGATGATATCAAATTAGAGGAAAATCCGAAAACTAAATGGGAACTGATTAAATTAAAAATAAAAAATCTAAGCATAAAATATTGCAAGGAAAGAAGTAGAAACACAAAACAAAAAATACTAAAATTAGAAAACGAACTTGAGCAAATTGAGAATCAACATCATATAAATATCAACATGTTACACAAAAAAGAATTAGAAAATGAACTCGATAAACTATATGAAAACAAGGCAAAAGGAGCACAAATAAGATCAAAAGCTAAATGGATAGACGAAGGAGAAAAAAATTCATCTTACTTCTTAAGACTTGAAAATAAACATCAGTCTAAAAACGTTATTAATAAAATTACAAATGCTGGTACTACTTTTGTAAACACAAATGAAATTTTAAATCAGTTGTGTACTTTTTATGAAAATTTATACTCTTCAAACGATGTACCAAGTGAAAGTATCCAATCATATCTAGAACAAACAAATATAATATCTATTATGTCAGAGGAAGATAAAAAAGATTGTGAAAAATTTCCCACTCTGCAAGAATTTTCAGAGGCAGTGCTTGGAATGAAAAATAATAAATCACCAGGTCTTGATGGCCTGCCTGTCGAGTTTTATAAAATATTTTGGAAAAACATTCGTTATTTTTTGTTCGAAGCCATATCTAAAATATATATCGACGAAGGGCTTACCTCAACACAGAAGTGTTCAGTGCTCTCCCTTATACACAAAAAAGGTGAATTAGATAAGTTAGAAAATTACCGACCAATTAGCCTCACTAATTGTGATTACAAGATAATTGCATTTGTTTTTGCGAAAAGTCTACAAAAAGTGATAGACGGATTAATAAGTAGAAATCAATCAGGTTATATAAAAGGACGATATATTGGTAACAATGCGAGACTGATTCTTGATATATTTGAATATTGTGAAAACACGGATACGGATTGTGTACTTTTATTTGCCGATTTTCAAAAAGCATTTGATTCAATCGAATGGAATTTTTTATTCAAAACATTAGAAAAATTCAATTTCGGTGAAAATTTTATAAAATGGATAAAAATTTTATATACAAATCCGCAATTCACTATAAAAAAACAATGGATGGATTTCGAGAAAGTGCAATATGAAAAGAGGAATACGTCAAGGTTGTCCGGTTTCAGCATTATTATTTTTATTTGCAATGGAAGTTCTAAATGAAAACATAAACAGTTCAGATTTAGTTAGAGGTTTTAAACATGAAAACATGGAAAATGAAATAAAATGCATACAGCATGCAGATGACAGTACCTTTCCCTTAAAGGATATAAACTCTTTGAAAAATGCCATAAAAATAATTGAAAAATTTGGAAATGTATCAGGAACCAAACTTAACTTATCAAAAACAGAATGTATCTTACTGGCGAAGCTAAAAAACATGTTTACAGATAATACATACGTAGGAAATGTTAAGATCAATAGAAATACTGTAAAATGTCTTGGAATTTATATTGGACACAACAAAATAGAGTGTAATGAAAAAAAACTGGCTATGTAAACTGAAAGAGTTTGAAAAAATTCTGGACTCTTGGAGAAAAAGGAAATTAACTATTTTCGGAAAGAGTCAGATTATTAACTCCTTAATTATTTCTAAACTTTTATATGTGGCAACTATACTTGAAAACCCAGATCAGGAAATTATAAAGAAGGTAAATAAAATAATTTTCTCTTTTATATGGGGAAAAAAAGAAAGAATCAAGCGTAAAACTCTCATCAGGAAAATTTCAGAAGGGGGGATAGGTATTACCGACTTTGAAACCAAAATTAAAGCCTTAAAGGCATCATGGGTTACCAAACTTGTTCAATTAAACAACGATTCAAACAAACTGTTAAGTGCTTGTTTAAGAAGATGTAATATAGATATCCCTTATTTGTTGAATACAAATATAACTAAAATACAAGACTTTAAAATTAAATGTCTCCCACTGTTTTATAAAGAAGTAATATGTGCATTCAATGAATGTAAACAAAATAATCAGGAAAAATTCCAGTTACAGAATATATGGTTTAACAAAAAGATAACTTATAAAGAAAAACCACTTTATCTTTCAGAATCAGTTTATTCGCTCAAACCATACAGCATGGTACATGAGGAACATAAAGTATATACAATGTCTATAAAGTCGTCAGAGGTACATTAGTATAAATATACACACATATAAATAATTAATATAAATATATATACGTAAATAAATGTTTTACAACTGCATGTAGAGAGGATGTACATATAGTACATGTAATAATAAAGTATATGCAAAAAGAAAATACCAGGAGGACAGCTAAGAAGGACAGACAGTCTCAAATATTTTTGAAATAAATGTACATAGTTTTTGTAAAGATTTGGAGTAAAATAACATTGCTTTTAAACATAGATGTGTCATGGAAAGTTATAGTCATTGGTTTTCCAACGTATTGTAATAAAAATACCTTCATTTTAAACAATACATTGTCCTTCATTGCCTTCAAAATATATAAATATAAAATGAAATGTAGACTTTTAAATGAGGATGTGACTAGTGAGGGTTTATTGTGTTTCTTAAAAAATGCACTTACTCAGTTCTATTTCATAACAAAATTATCAAAAACTATTGTATGTAATTTTGATATCATCAGAGAACTGTCAGAAAAATTATGAAATTATATATTATATATTGATCAAAAGGTGACCTGGCCTTTGGGGACTAATTTCGTAGGGGGAAAAGTGGACTCTTGTGCGTTGGTGTCCCCCTACGACTATCTCTTATGTCTGTTTTTTCCTTAATGCTATATGTACATGAAAATGTATAAAGTACAAGTATGTGGAATATTGTATTTTTTATATATACAAATAACTGTATTTTTTTTTTCAATAGTTCTAGAATGTACTTACTCAGTACAAGTATGTGGAATATTGTATTATCTATATATACTAATAACTGTAATTTTTCAATTGCTATATTTTATTGAAGTGTGGACATCTGAATATATGTATATCAAAAATCAAATTTAATTAATTCTTTTTATCTGATCCAGGGAGCCCCTGGCACCCCAGGTGAAGATATATTAGGAGGGCCTCCGCGGAGGTATTACCTCCACTTTTTTTGGTTAATTATTATTGAAATAAAATTTGAAAAAAAAAAAAAAATAAATAAATAAAATAAAAATAACCTTGTCAGAAAATACAATATATCATTGAGTCGAATGGTGACTGATGTTTTTCATGCTAAATGTAAGGTCATTATTTACTCACTGCATTATCATCGGAATTTTACGTTTTTCTCGATCACCAAGAGCACCCAGGGGGGGGATGACTAGTCAACAAGGGATGCTCACTCCTCCATGACACCTCATCCAACCCCTTACAGGTCTGTGTTAGCTCTGCCCCCGATTTGTATTGTTTCAACGAACTTTTTAGCTTGATTACTGTTCGTCAATATTTGACGAAGGAAAAAGGCTAACAATATTGGTATATGAATCGGCAAAAAGAGATAATTCTGCTTTTGGTCGAAAACAGTTTTGCGTGTACAAGTAGAGGCACCACGCAGGAAAAATCATTAAAATTGTTATCTTGGCATTAAAGTTGCATCGAATTATACCTCAGTTATTTGAGAATTACGGTTGTTCAAATTCTTGAGTAAAAACAAGTAACAAATTATTTATCCATTATGCTGAAGTTCAAAGTTCAAATCAATACCTTTAATTAAAAAAAATGTTAATAAAAGGGTATGATGAAGCAAAAAAAATCATTATGTCTTCTCAATAGAAATTTTAGTTTTCCTATTTTCTCATCATAGGAATTTCTTTTTACCAGAACGTATCGATCATGATGTAAATGATAGATAATCAAACGTAATTCCGCCTTATTTTGCATCAGAGTTATTATTTATGATAATATTTCAACAAGCAGTAAATGGCACTAACGTAGTAATATTTTATGCTTTGTATCTAACTACCTGGGTACACTAAAGAGTTCAAACTTAGTGCCATCCGGTATAAACTAGTATATACGTCACGCAAGGAGGATAAATCCAGAAAGAACATCGTATTAAAAAGGCTCTTAAATTGTGTAATATTGACACCTTTAACAAATAAAATAAAGACTTCGATAATCTGATCCGAGTATTTACTTTACAGGTGAATATTTCTTATTGTCACCCTCTGATTATAATATCAAACGTGTTCAAACACTTGATTACTGTCATGTTTTATTAGGATGTTTTTTAAAACATTCATTCTTTCAATCTTTAGAAAATTCTCTCTCTCTCTCTCTCTCTCTCTTTCTCTGAGTGACAATTGAAATTCAAATATATATCATTATACCTTAGATTAAAAATATTTCATTCAATACTTTTCTTAGATACATTTTTATTTTGTTTGCATGATTGGCATACCTTTATTCATTTTTTATTAAATGTCCAAGTTCATCGAAAAACATGCTGCTGCAATATTTTCATAATGCTTTTCATAAATTTAGTTCACAATTATAAATACCGCTATTTACTGATGTTTCATCCCTGTTTATATCCGGAGATAAGGATTTAAATACAGCAGCCAGCTCTCTTGAAGTTGACTTTAGATAAGTTGAAAAATATTATTAAAGGAAAAAATTAAACTCAACAAGACCGATGTTTCATGGGTATTCGTGGTTCAAGTATTGTTTTGCTATTCTTTGGCTGGTACTAGATGATGTTAAGGTGGGATGTATTTTTGGAAAGGTCAACATAAACGTACTATCAGTGGTGTGTCTCATTAATATTAGCGCATTTTTTAAAAAGAAAAAAAAACGCATTAGTGTAATACAATTTTATTTTCCTGTTTTTCAAATTCGAGATATCTATTTTAACTATGTCTCTATTTTGACTATGTCACACTGTGCAATGCTTTTTTTCTCTCTTTCAACATGCAAGTTTAATAAAACGTGCAAATGTTAAGCAGCCGAACGATTATTCATATCATGTAATTCAAGCTTTACGGAATTCCCAGAATATAGTTCATAATTTCTTAAAGCGCTAACATATGATGATTCCACCGATGGTACTCATTGTTTACATACACGTTTATCAATTGAACGTCAAATATGGAAAATGCAAACACTTCCTCAAAGCCAGAAAGGTCAAGAGAATAAATAAACTTAAAGAAACAGATATTAATGCTCTTTTAAAATATCTGTTATACCGCTTAAAGTTTCTTATACATACAACATGCATTCTTAGTTTTGTTTTATTTATTTCTGAATCATTCATTTGTTTGTTTTACGTGTTGTTTTAAAAGGCAGCTATTAGATTGTTTCAACAAGAAATTAATTCTAATATTGGTATACAATATTTTTCTCACTGGAATAAAGACGTTCCTATAGATGTTTTTTTAAATATCGTATAGGTACTATAATTTTTTTTAAAATAATTTCATGTAAGTATTTATATGATAGGAATTAAGCAAACAAATGTAAAAACTTCTATATAGTAATCATTTATCGCTTTAACACATAATAAAATTAGATTAAAATTAATAATCCTAGCTATAATCTCAATTTCAAATATAGGAATTCCTTACTATATAAGATTATATCATCTGTCTCTTATAAGCGTCTTTTAAAATAATTTGAACTTTTGACTTATATTCTAACACTTGTTACAAGACATTGTATAATATGGTTATAGTATAAATGACGTCAATATTGAACTATGGTTATAATCCAAGCCCCCCCCCTCCCTCCATATGTCATTTTTTGATTGCTGCAAATCAACAAAATCAATTTCAAAACACACTTTCAAATGTACATATCATTTACTAATTTAATTTTTAGAAGATATTAATTGTATGTTTTATACATGTAGTGAAGTGACAACTTATAGACTTGACAGTCGTTTAGATCTCTGCAATTCACTCAAACCAAAGAATATACTTCGCGTCAACACACAAACAACACCCCCCCTCCATCACACATTTATTTCTCTTAATGACCGTAATTTGAGAGGAGAGAGGGTCTTTCAGATTATTGTTAAACTTGCCTCCTGCACTAATAATTTTGTTTCATGAAAGCAAGGATGGAAGGCATTATATATATTTGCCCCACGGGCTGAAAATAAAGACACTGAACACGACTAAGAAACCCCGTTTAGGCCTATGTACTTAGTACGAGGGGATATGATGCCTACTAGTTGCATCTAAGATTTTTTCTTAGATGCTCTAGCTGTGCAAAGATTTCCATTATCTTTTACTATGTGAGGTTATGCCTTACTTCAACCCCCCCCCCCCCAAGAAAATTCTACATAAGAAAGAAAGCAAGGACTGGTAATTGTAGACTATCAAATCAAACACATATTTAAAATGATTTACTTTTTGATTTAAAAATATATTATTATAATATCATTCCGTAATATTTCAAAAAGATCTTTCTTTTTAAATTCCGAGAAGCATAAATCATTTTTTCTTCTTTTCTTCGGTCTATATACATTATTTCAAATAAGTATATACATGTACGCATTTCATGCAAACTTATGTATCAGATACTTGTCTGAATGCTATTTTTTAATTTAAAAAATGGATTTTTAAAAAAAAAAAAAAGGGAAAATCGGTTAACATGCAAATTACATACGTTAAATTTTCAAAGTAGATATTTTCCCTTTAAATACTTTTAATACTTAAAAAAGATATAATTTTCCTGACTGGAAAAAATCCAGCTGTCACTAGAAAACAAACGTTATTATGAGATTTAGTGGGGAAAAGGTTTAGTTGATAGAACTTGTTTTTGATACTTTTGATTATTAATAAAAATGTGTTCAAAACAAGACAGCAAACCGTTAAAGTTCGTTTTGACCCGAAACTGACCTCAGAAAATGAACTTTGTTTGTTGATAGCAGTGGAGCAATATTACACAATTATAAAGGCACGGTTGCATATAATACTGCTTATTTTCTTAACATAAGCTGAGGGTTCAAAATACTGGTCAATCGACATACCACAATGACAACTTTCTATTGTCAATTAACTAATAATCATGTAAGAGGCTGAAAAGCTTACAATGATTAGTGTCGCTGTATTCAGCTGGCACTCAGGCTTCCAGTGGCACTGTTAACTAAATTCACCACCCACCGGCCGCTATTAGTATATACAATGTATATAAAGGCCGGTAGTGGGCAGAACAAGCACAGTTAATTTAAGGAGTCAACATCGTTCACAGATATCAAAACTGCTGTATTTCATTTAAAGGGTAGGGTAAGTGCGCATTTTGCTTCTTGACTTACCCAATGTAATTAAGAAATTAAAACATTATTTTATATTTAAAATAAAAAAAAAAAGCAAGCATGATATACGGCGAATTCAGAAACATGTATGTTAGGAAGGTTCTGGGATAAACTCATCAATATTTAAAATCTTTTCGTTGTAGAAGGCAAATGTCCCAGCACCGAGTTCATTTTAATCAATTACCGTCTTGGATTGACATACAAATTGATAACATGGAGACCTACTTTAAGAAAACGTGCCAGGACAACGGAAATATTCACCTTGACTTCATCTGAGCAGGTACTCGTGGTCATACGAAGGACGAAGTGCTGTTTGCATACCTTGTCAAAAAAGGGGAGGAGTTTCATATCTAAATTTACTTCTTGCTTCAAATGATAAAACTTTGATGATTACGTACATATTTAATTGTCAGTCAAGATACAATATACCCAGATCGACTTGCCATCCTCTAGCGTACGGACCCTCATTCTGTGAAATGTGAACACCTATCAGAATATCATTGAGGAATAAAAACAATTTTTCTAAACTTTTAAAATTAAAACTTTTAAAGTTTTAACCATGGCACAAGGACTGAAAGATCTGCATTTGAAGCTAACCCGGACCGGAAAAATTGAAAAAGCTGCAATTGTTGATAAAACAGGAAAAATCGTCGCATGCAGTAGGAATTTTACTTTAACAGACTGTGATATTAACACCATCAACTGTGCGCTTTCTGGACAATATTCTTCACTTGTGAAAATGAAATTTGGAAAAGAAGTGTTCACATGTTTCCGACAATGCGAAGATAAAGACACTCTTGTGGGAAAAAATGATGACGAAATTTTGGTCGCCCATCGCAGGAACGGTTTTCTGGTGATTGGAATTGGATATTCGGATACGCCTGGTTCTTGCTTGTATGAGGTGACACATTTTGCCAAGAGATTCAACTCCAAAAGATACAGCTGCAAAATTGCTTCCTAATATTGGAATTAACAGACTTTTTTTTCTTTTAACTTTGAAAAAACATTGAAAAAGAAACTAACAAGCTCAAGCTTTTTGGTAACAGTATTACCGCTCCATCTATCCCCGCTATGCTTGTTATCAACCCTTTTTTCTGTTTTATAGAAGAGATGCAAGTTTTTTTATTTGTAAAAATGGCAAGCTTTGTTACTTTTTTATTTGTGTTGTTATCGTTTATTCGCTTTTTATGTTTTAATAAAATATAATAATAATAATAATGAATTTACTCTGATTCTTTGTAAGTCGCAAAAACCAGCAAATTCAGCAAAGAAAATTCTGACGATCATTCCCTTGATAATTTTAAAGGGCGAATTTTCGATTGCGATTTTGTATTTTGAAGTAATGATGGTCACATAAAAAGATAAGCACATTTGGATTTATCTTGCTTCAAATACAAACCAAAGAAAATTGAACTGAATATATGTTTTTGCAACCAAAATGTTTAAATTAATTTCAATAAAACTTTTCTTTGAAATACAAAGTACCCAAAACAAATCTCCTCTCACCAGAAGAAAATACGTGTACCAAAACCAGAAAATAACCAAAAACCTATATAACTTCCGTTGTTTCAACGATAAATAAGGAATTTGGTTGGCTGGAATTTCATTCAAAGTAATCTGTTGAACTTTTTCATTTCAAAATGTCAATAACTTAACAAATTCTGGTTGGTCCAGACATTGTGCATGCTGGCCTTGTGAAATCCACGCAAACACGACCTTCGTGACATTCTTCGGCAAACAAAGGCTGGTCAGTGACAGAAAATGGACAGTATAAAATTTTAAGCGTATTGTTTCCGGAAATGGGGACAACATTTTTACCATAACTGGTACATGGATACTGCATGATGTTGGTGACGTGGGAGGGCGTGGTGTCCTCGTGTGTCCTTTTAGTAAGGAGCCGTCGTCTCGACTTCTTCACAGAAACTGAGAAATTTAAAACCTTTTAAATACTGATGTAAACATTTTAACTAAATCAAGATTTAAATCGATTAAGATACTTTAGAAGCAAAAACAGTGACGTAACACGAGGACGCATACAATGTTTTAAGAACCCTCTAGAAATTATACACTAAAGAGTTCTGATTATGGGGAATTTATAATAAATTGAAATTTACAGCTTGTTATTCAGTTGTAATGACCTCAAGCATCCTATTTTAAACCATTGAAAAGCCAGGTAAATCAAAATGCACACTTAATTTGAAAGTATTTGTATATCAATACTTTGTTGTCTTTGAACATTTTTCCTTTGGGTAAACTCCGCATTTACACCTTACTGCATTCTTTTCTTAGTCGCCAAAAACCCTGTTTTTCCAAATGTTCAAACGATATTTCCCTCCAGTGTATAGGGTCCTTAAAACAAACTCAAGTTGTTTTTTTTTGGTGATTCTCAATAACTGTTTATAAAAATTGTAATATATTTAGAAATAGCCAGGGTTAGGCAAAAGAAACAGGCCCTAACTGAAGTTTTTAGTCATATTCCTGAGCCCGTTAATTCTGACATACAAAAAATGTACTTGTCAGAAACCACTCTGGTGCACTTCTGTTCATTCTCACGCCTCGTTCCAACACGATATTGAAACGCTAAATTATACAATCAAGTCATATTCTAAAAATCACAAATTGAGAAAAATCAAGTGGCCAACAAATAGACGTATTTAAAGTAATAAAAAAGACAAACTAAAGAAAGGTTGGTAAACACTGGTATACTGGTAGGGACGGACGTCTGGAAGTTGTCGGAGACTGATCGGGGATTGGATCACAAATCAAATATTTGTCAAGTAATAATACGGCTGGGCTGTGTTATGGATACATGACTGACACCGAGAAAGTGCCAGAAAAGATACCATGACTTATTCAGGTTACGAGAGTGCACTGACTGCGACCCAGTCTTGGCATGTTACTTAACAAAGATATTTCTAATTCTGATAACAGCGACCTTTTATCAGCTTTTTTAAAAAGATTTAAGAAAATTGGGAATGAATTGTGCAGGTTTTTCAATGCACAGAGAAGGTCGTTCACACAAGAGCACGTGAAATGCTAGCACAAATGCATGGGGTGTATTTCCTTGACCGCTTGATAGACAAATGACCATGGGAGTACTGATATTTTAAATAATTGATAACGAGGGATAAATTACTTGAACGGATACTTAATTCATTATGTAAATACACGAATATAAACATTATTTATTAATTAAACCCTGTTTTCAAAATGACCAATAGTCTTCCTTTTATAAACAATAAAGGAAGTGTTCGAACTGCATGTGCGATTCATGCTAGTTGGACCTTTTTTAAAAGTAAGAATACAAAATCAGTAATTTATTTATGCAAGGTCAGCCAAAATCCTCTTATACAGGTACTTTTTACCTTATGATTGTATAATACAGGGTATTTTTCTGGATTTCAAGTGAAATTTTCTCTACTGTCAACGCGGAAAGATTTATTAATCGATTGATTGACTGTACGTCGTTTTGCGTCCCATTCAAGAATACTGCACTCATACAGAGGTGTCACCATATACCGTTGAAAGACTTCAAATTTTGACCATAACGCGGCACTTAAGGTGTTTCCACCCTCACAATTTTATAGGTTCAAAGTGCAAAAACTGCATTTATTTTCATTTAATATACTTTAAACTTTCCAATTATTGCAAAAAATGTATAGGTCACCATATTATTTAAGATGTGAAACATAAATTGCCCTTGTCAACATTTTTTAAAGATTTAATAATTGATTAAATACAGAAAATATGCATTTTTTAAATTCTTTTACTTAACAATATTTATCATTACACCTATTGTAAAGCAATCTTCCAAGAGATATTGTTCTATTAGGTATGAATTTAAACTAATTACAGTTTTTGCAAAAACCTATGACATCATAGGAGGGTGGAATTACCTTAAGGCCGTTGAGCTGTGAGGGATCTTCATCGTGCAACGTTTACCATGATACGTTTTTAAAGGTCACAAACGAAGGGTCCGCAACTTTCACTTTAAGGTGCCGAGCGCATGGCAGAGGAACAGTTACTACCCATTTTTATCGATTAAGGTCAGTCGCGGCCGAGATTCGAACCCACGACCTTCCAAACATGGAGCGAGCGTCAACGCAGAAAGAAAAATGCACTCGAAGCTCCTTATTTCGGATCTCGCACTCTATAAGTACTCAAAGCATTGCAGAGCAGAGTCAGCCGAGGATTGCCGGTTGGTTTAAATTCTTTCGAAATATTTCATATATGCCGATAAAGGCTGTAAATGTAGACTCTATACGGTCACATCCGAAGGACCGTCTGTCCGTCTCCACGCCCGTAATGGGATTCGAACACACGACGCAAGGGTCAAATACTTATTCTGTGACTCTCGAACAAACGCTCTAACCACTGCCGATTGGTAAGAAATAAGATATTTTTGTGAAACACTGATGCCCTTGTATGGCAGCTTAAGCCATACAGTTTTTCATATAAGTTAAACTCCAATGTCAAGTTCAAGAAATCGAAAAAGTTGTTACCCAAAGAAGGACTTGCCTCATTGAATATACCTGTGGAATAAAAAAGCCCAACTTGAAGCACCATACGTTCAAAATTTTGATAAAAGTGGCAGTTTTTTTTTTTAGAAAGTGGGTCAAAATCCAACATGAAGATTAAAGGATAAAAAAATAATAGGCTTCTTTTATGGTAACCAGGGAAATGTCTTGTCACAAGAAAAACACATCTGAAATATATATATAGGTCTTAGCACCAACTATTCAAAAGTTAGTCCCAGGGTTAAAGTTTGTCAAAAGAAGGTCAAACTCTGAGGTCACGATCAAAATTGTTGGAATCCAAAGGAAGGTCATGCCACTAAAAATATATGGCTGTGCCCCCCCCCCCCCCCAAAAAAAACCCCGAACAAACCTGAAATTGCTTCCTACAGACCTGACACCATTTCGCAGCTGTTTGGGATACAGCACATAACCATTTTTATAACTTTCGCCACATAATTACATGTATTTTCATATTTCTAGAACCTGACCCACCTAATTTTAATGATATGTTAATAATATTGGGTTGTGAGGTCATGCTCTACTATTTGACCGTTTATGCTTTAGCTTCGTTAAAATTTTTGTTCACACCACGTACCTAGTTTTAGTGAGTACAAAGATAAAAGGAGAATAGAGGGGGAAAAACTAGAAGCCTAGAAGGTTGAAAATACCACAAACTTTCGCATTTCAAATCATTAACTCATCTAATCATTATGCCAATCTCGCTTTAACATTGATAATATGTAAATTTTAAATTTACTTTATTAACTAGGTGCTGAACTATACATATAAAAAAAAAACAACATGTAATGGTACATTGACGTAGTAAAATATATCATATGAGCCATCTTTATATAGTATCGAAACTAGTTTACTGCATGGAATATATATTTGCATAATATATTGTAAATCATATTATTTACAACTTTTTTTCGAGATACGATATTAAATGTGTATATATTTTTTTAATATAGAACATATTTTTCGAAACTTATCCAAGTATAAAAATAAAACTATCAAGTATTGGTAAATTTTAATCACACAATTGATTAACAACAGCAAACATCATTAACAGTGACAGAATTTAACAGTATAAATATCGTCCAATTTGTTAGGATCAACAAAATATTTACCTGTATTCAAATAAAACACGCAAACAAAAAAAATAAGAGATCGGAAACTAAAATCACTCCAATGAAAGAAAGATAACTATTCACTGATTAACTAAAACAAGAACGAAAACTCTTACAGGCTTCTACAAACGATGACATGGAATGTACAAAGGACTGATATCAAAAGATGATGGAGGGTAATACATTTTAAGTACATGTGTATTTAAAATGTATATGAACAGATCTCAAATATGTAAAAATATGCACCAAATATTACACTTAAAAAAAAAGTTACTCCCCTTTGTTGCCCTTTTCAAAATTAACGTTGTGGGGGGAAAATTAGATTTCTAACGGTGGCTTTTGAAGCTATGTTTATATTTATATCATTTGACCTAAAAATAATCATTAAATCTTGTTTTTTTTATTGCTCCAGGATGATACTAACCATTCATTGAAGGAAATGTACTACCAAATGCAAAGAAGAAGATGTTGTTTGTCCCTTTTGGATGACCCTACAAAGGGAAACAACTTTTGCAAAGTGTGGATTGGACAATTGATAACCTTGATAATAAATAAGTTTCAGTCGGATAAAGACATATAAGTATTACAATCATTATAATATTAAAATGTGCAATACAAGTAATACATGTACATGTACATGTCTTCCTGACACACATATTTAACATAAAAAAACAAAACGGTCTCTCTCATATCCCTCAATTATCCTCCATATTCCCAAGAAATAAATATTGATAAAAATAAATAAAGAAATAGCAAGGGATTATATATTAAATACATTTCACACTACATATATAATTTTAAGGTAAAATTGTCAAACATAGCAAAGTCACATTCATGTCACATAACAATCTTATAACAATCAGTTCAAAGTATATCATAAATACACAAGAAGATCGATAACATGACATTTTAATACTACTCTAATTCCATGACTGGGCCTATATATTTGCTGAAAATACAGATAACAGCTTCATAAATGTCAACTGAAAAAGTTTATACTCAAAAGTTTAACATTGCATAATCTTATCTTAAAATCAAAAGATATAACAATGTGAAGAACTGAAAATGTCTGCATAATTTTTTAACACAATTTTATATCATTATAATGATTCAAACATCCAGTGAGTATAATATATTCAAATACATTTCTAGGGAAACAAAGTGTATTAAACTGACTGGCTTTCAGTTGAACCTTGCCAGATGATTTCAAATATGTTTGTGCAAAATTTGGTAAGGAACAGCTTGATAACAATGGAGTTTAAAATAAATTAACACAACAGTGATGGTTGATTAAAAAGAATTTTAAGGGTTTTTTTTTCTTCTGTTAAACCTTAATTTGACAAAATAAAGTGCAGCTTTCCAAGTGACAAAGTATTGAGTCAGCGTGTATGTACCAAACATTCTTCAGAATGAAAAAAAAATCGGTGCAATAACATTCTTTTGCCAGAATTTACAGCATCAAACTGGATGTTGTTCACAACTTGGCGCTCAAACAATGCAAAATTGTTGTTACATAACAAAAATTGTCCGTTACAGAATCTAGTGCATATTATAAACCCAGTGAATATAATAAACAGCAAATCTTTTCTAAACTATCAGATGTGTATATATGGCATTTTAAATCAATATTTTGTGCTCCAAATTTGGTTAAAACAGAGTATTATAGTCTTCGGTTTTAACACAAACCTGCTGCATTGACATCATAACACTGCCATTATTTGCTCATACTATGAGCCAAACAGGCTGCTTAAAAAAATAAATAATTGTTCACAAAAGTTAAAGCAGTTTAGGAGTTTCCTTTAAACACTTTAATTGCTTTTATTTCCCTGCTCTTGGATTTCTTTCTCCAGTCAAAAGCTGAAACTAACAGTTTACAGCATTTAAGAGATATTGAAATATGTGTTACAAAATATGAAAAATTAAGCTATAAATTGAGCAAACTGAGAAAAAGAAGACTCTAATTTAAATAAAATATATGAATAACAATAGCAAATCAATGGTGTGGTTTGAAATACATTTAAAGAATACAGCTAGTATTCGGAGGGGACATTATCTTTATGGTTGAAAATAACAAAAGTGGTTGGCACTTCCATGGAAACTGTAGGCACTGTTAATTAAGGTACCATAGATCACTTAAATTTTCATGAAACTTTTTACACAATAGCTATTTAATAATTAAAGAGAGAAAAATTGTAGGTTCCCTACTGCTTGTATGTTCAAATATAATATATATATAACTTTACAAAGTCTTTATACTTGAGAAAATAATGAGTGCAATTTTTTTTTTACTTCAAAGACCTTAATATAAATATTATCTGCACTGATGATTATTTTTCATGTAAGAAATTGTTGCAATTATTTAGAAACATGTGGTCACAATTAACACTAATGTAAATAATTTAGCACTGCCTGAATGTTTGCCAAAAGCATTTGTTGTTATGATTCATACATCAAACAAAAAATATAAATACTGATTATCAACAACAGTGAAATAATAAATTTCTAAGCTCAGATAGCATGCAGATACTGATTTAAAAGCTATAAGATTTTATCAAAATTCAGCTTTGTAAACTGGAGTGAAGTAAAAAAACTCTCTCTCTCTCTCTCTCAGAAAACATAGTTAACCATCCAGGATATATACAAAGATACATCTATAAATAACAACCAACAGTACAAAACATAGTATATACTGGCCATTTAAAAAGTACAAGTACTCTGTATAGCCTGAAAACAACATATATATGAAATTTAGTTATTTATCAATATTGAATCATCCTGCACACAGTACATTTATTGTGATCGACACATTAAAAAATAACAGAAAACACAATGATGAAATTGTTAGTAGATCAATTATGTGAAGGGTTCAAACTTCAGTTGGAAGCTGAGTGCACTGAATGTTAAAAAAAATGTCACCACTCAAGTGATGTTGTAAACTAATTACAGGATGAGTGTTAATACAAAGATGTATGACACTGACATGTAAAAGTTGTCAACTTCCTTAAACTGCATGTATATACTTAGGCATTTGTAACACACCAAATATAACCAGATGAGTAATTATAGATAAGTAAAGTAGTCAGGGATGCAGGAAATTACAGTATGTATAAATAATGTTCAATAAATGTGTGCACCAATATTTTCATATTATATAATTATAACAATGTTATAAATATATGTATTATGCTAGCAGTAAACAACAGTTGTATGGTAGGCAAATATGAATTGTTCTTCGAATTTTCATAACTGAGTCAAGATTTTTTTTAACAATTTGGCAATATCAGGAACATTTATTCTAAAATCATAAATAAAGTAAAACAAATATAAAATTAGATAATCACTAATTATGTCAAAAAAAAAAATGTAAAACTTTATGTTAAGGCATAAATTGAAAGCCAACAAAAAAAAGAAAAAGAAGAGACAAAATAAGGCAAAATATAAACATACAAAAAATAACGACAAACTGTTATTATAAAGCAATGCAGAGATGACTGCAAAAATGTAAGAAAAAAAATGGTGTTTTGTAATAAATGATTTTGATTAACATGTGCAAGTGCCTGCTTTCAAATCAGAATCACCTTCTATCAAGAAGTTTTTGAAAAATGTTGTCACAAAAGAAACTAAACACATGTTTCAGCATTTGAAGCGACTAAGTTTCTCTGACAATCCCCATTCTCCACAAGGATTTCTCGCTGTTTGGGAGTCCTACTGTTGATGTAGGGTTTCTTTTTAATGAGAGATTTCAAGCATTTTCCTATTGGTACAAAGATTAGGAGGACACCAGACAGTGCCATAAAAATCCCTCCTGCCAAAAATGTATGATCATAGGAGCCTGACATGTCATACAAAAAACCTGTAATTAAATAATATGTATATAAAGTACCAGAGCCTAACATGTCGTACAAAAAACCTGTAATAAAAAATATAGAGTAATCATAGAAGCATGAAATATTTTTTACAGAACATATAGGGTTTCCGTCACAGATAAACTTGTACAGTCAAACTTGTCTAATCTGGATCTTGCGTCATCGTATATAGAAAGTAGTCTATAAATCTGGAAAAAATCTTTTGAATCATTTAGGTTCAGATGAGAAAAGTTTCAGGGCTTTCAATATTTTGACATGAAAAGTTGAATTTATCCCTTTGAACATGTGCAAGAGGCTGTTTTAGAATTGTTTCAAACAGTTTATTCAGTCTAAATTATGAAAACTATGGTGGCAGATTCAGATAGATGAATTAGTGATATAAATTGCCTACTTTTGCCTCCTTAATGGACCTTGAGTGATATTATATTTGTTGAATACCAAACAGCATCAATGCTGCATCAAGAATACCATTCTGAAGTTTGATATTTTACATTCTAGCTGAGATATAATTTTCCTTCTCTCTCAGTCTCACAAAGTTCTTCATAAGGTTCATTTTACATCTAATTAGTTCACTAATACTAGATCTGAATCCCATTACAGCTATCAATCGAATACATTTTGTCAAACAAAAAAACCCTGTTATTTTCATCCCTCCATATCATGGCCATAACAGTACCTGTTCCATGTTTATGCGTTTCATATGCTATTGCTACTAGAGGTATGTGTCAAACATCAGCTTATCACAATTTCTTTCAAAACATGCCTTTAAAGTCATAATTATAAATCATTCCTAAGTTTGAATGGATTCCTGTCAAATTGAAAAGGTAAGTCAAGATTTGTTACACATGCCTTAAGCTTTCAACTCGGATGCACATCTGTAGGTAAACATTATACTACTGGGTATATCTAGAATAAAACCACTTTCAATTTCTGTAAAGGTGGCCTGATTGAAATTTAGACCTTGTTATTTAAATGCCAAATTAAAAATACTGTGAGGATTTACAGTCATTGGTTTCTTTCACTGATGCATCTTCACTAACCAAGGGAACAAATAATATGATCAGAAATCTATCATTAAAGATATAGATTTGCATCCTAAATGACAAATAAATGTGATAAGATTTGAGATTATGTGATGTAAACAATCCTGTCTTTTGAAAGAACCATAGGCCAAGGGAGCAGATCAGAAACTCTTTGCTAGCGAAAATGTCACTGACAGAAATAAAGGAATTTAATTGAAAGAAAATAACAGAAATTTTAAAATGCACTGCATGTAACTTACCAGCTACAGGGGGTCCTATGATGTTGGCTAATCCCTGCATCATCATGGTCAGTCCATAGGAATTGGTCAGTTTATCAATCCCGACTATCTCCACCAGAATCACAGTGCTCAAGGCGTAGTTGGCACTGATGAAGAATCCAAATAGTCCAGCTATTATACACAGTGGTATGAAAGACATAAACCATGGCACAACCATCACAGCTAGCCCTGAGAACATGATTGACACTCCATAGAGCAAAGTCAGGTCGATGTTCTTGTCCCCTATAAACCCATACATAATCTGCCCAAACGTATTCACAATTCCAAGGGCTGAGATGATGAAAGCTGGATTTTCTATTCCCTCTTCTATAGCAATGTCATTCAAAAACACATAAGGAACATCGTACCAGAAGTACAAAATGAAGTTGGATATCACAAACAGTAGAAAGGAGGGATTTTTCATGATTTTGAAATCAAACATCAACTTGAACATTTTCTTGATGTGTTTGGATAGCCTCAGGAGCCTTGGTATAGGTAAACAGTCATCATCTTCTTCATCGGAACTGTCATCTAACATCTCTAGGTGTAGTTCTGGGCAGCTCTTTGACCTAATCTGTGGAGTTGATGTAAATTTTGTCAAACTCCTTCTATAGAAAAGGTCTTTTCTGTACAGAGGGTAGTATTGCATGATTGTCTGCGGGGAAGGGTTTTTCTTCTGGGAGCTGGGCCTTTTCTTCCGTCTTTTCCGAACCACTTGGTCAACAACATTCCCATCTTCATCAGCAAAGACAATGTGTTCATCACTGGTGACCATCAGTTGGTTACTAGGTGATATGTCTGGGCTGGATGTATTATTTGCAGTAGTGTTCTCTGCATCCAAGTTTTGAAAGTATTGCTTCAAAATATGCTGCAAGTTGCTGCCATTTTTTCTAATGTCACTTAACATCTCAATTGGAATATTTCTGGATTTCTTTATAAACGTAGGAAGTTGTACCTGAGAGTGGCTAAGCTGCTCTATCTGAGCTATATCTTCTGCTTCACTATCTGAACTCAGTTCATCTGAATTACTGACATGGCGACTTCGATTGTGCAGACTAGCTTTTGAAATCGTTCTTGACATATTTTCAAATCTTTCTAAATTTCTTCTCCATTCTTCCATAGGAGTAAATTCCAGAGGTCTCATCAATGCTCCACAAACAACCAAATTTAGAGTCACACCACTAAGAATAACAAAAGATCCTCTCCACCCATACTCTTCGATGAGGAACTCTAAAAATGGAGCAAATACAAATGTTCCAATTCCTGACCCACACACAGATAACCCTGTGGCCAAGGATCTTTTCTTCTCAAAATAATAGGCCACAATGACCAGTGAATTAACATATCCAATTGAAAGCCCGAATCCTGCAACAAAACCAAAAGTAAAACAGATAAGGCCGATGGAATCCACAAAGGCACTAGCCAAGACTCCAATGCTTGTTATCAGTCCTCCAAGAATCTGGGCTTTTCTGCATCCTAATTTAGTAACAATGGCACTGGATATAGGTCCACAAACCAGAGGGATTCCATAAAATAGGGATGCAATAATGGAGGTAACACCTTTACTCTGTTTGAAAACATTGGACAGCTCTGTAAAAAGTACACCAAATGATAATGTCAATCCATCACTTATCACCATAACAAAGAAAGCACTTAGAACGATTACCCATCCATAACCCCCATCTGGAGCGGGGGGCATTGAAATGGAGGAATCACTTGAAGAAGAGGATTCTTCTGAGGAGGAAGTGGTATTGGAAGACACACTACTCCTGGATTCATGACGTTTTCTAGAGGCTTGATCTTGCTCCTGTTCAAGCATTTTTTAGTTAAGAGGCTCTCCAGATAAAGGTTATTGCTATTGAAGAATTCGGCAAGGCTGATTGAAAATATACAGGAAAAGCACAGTTTAGTCATTGGTCGATGCAGATGTAGAATGCTCTGGACACAGAGAGTGTAATCCCATAAATGACCAGCCATATGATTCCAATGTGGGAATATTCTGAAAAATGGAATAAGACTAGTTATTATGTCACACTATATCTCCGGAATTACCTGTTTATAAAACTGACCTTAAAATCTTTCCAGGGTCTTGGAATAATGCTTAATGATAAGCTTTGTTCTATAATATTAGCTTTGTTCTATAATATTAAGTAAAACTCTATATATAAAAATCTGCAGAGCTTAAACATGTTAAAGTAGATAATGGAGACATCTACTAATGTAAGCTTATTTAACTGTGTGGGGAATTAAAGTACAGCCCTTATTGTTGATTCTGCCTTTTAAACTAACCAATACCAAGACATTAAAAATATTCCAGATTCTAATATTTCAAATAGTTTAATTGGTAATGTAAAATATATTTTACATTACCAAATAAATTTTATAAACATGATAAAGGGGAAAAGTGGTTGTATAAATTTGCTGATTATGCTACTATCAATATTCAAAGGATATGTCATTCAAACTGTGCATTGTGACCTGTCAACAAAACTTAAAGCTTAAATCAAGTATTTTCATAATCCCTTTAAAAATCGACAGTACAAAATGTCCGTAATCAATAACATCAACTTCAATTTTATTTTAAGTTTCCAGGGGAATACGTCTCCATTCATTTAATCTGAAGATTTGAAAGTAAAATGACTGCAGAGCATTTTCAGGAAAAAACTTATAAACAGAAATAATCGTACATGTCAAGGAAGAAAATTGTGTCAGGTGTTTGTAAAATTTTAAAATGCATTTGTCACAGAAGGAAAACAAAGATAACCAAAAATTTTCCTTAATTTAGCACAAATCAATTTGGCATAAGATTATTAACACATCCCATATGTCTAAATATATAAAATCATCACAAATTAGGGTTTAGTTTGATGATAAAACACAAGGTTTTCAAAAACATTTCCTTGAATTTTAAACAAAAATTAAAATGCAGATGTACAAATGAAGAATAGCTGGATACGTGCAAATTTTCTTTTTTAAAAATTTACTGTATTAAATTATATGACAATATTGACTGAAATCTTACCACATTGAATTGCTTTAATTGGTAGAAATTTTCAAGATTCCTATCTTCATTTAATCCTATGTTTGTATTAATTTATAATTAAATTATAAATTAACTAATAAATATTCAGGTATAATGTCAATGATTAAAATACATGTACATAAAAGGTCATTAAAGAAATATTCATGAACGTCTATACCTAACAAATCATTTCATAAGCTTGATAGAGCACTTACATGTACAGTTTTCAATGATCATAAAATATTTAATGAAAAGATCCAAAATTTCTACCCATAGTAGGGATGGATCATGTTTTCTGGCTGTGACTATAAACTGACCTAAATCTGAGAGATAATCAAATGTAACCATTACTCTTTTAAACAAGAGGCCAATGGGCTACAATGCTCACCTGAGTCATGAGGACCCTGCTGTTCTTTTCCAATATATTCCAATGTAAAAACTTATATAGCTTCCTATGTGGACCAATCTATCCCCTGACTCATAATTTGAAACTTGAATATACACTACCTGACTTCTATATTAAAATGACTTATCATGACTTTGCTGTACTTTAAAAAAAAATCTATATTTTCCTATGTAAACTTTGATCCCCAATTATGGCCCAATCTAACCGATGTGAACATTTTTCCCAATTTCCAATGTGGCCCTTCAATTGAAAAGAAATTAATCCTATTCAAATATGATTGCTTTTACACCTTTGGGACAAGACTTGTTGAAAATGATATACTGATTCTTGAGAAAGAGAAAAATTAAAAAAAAAAAAATAATAATAATTAAAAAAAAAAATTATAAATAAAATAAAAGAAACACAGACAGATGGGTGACAAACTTTGAACAGAGAGCTCACTTGAGTAAAACTTAAGCGAGCTAATAAAACATGCGAAAGTCTAATTGTTAGTAATGCATAGTCTAAATATCCTACTTGTCAAATTGTCATCAAACTTAAACAAGATTCCAAGATGCCACAATTTAAACTTTTTTCACAAATTTTATGAAAATTCTAAGAATGCTGCTTTCTAAATGGAAAACAAAAGCTTTGAGTACAAAAACAAAAGCTTTGAGTACAAGCAAACCAATTTTTGCATTTTTTCCTTTCAAATATCAGTCACATCTAACCATGTTAAATAACACAATAATTAACTGACTCAAATTAATCTCTCATTTAGATGTATAGATAAACGATGTCAACTTCTGAACAACAAACCTAGTAATGGTTAACCATTACATGAAATCCCACCAATGAGAATTAGAATCAGGTTTCATCTTCAAGTTCAGCACTGGAAATTCTATCCTAACCATGGGACACAGATTAACCTTTAATTTGCGCTGCTCTGATTTACTTTAATTAATTTTTTATCAAAGGAATTCGTTCATCTCTGAAGCTGGGATAAGTTTACATTTTACCAGTATCTGATGTTAAGGATATTGGTAATTGTTCTAGATCACCCACAGAGAAAATACACAAGTCAGCAATAGAGGATAAAACTAAAATAAACAGGATGGAAAGATAATTATCTAGCAATTTTCACAATGCAATAAGCATAATTATAAATAAAATGCTGCAATGTTCATATGGCCAAGTCTTTTAGATATAATTGTGCATATTGATGATGATATATATTTAATTATTTTCTCAAATAACCAATTACTAAATTGATTATCCTGCTTTTCCATTCTGGGCTTGACATTAACTTTTATGAGTACTAGACCAGTAGGGCTACTTTCTATAATTTTTACTAGCCCTAACCATAAAATCACTAGCCCAGCCTGACCAATGTTATAATTTACATTTTATAGTTGACAAAAGTACTGTAACTTTTGAAAACATGGGCTTTTCATTTTATGATGTGCTCTCTGAAAGCAATCTGCATTTGGAAAAATGAGAAGAAGCGATATTTGTAAAACACTTATGCCCCCTCCCCAAAATAATTGGAATTTTTTCTAAGTCCAAGGGGCATAACTCTGTCCAAAATGGCCTATCATACCTAAAACAGAGCTTGAGCTAGATATTATTATGATTAATCTGTAACTTAAATTTCATTTCAGTTTGTGCAACCTCTGCAGAAATGAACAGAAACTGCAAATAATTAGAATTTTTCTAAGTCCAAGGGGCATAACTCTGTCCAAAATGGCTCCATTGTACCCAAAACAGAACTTTACCTAGATATTCTTATAATAAATCTGTATAATAAATTTCATTTCCATATGGACTGACAGACAGACCGACCTACAGACCGAAAGACAGCAGCAAAGCAATATGCCCCACCTTCCTCTAAGGGGGTTATAAAAGCAATATGCCCTCCCTTCTTCGAAGGGGGGGATAAAAAATTCTTTAAAAGTGTTTAAAAAATGTGACGCGCCAAGCAAAAACCTCCCTTACCGTAGAATTTTGACATTTTCAGTTTTTTATTGATTCTTGTAGAGGTTTTTTTTCTCTTTCGTTTGATGTATAACATGACATATATTTCTGTTCATAAATGTATAAAATATCGCACGACAAAGACGAAATATTTACTTTGACGTACAATGTACGCCTGCATAACTTCATGAATTTTCATAACGTAAAATCGTAAAATAACGCCAAGCTATATAATGATTTGATGATATATATTTTTTTAAACATTTGATTTGATTCCTTTAAAAATATCAATAATTAAGATTTTTAATCGTAATGATAAAAATAAACATTGTAAACTATATCTGAAAAATGAAAAGAGGGGGAGGGGGGGGGGCACAAGGGCAAATGAACAAAACGTTACTCAAATCAAAAGTCTTCTCTTCCTCTAAAAGCTATTTCAATTTATGTCTTTTTAATGCAAGAAAATGGCAGACAACAGTAAAAGGAAATAAGCAATATTTAGATAAAAAAAAAAATTGTGGTACTACAAACTATATATGCTTATCTTCCTAAACGAGCATGGGCTAGCATGTTAACCCTCAATCTCATTTGGTAAAGCACTGAACCGGTCTATAATTCACAAGAGGAACTTGTAAGTTGTCAGACTTGTTTCCAATCCTTTTGTATATCTGAATAAATGCGTGTTCAAATTAAAAACAATTAGGATTAGGTGCATCAAATTTTAAAGTGTTAAATTAAAGTTTAAACCATTATTTCTTGTAAACCTTTGAACATTTGATTAATATTTCCTGGCCCTCCGTTTCTTATTCTTTATTTATGCTTAAATTATTGAAAAGAAATATGGTTTGGATACTTTTCAGTAAATCAGAATGTAACACCCACCCCCATCCAATAAAAATGTGTAAAAAAAATGTGTATAGTTTTTAAAATGTCTGCAATTTATATGCATTTCGAGGATGATCATGAATTAATTCTGACCGATTATTGTGTACTAACCGAATAACAAACCACAATACCAGAATATACATTAATCCCACCAGTAACACATTCCACAACTTCATTTACATTCATTTTTAGACATGGGCTATAAGGTCTAACCAAAACTTTACCTTTACCTTCCTTAAAAAGTACATGCACACATTATGAATTATTTTTATCACATAAAATATTATTTGCAATTTAGTATTGTATAAAACATGTATAAAACATGCATGTTAAAAATTGCAAAAGAAAGTAAGGGAATGGGTAACACATTCTTCATATTCTACCATTATCGTAAAGGGGGGGGGGGGCGTGCCTCGACTATGAACATTCACGCTTAATAAATTACCTGAACTAATGTTAGACGAGTTCTTAATTGACTTTGACAAGAACAAGGCACACATGTACAATCTTAAAATTTAACGATAAATCCTTTTTCTTAAAACATAAAGCGTTTTGATAATTTTGCACAAAACTCCCCATATACTTACGTATGTACATGTATGCATCGTCTTTACCCACGGGTGATCTCTTCTTTACTTATCGCAAGACGAGATCACCCATGGGTTTTTTTTTGCAGGAAAAAAATATTGAAATTGTTTTAATTTGTTACATGTATATATTACATCATCTGTAATTGGTAGCAAACTTTCATTAATTGAAATGCATAAACAATTCAACAGAAGGAAACAATATTATTATTTTCCAAGGTAGATGTGAAATCATAAAATTTTGGAAGTAAAATCTTTGTCGGGGAAATAATTATTACAGGTTAAATAAATCCTTTATATCGAAGGTTAAAATAAAATCATTAAATTGAAATTTTATAACTCTTAAATATTTAATGTAAACTTTTGTTCTCAATTCAAAGCGCTTAATAAGCACCGGAGACTGCGTAACATTATGTTGTTTTCAGGAATCCAAAACGTTTTAAAAGTCACCTCTTCACCTTATTTTTTTCTTCTTTGGTAGAAAAATCATGCTTAAAACATTGGCGTCGGAAGCGAATTGAAGGAGAGGGGG
>PRKT01000018.1:1293838-1319900 GCA_003671525.1 Saccostrea glomerata | reverse complement strand
GCTAAACAGGATGCCATGGGCAAACGACAGGCTACGCATGCACGAATATGCTAGAGAGTTCGCACCTTAGGCAACTTGCCCGTAGAATAATTCGACCTATTCGAATTAGAATCATAGCCATTTATTGGAAAATCGCGCATATAGCATCTATATATTTAGGGGCAGATCCGAATTTTTTTCTTATACGTATACTTTTATTGATTCAACATGTTTTATGGCACAAGCATTTCAAAAAGTAGGAGTAAATTGCAGTATACCAATACATGTAACAAACAACTTGAATGAAAAACGTCATTCAACGACTAGTGAAAGCTTTTAAAAGATGAAACAAGTTTTCATCGGCATTAATTTTGTGCATCAAGGCTCGCAAAATAATTTGATATTTCAGTCATTCAATTACCGTCTAATAGAGGTCGGTAGCAACGGTTTTTAATGGGGGGGGGCTCTGACAAAAAATCTTATTACAACAGAGCTGTGACACACGTGAACCATCAGATCTATTTTTACCATGATAGATTTCTTCCGTATAAATCGGAGATAAAATTAAACAATTTTGCTTTGAGACTACAATCCATTGGCGTCGGAAGCAAATTGAAAGTGGGGGGGGAGGAGCTAAGTGAAAAAAAAAATATACCTCCAAAAAACATGACAAGCAAAAAAGAAAAAAAAAAGGGGAAATGTCATTTTCCATAACACGAAAATCGTATTTCGAGGGGGGGTAGGTTCAAACTTCAGTACCACCACTTTCCAGGGGTGGGGCTAAACCTACGCAGCAATGTTCAATGTCTATACTAAGTTTATATACATGTATTTGGAAAGAAAAGTGGGGGGGAATGATTCAAAAGTGTTCAAACAATTTGTATAACTTATATCAATTTTAGCGATGGATCATGTAACCTCAACAAAAGGGTTATGAATACATAACAGTGAAGCAAAATAACGGAATGTTTAATTTTTTCCCCGGATATGTCAATAAACATATGTCAATCTGTTTTATTCTCAATCATAAAATATTGTAGAAAGTGGGACAGTCACTGTACAATATATGCAAGCATCCGTGCTACATATATTCACGACAAAATTTATTCAAGTCTCCAAAGAGATAGAGCAGACAAAGGAGGGCGGGGGCGATTTTCTCTACTTTTTTGCGTACAACATGAGAAAGTGTTAAACAATAACAAAATAAATTGAGAAACTCAAAAGCTCTTTCTTCAAAATACTCATTTTAGATCAACTGCTAAAAAATAATTCCGGAAGAAGTAGCCAAGTCAAATACTTGTGTCGTCTTTATAGAGTATTACATTTTTAAACTAAACTTCACTTCATGTATTTATCAATATCCTTGGCAAGCTATCAAAGATTATGTACAGTTCTCTTATTACTTGCACAGAAAAGTGCAACAAAGACGATGTATTTTTCTATAACTTACATCATCTATGGAAGTGAAAAAGATGTAATATAATATACTTCTTTAATTTAATTATAGTTATAAAGTGGTATTTTATTGGATAAAGGAATTACTTTCATAAAAATTGGGTTACCTATGTCACAATCACTTGCATTAAAAACACATTGATCCGCCTGACGTAACATTTCAATATTGTACAATTTTTGTACGATTTTTTTTTTATATAAATCACAGTGTTATAAATTGGGTAGGTAGTAATTCAGGTCAATTTTCACTGCATTGCTATTTTAAAAAAAGATACCTTTCCTAGTTTAATGTTCCTGTTTAATTTTTCTTGCACGTGCATCACGATAAAACAACTGGAAATTATAGCAGCTTGAATTTAAAATTCTTTAAAAATTTGTTTGTTTGACATTTTAAGCTGAACCGAGCGGACTAAAATCTTTTTAAAACCTTCAAATTATTCATTCCGGGATGTTCTCATCCAATTAACAACTTTTTTTTATTTCAAAAAAGCCTTCATTCAATATTGAACATTTCTACGAAAAAAGATTCGACCTACCTTTCATGTACCAACGCATTTTTTTTAAGTGAATAGAAAGACGGTAAACACATTCCATTTTAAAAACGGCCTTACGGGAATTTTTTAACCATCACTGGACATCTTTTAAAATATACTCTTAATAATTTTGAGAAAAGGATATGTCACACAGATACTTGACGGAGAATAACTTCTTAAAGAATAAACTACATCAAACCACCCCCAAGCATATAAATAAAACGACATCCCCTTGTTCTGCAGGGGAGATTTTTTTTCTCGAGGAGGCGTTTTTACGTCGCTTTTACCTTGACTTTAGACGCGTCTTTTGACGTTACGTCATAACATAGATAAGGGAGGTTTTTGCTTGGCGCGTCACAAATGTATTTGAAACATGGAAATGAGGTTTAAGATTTATTTCAATAACACGACCAGTTGGTCTAGTTCATGTACATTTCACATGATAGGACCATGCATTTACCAGACTGGGTTGGTCGGAGGTGCCTTAGTGTCAAACCCTACAATTTTCCACTTTTTTCAAATGCAGGTTATAGGTTATATACATATTGCTCATCACACAAAGTCCCAAGAAATGCTTGAATGTAAACTTTATCTGTTTGGTCTGGGAGGGATTATAGATGTTAACATGGGATGGACTTTCTCCCAAAACATTTTCCATTAAAAATCTGTCCATAAAATGTATTAAAGTAAGGTTCAACAATTGAGTCATCTGGTGGTCTGCATGCTAAATGTTTTATCCATGTAAGTTTTTAGAAGTAGGGCTTAGTAATTTGGGAATGAAAATCATCAAATAACTTAATTTAAATCTAAAAAAGGTAGCATAGATCAGACCCAGCATGCAAGACAAATTTGGTGCTGTGCATCTCTAGGAGAAAATGTAAGTTGAAGATCAAATTAAGCTTTTAAGTTACACTGATAAGAACCTAGTCCCTCTATAAAATCTTTAAACTGATCACTCATCCAGAAAATGTAGTTCAAATCTAACATCAACAGTAAGTCTGGTTAAGCACTGTACATACCTAGATATATACTCCCCGTCAATGAAAACGCAACACTCTAATTTTAGGGTAAAAAGTATATACAGGTTATAACTATGTACCAAAAAAGTTAGGACATCTTTTACTTTGCCAAATCAGTTATTTAACGGTTGAATGAATTTCTTTCCTCTACCGGAAGTTGTTTTTTAGCCCTCTTAACAGAAATCAAAATTTTGCATTTTTAATAAAATTTTTAACAATATTTTGGGTTTTCAAGGTTTTGTAGCTGTTTATCATAAGTATTGTACTAAAATCCCGGGGAAAAAATCCTTCTTTCTTTACCGGATGTGATGCCTATATTTCCTCAAAATGACTGATTTTCATTGCTAATGCTGGAGATTCTCAAAATAAAGAAAAAAAGAGCTGCAGATGCAAATGTACACTATTTAACGACTCATCAGGCTCATGTGTTTCAATAGCATAAATAACAGTTTCTTCACCGGACGTCCAAGAGTTACTACACTACGCCATGTTAGAGAAAATTCGACCGCAGTATCTGAACAACAGGCAATTAAAAATGCCCAAGAATATTTATTTCGCTCAGATAAAGACATTGATAAACCTAATGCATGGTAGAAATCGGACTGCGTACATGTATGTTGTACATGGCGGACTAGAATGTTTTGATTAAATGGTCGGAAGGGGGGGGGTGTTTTATTTAAATGTTATCTGTTAACAGGGCTAAAAAATCAACTTTTGGTAATGGAATGAAAACCATTCAACCATTAAATAACTGATTTGGCAAGGTAAAAGATGTCCTAACTTTTTTGGTACATAGCTATATCCCGTCTATTCTTTTCACCCTAAAATAAGAGTTTTGCGTTTTCATTGACGGGGAGTATATTAACCTTTCAAGTTCAGTCTATGTGGGGTTTAAGGTTAAAAGAAGGAAACTGCTCCAAAAACTTGAGTCTCATGGTCTCATGGTGATATTCAACATCCAAAGCAAGTCCTGCTTAAATCATCATCCATGCAAGTTTGCAGTTGACTATTTGAGGTTGAAACCATTCTGGGGAATTTTTTTTTAGATGCTTAGCGTTTTTATGAAGTTTTAGAGGATTTCCCTGAATTTTAGTCTTTTAATGATGATTTAAACTGAAAGATGTTTCCTGATGCCTCCACCTCCCTATATTAAACAGAGGCCATCAGTAATACCTGGCTAATGGAAGAGCTATCTTTAAAAAAAATTTGGAAAGGGGGATGGGGGGTTGATATAAAGCAGCATAGAAATTCAAATCTCGAGTTCATTCTTATTGGTTTACACAAGGGAAATACATGTGTGTGGAATAGTTTTGTTTTGAATGGTACTAAACAGACTTTTCAAGTAGGCATATGTAATTTATGAAACATGCTTCAAGTCTATGTGATTTACACACCAGTAAAACACACAAAGCTAAGACCAAGTTTAAAAATTCATTGTTTGCAGTTGCCAACCTACAATTTTTATAGTTGGTATTTAGGTAGGTATATATATATTGGGGGGAGGGGGTTGTACTTTTCAGATTTTTCATACATAATAAATATAAGCTTACTAAACCTTACTAAGCTCCACTTGTTAAAAGCCACTGATTGTGACTCGAAACCAAATAATAATACAAAATTAATTGCTGGAAAAAGTTTTGGTCGGGTGCATTTTCAGTTGGTTGGTAAGCAACTGCAAAAAACCTATATTTTTATTTCAGGCCTAATAACATTTCTTAAAATGTTTCTTAGTTTAAATGCTTAAATTAAAAATTATTATTCACAATTCAGCTGCTATGTTTTAAGCATGTATTATTTATGCATCTAGCTCACATTCCATGTAAAATTTACATAATAAAACAACATGTTATATATCGGCAGTTTCTAAACTGATTCATTAAATACAAATATTTTCCCAGGCTTGGCCTACTTGATTTTTAGCATGTCTGAAAACTTTTACTAGTAGTCAGTCCTGCATTTTTCTACAGCTTTATATTTTATGATGAGTTTCAAACACTGCAGATATACAGTCTAACAGACTTAATAACTGTTTTGTACCAATTAATTTTTATTGAATTTGAGCCAAATCTTAACTACCACTGGTATATGCTGATTTTTGCTTTTGAATTTAATATGATCATAAAAAATATGTAGCCTTTTAAAAACATGTTTTTATCATTGGAACAATCATGAATGAGTGAAATCTGTTGGATGAACAAAAAATATTGCAATAAACACCTCATTTAAGTTTTAATAGTTTTTAACACGTACGTATATCATAGAAGTAGTCTATTGATTTATGTTCCTATCTTTACCGACTTAAAAAATTATTTTTAGACTATGAATGCCTTAAAAAGGAAAATTATGTCACAAAAGGACCTTTGATCAGTCTTCTATACACTTCTAATAATCAAACTGATAAGAGTAAACCCAGCTAGGGTAGACCAGCGACAAAGAGGATAATTTATGTCTCTGAGAGGACAAACATACTGCATGATCTGCTTGCAAATTTTCAAGTACATAGGTACTTCCCAGTTATTATATCCTCTTACTCCTTTTTAATTTATCATCAGCTCCTAGCTATAAGTGTAAGTGTAGCAGGCAATAAACTATATCTTGTTTTGATCATTGGTTTTTAAACCTAAACATAGCTGCAGATCTGTAGTGTTATGGTTTTATATATTTGTCTTTGACCATAACGCTACAGATCCCGTAATGCAAAAAAGGTGCAATTTACGGCGCAATGTTTTTTGCACACTTTTGGAGAAAATTTCTCCACTTTCCAGAATCGGTCAATCAACTACCTTTTACTTCCTAATTCTAGGCACATTATTTAACTAATCTGTATATTTTATCCATCTCCCAACCCTTTATATTATTCTCTACAAGTGATAAACTCGCTTGATCAAAATTATTTGTTAGATTGCTGAAAATTCACTTCAAGCAAGTTTATTGCATGTTAGAGACAATTATAAATGGTTGGGAGGTGGATAAAATATGCATATATTGGCTATAGAACGTGTCTAGAATTAGCCTTAGGGATTGAAAGGTAGTTGACTGACCAATGCTAGAAAGTGGAGAAATTCTCCTCAAAAGTGTGCAAAAAATATTGCGCCTTAAATTGCACCTTTTTTGCATTACAGGATCTGTAGCATTATCGTAAAAGATGAATTTTTTTAAGAAATAAGGTATCATTTTTAAACATCTATTGGGATATAAATACGGGTTGGTCACGAGATTAAATTCCATGAAGCCCGAAGGATTTTTTGATGAATTTAATCTTGTACCAACCCGTATTTATAGCCCGATAGATGTTTTAAAATGATACCTTATTACTTATATTTACATTTGTGACTTATTCATACTTTATATTTGCCTGATTGTGCCTTTTAACATGTGAAATGCGTTATTTTTCAAACCCAACGGCATGTATGTAATCCACTGAATGCGCGTCGATCCTTTATGACGTCACAGAGAAATTACGTCGAACGTTTATCTATTCGCACATCTATGACCTCTTGACCCCGTACCTGTATTTATACAGTTATAGATATGCATTGCTTTCAGTAGTGTGATATAAAGGAAAACATTTGCAAATGTAAATATAAAACCATAACACTACAGATCTGCAGCTAACCCAAACACTAATGCATAATATGTAAATATTGTACCCCAATATTCATATGTAAATTGTAAAAGAAAATTAAAACTGCAATGTCTGACAGCTAGTTAAATTAAGGTTTGGGGTTGAGGATTTAAAAATATTAAAATATATATATATGTATAAAATATATATCATATTGCATACCGTGCATGATCATTCATTGCACAAACAAGGACTTAAATCTAAAACGACTAGAAACACATCTCTAAAATAATATGAATCAGATGCACTATATTATTTGTATTAGGGCCTAATATTTTTCATAACACTGCACAGTGCTTTTATGTTTAAATATTATTTATTGTAATTAATGAATAATTAAACCAGGTAGTATACTTTTGCTTGATCAGCAGTATCATGACACTGTCTTTGTTCATTTATGAAAAATCAGCTGTTTATTGTTGACAAAAGCAAAGCAGTTAAAAATAGCAATCAATCAACCATGCAGTTTCTCTCTACTCCAATAATATAATGCCTGGAATTGAATGAAAAAAAAGGAACTTACCCCATGTCACCTCAAAGATCGTCACATTAAACAGTGTGTGTAACAAGAACTGTCCTTTCGAAAAATTTGGCTCAGTGAAAGTGGTTTCTGAACGGAACGTTGGAGATTCAGCCTCTTTGCGCAGACAGTAACCTTTTGACCTCTTGTTGAAATTATTAGAGTTATTCCCCTTTGTGCATGCTAATAATCGTTTCATATCTCAGATATCTATTACAAATTTCATTATACATTTTTTTTTGTTATAGAAAAAGAAATAAAACATTTAATTTATGTCAATAGATCTTAATTATATTGGTATCTTTTTTTTTAATTTCCTTTTTAATTTTTTTAAAAATGAATTCTTGCATGATTTTTTTGGTTTTGTTTTGTTGATTTGACATTTCACATGGCCTTTTTGGATTTGAGCAATCTCTCTCCCTCTCGCCAGAGACATATAAATTTATATGTCTCTGCTCTCGCCCATCCCATGTTCCCTACAGATCTCTCTCTCTCTCTCTCTCTCTCTCTCTCTCTCTCTCTGAACGTCTTTTATTTAATTAAGTCGGAGAACGAGTGGCGTGGCAGTATCAAGTATTTTCTTTTTCCGGAAGGCGGGGGAGGAGGTTTCACTCCAGTGGGAAAAAAATTGAACTCAGAATTTTTTTGACAGGCAAAGTTAGTCTGGATTTTGACTCCATTGGGAAAAAAATTGAACTCAGAATTTTTTTGACAGGCAAAGTTAGTCTGGGTTTTTTTTAAAGCTTATTAAATGTATTTAGAAAAAAAGAAAGTTTCTTCGTCCCGGATCACTCTGGAAATAAATACTCAGTAACTTGGGGTGCTTGTTACAAAAGCACTCACGACTTAAATTGTTTTTAAAAATTCTGCAAAATAAATGGTTTTTAAGAATTATTTACATAAACAATTAAAAAAAATAATACCATGATTTCAAATTATTTTAAATAAGAAAGTTATTGTGAGAATTACAATTTAATTGTAAATTCTGTTGTAAATCGACCCCCTATTCTTCACTGATATGAAAATAAATAATCTGACTCTTTAAAAATAATGCCTGACTCAGAATCAAATGGCCGTCCCCTCCCCACTAAAAAGTGTTTGTATTTTTTTTAATGGATTTTATATTCGCTAATCTATATCACAGTTGATTTCTGTAGCACTATGTACAATATTGACATGTTATTTATCAGCTCCGGACAATACAATAGCCATCGGATTATTGACCGTAACACGGTTACGCTAAGTTACGTCACCTAGGGATATACGCTTTAACGTGTTTGGACGCAGATCGATTTGATCAACAGACGAAGCATATGTTCGTGCATTACTCACACAGATGACCAACTGAGGAACCTTAAATCTCTCCCAAGAGCTAGGTATTTATATTCTTTTCTGTTGTTCAGTTCACATGTTTATTAATTCACTTTCATTAAATATGCCAGGCTTCAATCAAATGAGAATGCCGTTATCTTAACATGCTCAATGGTTTAATTTTTCCGTAGCTATGTTGAAAAAAAAACTCACAATGTCAATAGAATTTATGTATTTCTAACTCTTGTGGGTTGACCAACTTTCAAACGATGTGTTCATTTATTCATCGTATACTTTTTAGATACATACTTTTAGAAGAGAAAAGGGTATAGTTTACTATAAACGCTTCTGGAATATGCAATATCGAATTATCGTTTATCTTTGTAATTTCCATCATATGTTTCGTTGTACCATCCAGTCAATGTTTGAAATGGAACTTCGTTAAACCTATGTGTGCCCCCCCCCCTTCTTTCTTGATCTATACCCGGTAGGTACACAGTGCGATTCAATACAAAAATTTATTGGACTCGTAAAACATTATTAATTTCTGGTTTTTTAAACGTAAAAGCAAACGAATAACCATTTTTCAAGCACAAATCTATAATTATATATTGTTTAATTGCATATATTCATATTAATCTTGCATAGAACTCAAAATATCAGACTGACGACCTGACACTTGAAAGATAAGCGCTGGAGGGCTAACATTGTCCTTAATATAGCGATTATGTAAAATTGAAACAGGTTCCTCGTAAGACGTTTAAAAAAAACATGTCCCTAAATTCCCAAGGGTATATTTCCCTTGGATTTCTCAACGTACATGTAAAAATAATTACACATTATGGTTGACTTGCAGAAAACTACCAATGCCAAGAGTTTTGTTAGTTTCATTCGCGTAAATGTGAGTAAGAGACCCGATAAATATACTACAAAACTATCACTCGGTCAAAATGTACGATCCTATCTAATTAGGAGAGTTTATATTAAGATGCCGACTCCTGACGATGCTGCAATAAATAAATGCATTCATGAATAAATGCATAGACTGCACATTTCTTACGGTCTCTCGCACTTCGTTTGCCTCAAGTAGCGCTTTGTCCGCATGTATATTGTGGACAATATTTCATATAGGATAGCTTCATTTAATAAATAATATGAAATGCCCAACATTCTACAATTTTGATGGTTGGAGGAATCAATGCTCACCATCTTTTCACATCACAGAGGTACTTTATATTCGAGACGTATAGCATCAAAATATTCTAGCTTTTTCTTTAATTGTTTATTTAGACAAAATATCATACATTGCAGATACACTCTAGATACCAGTAATCATAAGTGATATTTCGATTTCCCACAAAAAAGATAATCACTTGCATGAGTACAGTGTTTACTTTACCACTCTACATCTATAATACTGAGTACAATCAGTACTAGTATACAAATTAAGTTCATAATTTATCTTCAGCTACGGGGAAATAACCAAAAACTCTCTGATATACCCAAAATTATCAACTAATTTTTTAGATTAGAAGGATGCATTTTCATTATGACCTCACCTATACCTGATATGCTTAAATACTGGAGTTAAAAATATTTAAGAAGAATCAGCCCTCTGATAAGAGAGATAACTTCCCTGCAAGTAAAAAAAATTCTAACATTAATCATAAATCGTTTTACCAAAGGTCAATAATTGAGACCCTTGAGTAGTCAATTCGATCAAAACCTCACATATGATGGAAAATTAACTTCTTTTTTGTCGATTCTTATAAAAAAAATTAATATATTTGACAAAAACATTTAAAGTACTTAAATGCAAAATTAAAGGATAAAAAAGTATTTCTGAAGAAAAATTAAACAGCGCTTCAATTTATACTCACACCATTTACCATTTGAAAATAATGCGGTAGCTCTTGATGAAAATCAATATAAATGTGAATATTAGAGGAGAGGTCATTAGTCCTTGACCACAAATGTAAAACAATTAAGGTGAACAAACATGCATAAACAAATATGCTTTCAATAATGTTTAAATTAATATTACAGATGCACAACTAGGGAATGAAAATGGAGGAAGAATCTTCATCTGTTTCCAGTTGTTTGCTGGAGGGACTTCGTAAAATGTACAAATCTCAGCGGTTCACTGACGTCATCATCAACGTCGAGAACCAGTCTTTTCGGTGTCATCGGGTCATATTGTCGTCTGTTTCTCCATATTTCGACGCCATGTTTTCTTCTGGCATGAAAGAATCCAACTCCATGGAAATAAGTCTTCATAAAACCAGCTGTAAATTATTTCATGACATTCTTCAGTATGTGTATTTGGGGAAAGACATCGTGAAGCCTGATACTGTCGGGGATCTTCTGCAGATTTCCTCGATGCTTCAAATCACGTGTTTGCAGATCAAATGTGAAGATTACATTATGAGAAACATAGACGTTCACAACTGCATAGGTGTCTGGAAACTAGGGAAATCACATAATATTGAAAAACTAGTAGACAATAGCCATCCATTTATTTTGAATAACTTCGAAGACGTTTGGGAAAGCAACGACTTTTTGAAACTTGAAAAGGACGAAGTGGAAAACCTTATTCGTGACGAAAGGCTAAATGTCTCTGGCGAAGAAGTCGTCTGCAAGGCCCTTTTTAACTGGATAGCAGCAGACGAGGTCCGAAGGGAAATAGCATTTCCGGAGCTCTTTGAGCATATTCGACTCACCTCAGTCAATCTTGAATTCTTATTGGATCAAGTTGATCAGCATCGTATGGTTCTTGAACACAGTGCTTGCCGAACAGCGGTGAAAAATGCCATCAAATATCATGCATTGCCGTCAAGGCGCCAAGAGCTGACCTGGGACGAGAAACCTTATCGGATCAACACAGAACAGGAACAGATTCTGGCAATTGTTGGGAAACGCCTTTCGGGCAATGACTCGATTGTCACAGAATTTGTTGGATACAGTTTCGCAAACAAAAAATGGGTTGCACTTCAACCTATCGTTGCCGACATTGGAGAAGACTTTGCAGTTTGCTCTTATGGTCATGACATCTTCATTACCGGCGGAACAACGAACATGACCAGTTGTATAAGATATTCTGCAAAATTGTCGCAGTGGCAGGAAAGATCTTCTATGCAATATGGTCGATACAGACATTCAATGGTGGCACTGTCGGACTCGTTGTTTGTCTTTGGTGGTTACAACTTTGGAACCTTAAACAGCGTCGAACAATATGACATGGGAACTGAAGCATGGAAACAAGTTGGGGAACTACATTTTGGGGTAGACAGTAGCTCTGCAGCGGTGATAGGCGAAAATGTCTACATCTTTGGAGGTAGTCTTGGCTTTACCGAGGAAACCGCGGGAATACAGTGCTTTAACACCAAGACCTTCACGTGCTCGTTGATTGCTAACCTTCCCAGTCCACCTAAATTCAGCAGTGCTATAAAATTTGCCGACGTTGTATATGTCGTCTGCGATAATGGAGAGGTGATATCTTTCAGTGCTAATGAAGGCCATCGAGTAAGTCACAGGATCAAGAGGTTCTCGAGGAAGAACTTTGGGCTCTTCATCGATAAAGGAACACCATGTATCATTGGAGGGAACCAAAACGTGTTTTCTGACGAAGATAAACTTTGTTCTGACGTGATCCAGATCGTAGAAGAGCCGAGCACACATGATAGCCTTGAACTCCCATTTCCAATGGAGGTTATCAATTGTGTGCGAACTGTTGTTGCGAGGAAGTATCCTCTTTTGGAATGTCAGTCCTTAATCCGAGAATTCGTAGACGTGGACTGAAAGATTGTCCACACAAAACACTGAAAACAGACTGCGTCCCTCTCAGAAGAATGCATAAAATTGTCCCATTGTCTATATTTCCTCCAACAACATTGTGACATTTATCTTCAATGGTGTATACTAGTTAATAATCATAACTATTTATTTATTTTAAAAAGTATTTATTTATTTATGTGCAACACCGTTGTGATCTAAGTTCTATGTTTTGTAAATTGCTCATACTTTTGATTTAATCCACCAACACCTCAGATATGGATGGTCTAACCCCCCTCCCCCTTCTTATTTAATAAAATTCTCAAAGAAGAGGTTTGGTCATATCATCTATACGTAAGGCGTCTGTACTTCAGTCCTTATTTGTAAAGAATTAAATATATAATTTCATGTATATTCATTGTTCATGAATACTTAGTCCTTATTTTTTCATTCCATTGATAAATCATTTATGAAGTATATTGTTAATTTGTTGTTTTTTTTCAAAATGTTCCTCTGTGGGTACCCAGAAAATTATTATAAAGTATCTAAATATCTTTTTCAAAAAAAGAGTTTAAGATGTGTGAAAAATAAAAAGAAATTTTATTATTAATTAAACTCCACAATTAAAAATAAGATAGTTCAATGCAAACTGATCTCGATCTGATACTGTATATAAATAAACTCAATGTTATCTGAAACGTAATCATTTCGTTAAAATGCATAAAACGTACTTATTTTCTTCTTTGAATTAAATTTTGAAATACTAGTATTTATATTCATAAAAGTTCGGAAAAAGGAGCCGAGAATGCGTGCTTTTTTTTTTTAGGTAGTACAAAATCTGCGATAGAAGAGACAAGAAAAATATATTAAAACAGCCTTATCCTCAGCTATTAATGAACACAAATAATAAGCTTAGTAAACGAAAATATTTCAAATAAATGTACCGGTAAAATCATTGTTTACTGCTCATAAAATTATATTACTACCAGTAATAAGAAATTTAAAGAAATGTTACTAGTAATTCTTGAAATTTCACAGTCCTCCAGGATATCTTGAGTTTTCGACTTTTGTTGCTGGTGAGATGAGAGATTTTGAGCGTTCACCGGCATTTATCGCCATTTTGGAGTTTTGCATCCAAAGGACGAGATTTTGAGTGTCCAAAGGCATTTAGCACCGTTTTGAAGTTTTGCATCTAATAGAATGAGATTTTGAGCGTCCAATGGCATTTATCGTTGTTTTAAAGTTTTACATCTGAAAAAATTAGATTTTGAGCGTCCACTGGCATTTATCAACGTTTTGGACTTTTGCATCTCAGGCATGGTATAAGATTTTGAACGTCCACTGGCATTTATCGCCATTTTGAAGTTTTGCATCTGATAGAAGGAGATTTTGAACGTCCATTGGCATTTATCATCGTTTTAGAGTTTTGCATCTAATCTAATCAGATGAAATTTTGAGCGTCCACTGGTATTTATCGCCGTTTTGAAGCACTATTTTGATATGAGAGTTTTATCTTAAGAAAAGCGTTCACAAAGATTTTGCAGCTAGCTGTGATACGAGATTTAAGCATTCACTAAGAATTCTCGCCGTTTCGGAGTTCTTTTGCTGGTGAATCTCTTCTTCTTGAAGAATGATTTTAAGCGTTTTCCGACTGGTAGGAAGATAAGTAGTAGACCGGAAAAGGAAAAGAAGCTTCCGCCGACCAGGAAGGTGTGGTAGTAAGAACCAGACAGGTCATATAGTAAACCTTGAGAAAAAAAGGGAAAAATATAACTTATAGAAGCGTGTAATAAGATTAATGAAACTTTTTAGGTCTAATAATCATTTTGAAGAGGTCAAATTCTAAGATTTTTGATAACGTTCCTTGATAAAATATTTTTCTAGTACATGTACTGACAAAAATAAGTTTTTTAAAATTTCTCATAAACATGTAGCAAAGAAAGGGTATATAAAGGAATTCATGTGTTTTTAATTTGCCATACCTGGTGATAAATTGCACACTAAATCAAAACATCAGGACTTTTTTTTTAATTGAAAAATGGCACTTCATCATAACTGTGGCATTAAAGCCGACATGCACTGGTTAGTTTTTTTTTTCTATAAAAAGGACAAATAAAAACAAAAGGAAAGAATACCTGCTACAGGTGGTCCTATGATATTGGCGAATCCTTGCATCATCATGGTCAGTCCGTAGGAATTGGTCAGTTTATCAATCCCGACTATCTCCACCAGAATCACAGTATCCAGAGCATAGCTGGCGCTGACGAAGAACCCAAACAGGCCGGCAACAATACAGAGCGGTACAAAAGACAAGAACCACGGAACAACCATCACAGCCAGCCCTGAGAGAACGATTGACACTCCATAGAGCAAAGTCAGGTCTATGTTTCTGTCCCCTATATACCCATACACAATCTGACCGAAGGTATTGACGATTCCAAGGACAGAAATAATGAACGCCGGATCTTCTATCCCTCCCTCTATAGCAATGTCATTCAGAAATACATACGGTACATCGTACCAGAAGTACGAGATGAAGTTGGAGATCAGAAAGATAAGAAAGTAGGTGTTTTTCATGATTTTGAAATCAAAAATCAACTTGAACATTTTCTTGATGCGTTTGGATAACCTCAGGAGTCTTGGTATAGAAGAGACATTTTCATCTTCTTCTTCATCGCTTTCATCTAACACCTCTTGGTGCATCGCTGGGCAGCTCTTTGGTCGGTTCTTTGGAGTGACTGTAAATCGTTTAAGACTTCTTCTGTAAAACAAGTCTTTTCTGAACAGTGGATAATGTTGTATGACTGTCCGTCGAGTTAGTGTCTTTCTCCGGACAAGAGATTTTTTCTTGCTTCTCTTTCTCATTAAGCCATCTTGGACAAGCCCATCTTTCTCATCACAGGCATTTTGATCATTGTGTACAACTCTGTCGCGGGGAAGCCTACTTAAACTAGGCGAACAGGCACTTTCTGTGGCGTTGACATTGAGTGTGTCCATGCTCTGAAAATATTGCTTCAAGATGTGCTGCGAATTCTTACCATTTCTTCTTACAACACATAGCATGTCAAGTGGAATATTCTTGGATTTATTTGTAAAAGTAGGCAGTTGTACCAATGAGTGACAACGCTGTCTATTCTCAGCTAAGCATTTGGTATCATTGTGATAATCTAAGTTCACCATATCCGAACTCTTTGCGACGAAATTTTGATGGCGTTGTTCGGTTCCCGATATTTTTTTCGTCATATTTTCGAATTTTTCTAAATTTCTTTTCCATGTTTCCAAAGGCGTAAATTCCAAAGGTCTCATCAGTGCTCCACAGACGACCAAATTCAATGTGATGGCACTGAGAATAACAAAGGTTCCTCTCCATCCATATTCTTCGATAAGGAACTCCAAAAGTGGAGCAAATACAAAGGTACCGATACCGGATCCACAAACGGACAAACCAGACGCTAAAGATCGCCTCTTTTCAAAATAGTACGCCACAAGAACTGCAGACGTAATGTAACCAATCGATAGTCCGAATCCTGCGACGAAACCAAGTGTTAAACAGATAAGGCCAACAGAATTGACAAATGCACTCGCTAAGACTCCAACGCTTGTGATCAGTCCTCCAAGAATCTGGGCTTTTCTGCATCCTAATTTAGTAACAATGGCACTGGCTATAGGTCCACAAACCATAGGGATGCCATAGAATAGGGATGCAACAATAGAGGTTACACTTTTACTCTCCTCAAAAACATCCGACAGTTCTGTAAAAAGTACACCAAATGATAGCGAAAATCCTTCACTAATAAGCATTACAAAGAAAGCACTAATCACAATCACCCAGCCATAGCCGCCGTCTGGGGCCGGGGGCAGCGAAATAGAGGGGTCAAATGATGGGGAAATTCCATCAGTGATTATAGATGATGCGCTGCATCCAGGTTCTGCGTCCTCTCTTCGTGCCTGATCCTGCTTCTCTTTAAGCATTCCTTCTCTTTAAAAGGCTTTCGGCTGGTAGGCTAAGAGAAAGGTTTCGCTGTTGGAAAATACATAATATGAAGTTTAATCATTGCTACAGCTGAAGTAAAAGGAACATATTTCGAGTTCGATATAGAAAATTCAGGCGTCCAAACTTAACTTTATATTGAATGTGGAACAGACTCTGGTCTGTAAAACCTCAGTACTGGGGGGTTTGGAAATGGTTGTTTAGCTACATCTTTTTTTATCTTGCAGTATAATCACCTTTAGCTTTTGTCATCCATGTCCATCTTCAAGGCTAATTCACGTCAACCGTCTACAGGGCACTTAATTGTAAATTGCCAACCATTTGTTCAAGGTTTTTCTTTAGAAAGTTTGTATACATTTATAGTGCATACTTTGAAGATAAAAACAAGTATGTAGTATAATTTGGCTTTTGCTTCACCACAGACAACAGGAAAATGAAAACATCAGCTTCAACATTTCCTGTTATTTGTTGGATGTCTCCGTTGGTAGAAATTAAGGATGTACGTGGATCAACGCCATCCGTCACCACCAAGTTAGCTTTGTTTATTAAAACGTTTGCCAAGACCTTCCATTGGATACCAACAGTTTTGACTTTTTATGTGCCCTGATCGATAGATCAAGGGCGTATATCGTTTTTGTCCTGCCTGTCTTTTGTCAACCCTAACCTTCGCCATAACTGTTGAACCATAAGAGATGAGACTTCATATTTGGTATGCATTCTTCACTTATTAAGTTCTTTCAAATGACACTAAGGTCAATGACCTTGACTGTGACCTATATGCTAAAAATAGCTTTTTTGAACTGGTGCCATAACTTTTGAACCATAAGAGACAGAGACTACATATTTGAAATGCACACTCCACTTATTAGGTTATTTCAAATGACACCAAGGTCAATGACTTTGTGACCTTGACCCTAGAAAAAGCCTTTTTGAACGTTCACCATAACTTTTGAACTGTAAGAGACAAATACACACTGTACTACATATTTGGTATGCACACTCCACTTATTAGGTTATTTCAAATGACACCAAGGTCAATGACTCTGTGACCTTGACTGTGATCTAATTATATGCTAAAATAGCCTTTTTAAACCTTCACCATAACTTTTGAACTGTAAGAGAAAAATACTGCACATTTGGTATGCACACTCCACTTATAAGGTTATTTCAAATGACACCAAGGTCAATGATTTTGTGACCTATTTGCTAAAAATAGCCTTTTTGAACCTTCACCATAACTTCTGAACTATAAGGGATGGAGATTTCATATTTGGTATGCATACTCCACTTATCAGGTTCTTTCAAATGCAAACCAATGTCAATGAACTTGTGATCTTGACTGTGACCTATATGCTAAAAATACCTTTTTCGAATTTTGTTCCCCCCGAATGCACAGTGTTTCACAAACACATTTTGTAAACCCTGGTGTTTGTCGCACTTATAAAAATCTTTAACCTTGACCATAATGGTAACTTTTGAAAGGTTAAGTACATGTACTAGGACTTTCATATTCCACAGGTGGATGAATTCCTTTAGAAACTAACAATTTTGATCTTTTGACCCAGACCTTGAAGGTTAACTTGCATTTGAAACTTCAATCCTTGCCTTAAGCTGCCATACCATATCTGTCATTGTGAAAAAAATCCTTTTCTCTAGACAACTTTCTTGCTGAAAGAGCTTTCAGAACAAAGTAGACTTTCTTCCAAAAACATCCTTAAACTTGACATATATGGAAGACTTTCTCTCAAATTTAAAATACAACATTTTATTCAAAATACACATCCACAATGAAATACATGTACATGTTTATACATAAAATTCACAAAAGAAGCATAAAATAAATGTCTTACGAATTCATGAAAATTGTTCTCATTGATTAAGTTCTATTTACAAGAAGCAAAATGAATAGACCTCTATCACCTGATACAGCCCTTGATGACAGTGGGTCTAACACCTAAACTTCTCCTTTGTTGAGCAGAGCTGTTGAACTTATCAGCTTGTTGAAATACAGGCGTGAAAGGTTTAGAAAGACCAGAGAGATTGTACTTGGAAACAAAACTTTGTTGCCTGCTTGTGGACCCTGAACTCTGTGCTGACGGCTCCCACTGAAAGAAGCCACAACCATTTCTGTCAGCCGTCTTTACCCCTGAACACGAAAAGAAAAATCGACCAAGGTTGGGTCCTGGGGATTGCACCATCCTCCTCTTTGACCGACGCCCACATTTACACAGTGGTGGTGTTGCTTTCATTGTTGACGACATACTGGTGTCTGGGGTCTTAAGAACTGAACTGCTTGAGTTTATAGTAGAATTAGTCATATTTAAAGAAGATTTTTGACATAATGAAGACTGAAGACTTGGACTAGGAACCTTAAATTGTACACCTACTTCTACACTGGAAACTGGAGATTTGACACAGTTTTTATCAGTTTTACATTGGTTTAAGCCTTTCATAGAATTCTTGCTTGGTTCACTCACTTTACTCATATTTCCATTTCTATTGGTCAATCCACTGCCAGCTTTCATTTGTAAACTAGACGACTCAACAGACCTGCAATTACTGTCCATATAAATCTGCTTTGTAGAGAATCCTTTGGAGACAATATGCCTCGTTGGAGTTTCTCTCTGTGTGGCAGTTATCTTCCTTGAATCAGACATGGATTCCCTGCTCCTCTTTGCTAGCCTGGGAGATTTTCTGACAGGGGAGGTAACAAGAGTCTGGGTTTTCTTTAAATGTCTGGGGGATCTTCGGAGCACTGGCTTAAGGAAGCTGTGGGAGTTTTTGTCTGGTGTGGCCATCATGACCTCCTCCTCTTTATCTACCGACATTCTCCGCCGCTTTGGAAAGGGGCTTTTGGTTGGACTTGATGGTTTCTTGGAGTTCAACATACTCTGAACTTTGATTGGACTCACAGATTTACTCTAATAAAAACAAGAAGAGCTTTATTTTAAACACATCTTTATTTACAACATATTACATAGCACTGTGTTTAAAAAGGAGAAATAGAACTTTGTATTTTTTAAATTGTTTACAACAATTTCTTCATTTTCAAGATTATCAAAAATAAACATGATACTTCAATAACTGTGGAGCTAAAAAGTCACCTGAGCATTATAGGACAAGTTTTTAAGACCATTTCATGCTTTTTTTCTTATTTACTTTACAACATTTAAGGGCACTAATATAGTCCCTTGGTTTAGGTGCAATGATATATCAAGTATGTAAAGGATGAGGTGACTTGCGGCCCCTCGTATACTGACAAAAAATTAAATATCTGAATTTCACTCAAATTTTTGTATGTAACTAATCACTCATATGTGTACCTTTATAGAATACTATTTTTAACAAAAATAGAAACGTGATTTGAAAGATATAGATCTTTTATTGTGGTACGGGTATCATGTTTACATTCAATTCCCATTGCATTTTAACACCGCCCCACTCTTTGAAGCCCTTAAAATATACGAGCGCAGGTAGGTACAATTTTCTCCTTTGGCTGGTCACTGTATTTTATTCAAATCTACCTATATGTGAAAGGAGAAAATTGTACCTAACTGCGCTCACATGCTATTTTTTAAAAAATTGTAAAATCTAGTTGGCCTTTCGCATTATAAACAGATCGACGGAACTAGATTTTCTGATGTAAGAATGAATTCATATGCTAATCGAGGCACAGGCGATACTTTCTAACTGACCAATCAGCTAAATGAAATTCGTTACGAGTGAGTACCACAAAAATACTATGCTTGGAATTTTACTGCTTTCCGATACTTTTTATGCATTTGAGTCACAGATTAGACACGGATCTACATATCTACCATTTCCGAGACCACAGTAAAATTTATATACAATTACAAACAATTGATAGAATATACATGAAATACCATTAGTTTAAAGTTTTGTAGCGTGTTTGGTGAGCAATTCGCTAGGTCTACGCGTATTCCCTAGTATAGGTGAATACAAGTTTCATGTGCATTTCTTGTCCTAAAAACCGTAAATGCTGAAAATCAATGCGTATTATTAAGTATAAACAGCATTGCCTGATCATTAAAAAAGTTTTAAATGTAGAAAAGGACAACAGGTAAATTGACCAAAACCACGTGTCTGCGATAAAATGTAAACGTATAGTAAACCAGCATGTTTTGTTGTTCTGTCATCGGATTGGACAATGACTAAGTGCGAAATAATAACAATAGCCATATAAGGTCTTCTTGGACACCCGTATCTTTCTATTGTACTAAGACCCGCCCATTCTCTTGCCATAAAAGAAAATATTCCCACAAACCTGGCCGAATCTAGCTGTGATAGGGTCTAAAAAATCAAAGATAATGCAGTATTCCTTATAATTAAAATGTGTCTGAACTATTGAAACTATTCAAAAGGCGTCGTATTTATTCACTCATGTTTGAAAACTACCAACATCGTTGTAGACTAAATATAATTCGTCGTGGAAAAAGAGGCCCCAGATAGCAGTTATGTCACCTCATCCTTTTTGGCTCATCATTTTGAACCCATCCCGGTTCTGGGGACAATCATCTAAACTCAGTTAAAAATCTACACCACATAAAAAGAGAGTTTGCATATAATGAACAAGTCTAAATACAGATTATTTGCAATATTGGTCAGTCATGTAATTCTAAACTTTTATCAAAAACCTCAGGATAACTATTTATTTAGCTAAAAAATTAAACAAAAAAAAGTGACTTAAAAAAGGCTTTTAGGAAAATTTTCTCTAAAAGGTGCTTGTAATTGCAGTTCTTTGAATCACAGTCTCACTGTATTTGCTATGTATTGTTACTTAAGAAGACAACTGAGGTTTTTACCCCTCTAGTCAGAGTCTTTGTAATCTTCATGACACACCCATCACACATCATCCTGTAGGCCAGGGTAGCTGTGTTCCTCGCATCAACAATACCTACACAAGAAAATAAAATTCCTCAATGTTTTGTTCCGAAATACAAGTCAGAAATGATTATTCAGGTTGTCAAAGGATAATTATTTCATTGCTTTTTATATTCTTTCTAAACAAATTCAGTCACACTTCCAAGTGCTTTTTTTTCTTTCAATTTTTTAATCAAGATTAATGTATCAATTGTATTTTAGTTTTTTTTTTTTTTCATAACTTACCAGAATGCTCCCTGCCCTCAAACTCAATCCCCAGGTCCTGTAGAGCACCATTTAATCCATTTGGTTTTCTACTATAGAATTTCTAGAAGTACAAATATGAAAAGCTTCATACATTCATTAATACATGTATATATTGATAATTCATCCCAAATTCCACTGAGCATTACACATTGCATACAGGAATCAATGGAATAATTCTAAATATTGCATTGTTTGTAAATAATAGAATAAATCTTTCAAAATGCATTTTTTTTTCCAAAATGATTTAAACATATCAGCAATGAAATTTGGATGCAACAAGGTATATGACAGTTCTATGATTTCTACACTGAAAGTACAAAATTCTCTATCTAACTGGGGTCTGATAAGTTGATAACAGTGTTTTAATTTTCAAATTTATTATTATCATGTAGAAAGATTGCCAGACATTTAAACATGTCTTACCCTGTAGGTGGCTCTTAAATCAATCCAGTTATTTAACTGTGAAGGTTTTATCAGCTGTTTCCTTTTGCATTCATTTAAAAGACAAGTTCCCAGATCCCAATCTGCAAATACGTAAGATACATATAATTTTAATAAATATAAAAATTTGAACTTAAAATAGTTGTGTTTAATAGCAAAAAAGAAATATGGGTAAGTCCTGACTTGTCACACATCCAAAATGGCAATATAATTGGACCATTTGTAGATGGTCTCAACTTCAGGCTCAAGGGAGCTATCAACAAAATGTGAAGAATATTTTGATGTAGAGGGAGTGAATTTATATGTATGGAACACAAAGTAACATTTTGCAATGACTGCTTGAAATTACAGAAAAATAAAGGCCATTCATCAGTGAAATGTTTTCTTTACAATGATTAATAATTTTACTTTCCACAATAGAACACTGTTTTTTTATATATAAGCTGGTACCATACCAGACCAGGTGACAAAGGTTGTGTATGCAGCATAATCCGAGTCAGCTGATGGAGGACCAAATACAAGTCCTTTCTCCTTCTGTAGTCTGTCCAGCCAGTGTGAGAACTTCCTCAGACAAATACGGAGAGGGATGCCATTGTCAACTTGTTCCTGGAGGAATTCATAGAAACTCAGTTATAATACTGTAAATCACTTTCTATTCGCGAGAACTTTATTTTCGCGTAATTACGCGAGACGGAATACTCGCGAAAATTTCATTCTCGCGTATCATAGAATTCCTTAAGATTATATAGAGCAATGACCACAATTCGTGAAAATTTTGTCTCGCTAAAAAAGAGTCAATGACTATCTCGCGAAAATAAGGTGTCGCGAAAATTAAGTGATCTACAGTAATAAATTGTGTGAAAAAGTATGGCATTACAAGCAAATTATTATTTCATTAATATATGTAGGTAAATTTAGCCTCAAGGCAAAATCTTAAACTATATTATGCATTTTTTTCAACAAAAGCGTTTTAAAGAAATTTGGTTAATTTTTCTTCTGAGTTTATACTTCATATTATTAGATAAAATGTCTATATTGTTCTAGGTCTAAATACATATTGTTAAACAAGAGGCCCATGGGCCTTATAGGTCACCTGAGTATCATGTAACAACTTTCCAGCAATTGTATTTGGTTCGTGTTTTAGTCCAAAAGCCATGAAAATCACAAATTTTGAAAGAGGCACCTTGCTTATCAAAGGGCAGGTTTCAAAGCATTAATTTATTTGTAGTCAAAGTACCCCCCTGGTATCCCTGACCAAGAGGCTTTGAAATTATCTATTTTGAAAGAGGCCCCTTTCTTCATTATAAGGCCAGCATTATTTTTATGTTTAGGTTTAGTTATGAACATGAGAATAAAAAAGTCCCAAAGGAGAAGGAATTAAAAAAAATTTTTTTTTGATAAATCAATTATTAAGTACGGGTCTCTGTAAGAATCAGACAATATGTGTATAAAAGTGAATCATGAGGGTTCTCAGAATTCGATGATTTTACACACATAGGTTTCTCTTGCACTATGAACCACGTATGTAAAATGAAAATTATTTTGGGTCCTGGTTACTATGGAAACATGGCCAAAGAAATTTTCCCTAGCAACCGGTCAATTTTCCATGTGGATGGACAAATAAATCACTAAACTTAGAGGCTTGAAATTGAATGTGAATATTACCAGAGGGGTTCTTAAATAATGTTATCATAAAGATAAACATTTCAAGTGATAAAACCATGTAAAACATAGAATTTTAATTTAAGATATTTCTTTTACGGGCAATGGAAGATATACATGTTTTGCATTTTTTGCTGATTCAGCATTTTTGTTAATTTGGGCAATTTTCAAGGCCATATATCTCAAACTTCTGGCACAATACAAGAGTATGGTATATTTTGCATAAAGGCAGAGGAATATCCTTTTTGGAATTTAAATTCAAAAACGTGTGTTTTTTGATATTTACAATCGGTTGCCTAGCAACAAAAATGGATGTTTTGATTAAGAGAAAGAGACAAATTGTCAAATATGCGAGTTATTTATGGAATTAAATCTTATCTGTGGATATCAAAATCCATTTTTAAAGTAAAAACCTATTTCTGAGACTTCTTTGTGAATTCAGGAATATTTTGCAAATACTAATCGCCATAGCAACAGAAAATTCTCCATAGCAACAAAGAATATAAATCAACTTTTGACACGCACTCATATATGTTTGTAAATAGATTATTCAGTGTTTGACAGACCACAGTGATTTAACAGCACCAGTACATTTTTTGTACTTTATAAGTCCCCAGCCCGTGAAACTGGAGGGGGCTTTAGGTTTCCTTTGAGTCTGTCCATCGGTCTAGTTGTCCCCATGTCTGTGTGTAAGTCTGTCCTACTTGGGTTTCCACACTTATTTTCTGAACGCATGCAGATATTGAGCTGAATTTCGGCATGTGAGTGTATCTTAGTGAGTTACAGATTAACTTTGAATGTCGTTACGCTTCATTGATTTTTGATAGATTTAATATGGTGTTTAAATTTTTTTCATGATGGTTTAAGATCGGGTTCGTGCTGCGCTAAATTCCAAAGGTCAACATAATAAACAGGAAGCCAAAAGCAGATAAATTTCGAATTCCTTTATGTGTTTTATTATTTTTTTTTTACCAGTAGATTAAAGTCATGCATAACCTCAAAATTTTAACATCAAACACTTTTACCTTGGTCATAACTTTTGCATATTATAAAATGACATTCTAAAGAAAAGGGGGACATGCATTGCTTAGCAATAATCTCAGAGTGCTTTTAAGGTTAACCCATGGCAACAACAATGAGCATGTAGCTATCATGAAAAGTTATTAAGCGCCATCATCTATAAAGACCTGAACATTTATATAGGAGCTGTACATGTGGTATGTACTGTCTCTGAATTTCTTAAAACTCCCTTTAAAGTCTGACATTGTTATTGAAAGTTATGCAAAAAACTGGTTGCTATGTGCCATTGTAACCATGGCAACATGTCATAAATGTTGAAAAAAATATGGCATTTTTTAACATGTTTAGAGTGTTATAGTTAACATTTGTACCTAAACAAACAAGTGGCAAGGTTCCAGGCCAGTAAAGTTAAACGAGTTTTCTATCGATGTCAATCTCACAGTTACATGTAAAGGTTGAAACACATGTACAACAAAATATTAGAGAAACATTTTCCAGGGACGAAACCACAACAAGCCTTCAACTGTAAAATATGAATGTTTTATTTTATCCTAAATTAAAAAAAAAATCACATTGCTATATAACTCACTCAGATGATCAATATAAAGACATTGTTTTAGTCATAATTAACATACTAGTAGATTTTCACATTTCAAAATTTTCAAACTCTATTCTTCCAAAAAGAGCAGTGTTAGGGAATTAAGCAGAAAAAAATATGCATCAATTAAGATTTGAAACAAAAGGCTCAGGGACCACATCCCTCACCTGAGCACCTTAGCTGGGATCAAAGCAAAAATCAGTTTAGCCTTGGAAAGATTAAATGTATTTGTGGTCCCGACCTAACCCCTAAAAGGGAGGGAGTATGATGTCCTAATTCTTAAGTGATACATGTATCCAATGTAACTTAAGTTCTTCCAAATAAGTACTATTTAAGGTGAGTCAAATAACAAGTTTCTTGATTAAAGCTGAACACTACTCGTAAAAAGGCATAGTCCGCCATATTTCCTTTTCTTCCCTACAACCCATATATAAGGAGCATATCTCTTATCAGTTCAATGTGTTTTGCTGTAAAGATCCGACAAGTGTAGACGTACATCTTACATAGCCGTGCTACTCGGTCGTGATGAAATTATCAAAGTTAATATACTTTTTCCAAAAAGGACAAAAGTATAATGAAAAATACAGATCGATACATCATTTACAAGCAGAAAATGCACATAAAAGCAAGGAATAAACGCAAAAAAATCTAAAACCACGCAATGAGTACTACATGTTGTTTCGAGTGTGCAATCGGGTGTAACAAAATCGAACTGTTTATATACCCGTTTTACAGTGCCTATTTATTAGAAATGTTCAGCTTTACATGTAAATAGTACCCCCCCCCAAAAAAACAAAAATTCCAAAAGCAGCTAGCAAGATATTACTTTAAACCACTGGTACTTTGTTTCCGTGGTTACACGGAAAAGAAGAAAATGATCAAATGTTCTTATGTTGTTGGTGTTGTAGGTTGTAGTGTTGCAAAGTCCTAGGGATGTATACATGTCACAAATGCGGATCCAGGGCCGGTGTGCCGGTCATCCCCCCCCC